>JZKD02S0100137.1:785095-805551 GCA_000966675.3 Picea glauca
GATCGAAAGGAAAATGTGCAGATCGATGGCTAAAGGTATTTTTCAGACCCCCCCCCGACTCATCTACCTTTAATGGTGGGGGGGGGTCCAGAATGGAATTTTACTCTGGAGAGCCCCCTATCTATACATGGCATGAATCTACTGGTCCCGAATCCCACCGCCTTTTACTGTTTGACATGTCTCGTCACCTCCTGACGTCATTATCTGCCTTTCTATAAGAGTCACATCCCACAACTCCGTTAGTCCTCTTCCTTCATTCACCCGTGGCAAGTCCTTTCACCATGGTTTTTTCCCCCAATCGATAACCGCCACATCACTCATCTGTATGCCTCAGTCATTGTCACCTACCATCTCACATTCTAAACGACCCGTTGGCCATTTATTACTAGATAACTTGTTCATTAACCAACTGACCTGTCTCCCGCGCCCAACGGATACCCATTTACTCAAAACTACCCTCACCACCTCATTCTTTCACCATTTACCCACTCATCAAACCAGAGAATTTACCCCGTTCTCCTCTCCATTATAGTCAGTCGCCCACATCTACAGTCGTCCCCACTAACTTTTGCTTTATTTGCAGGTATTGTTACAGTAATGGCGCCAAAGTCAAAACGAATAGAAGGTGAGGAGAATCCATTTCTCCCACCTCCTGTCGACCTCGACAGGATCCCTTTGGCTGACAAAGACTACTTGATTGCAGACACAAAATGCGATTTCGACTTCGCAGACCTATAGTCATGGCTTAAAGAAATTTTCCTGGACCAGAGTGATGAAATTGGACTCTGGGAGTCCAACCTACCCTTGTATCTTTTCCCCCAGATTCACCACTTCCCAGATTTCTCCCTCAAGTGCCAAGCCCACTATATCCCCGAGCAAAGAGCCATCGTATCCTCATCTGGGGAAATTCTTTTCCTCATCACGCTAGAAACCATCGACCAAATGATGCAAATATCCCGATCTGACTACGCCCCACCTTTTAACCTCGAAATCATCACAGAGCTATACCATAAGTTGTCATTTCCTTAAAGAGCTCAGATCTTCGAGCTTTTTCTTCCATAGTCCACTCAGCTCCCCACTACAAACCCCCGTTATCCTTCCTCCATGTTCTCAACAAAAGGAAACCAGGTTATCACGTCGCTATGCACCTTGCTCGGTTATTTTTCAGATCAATGGGTAGATGAACCCATTTTGGGATTTCTATCTATTTTCTCCACTGATGAGAAACCCACTACATAGTACGACTTCAGCATATTCCTGGCGGATAACATTCATGAGAAATTCGTAAATATTTCCACAGAGGGCATGTTTCGGTATTCCTCGATACTGGCATACTTGTTCGTCTTCTTCCAAGCGAACAAATTTGCTTTTTCTATGCATAAGATGGACGAATATGGTAGACCCTAGGCAGTAACCGCATGGACTTCACTGCTCAGACATAACTCCATGGAATTCGGTTTCAAGCAGTTCATCGAGCAGTTTTACCACCTAGTGGTGATTATGCTCAGTGGCAGACTCGAGCCCAGAATTAATGACAAAGTTAAGAGGATCCTACATCTCTCGAATCATACAAATATTGGTGTTTGGTACCTATATCAAAATCACACTGAAATTAGAGTCTATGGGTGTGAGTTGGCCCCATATAAACTACCCAAGTACTTACCAGTCAGAATTTTTGCCCTGGAATACATAAGGAAGATGATAAACTCGGACGATATACATTTTGTATCTTTGAAGAAGAAGCAACAACTCAGAATCAAAGGGCAGATTGGGTCTTTCATCTGCAACAGTCGAGGCGCCAGAGAGGAAGCAGATAGACTGCTAAGGGAAATGAAATTCTTTGTCAGTTTCACATGGCACTATGATCCGTGTAGGATAATTTCATAAATGAGGATAAAAAACAAGAATATCTCATATGTTCACTTATCTAGGCCCGAGGTAGAAAAATTTGCAAACTAGACAGAATGGGAGCCAAATACCTTGGTTGAGATAGAACAACAGGACCTCCCAGTCACTGTATCACAGACAACCACACCACAACCTCCAAAGGAGAAAAGGCCTAGGTAGGAGCTGTCACCTCCTGTCACTGAAGTATCATCAGAAGAATTTTGACTACATACCAAGAGGCCAAAGGCCAGTCCAGCTCCTGACCCGGCTGGAGAAAAGGTGATTCCATCCACTACAGTGACAGAGGTTGATAGGTCGCTCCTCAGTACAAGCAACAAGTAGATCATAACCTCAGTATTACCAAAGAAGCCTACAGATACTCCACCAATCAACCAGCCAGGCAAGACAGGACCAAAGTTGAGTATCTTTGAGAAATACGATTTGATCAAGAAAAAGAACCAGACTCTAACTAGCAGCACATATGCCCAGTTCTGTAGGCAGACTTCGACTGCACAACACAGGCTGCTAGCAACATTCGACACTGAGAAGGGTAGAATGTACATGGAATTTCTCCAAGCACAGGTACTGGACCCAAAGGTAATCACATATTACAAAAGATCAATTTTTGAATTCCAGACTAAGGACGTGCATCTAGCTAATCAAATGGATCTGCACAGGAAAACTGGAGAAATGGCTTTCTCCATGTTGGCACATGCTTCCACTACTGCCTCTAGGTTACAAGTGTCTCTGAATAACGTCCAGACACAGTTGAAGTTGGAGAAAATATCATCCTTTTCCAAGGATAAAAGGATCAAGACGTTGGAGGAACTGGTCCTCAAGATCGGGTATGATCCCTTGAATGTGAAAGCAGTCGAGGAGATGATCAAGAAGAAAAATTTTGACATAACATCTTTAAGGAAACAATTGAGGCTGCCACCAACAATAGACTCGCAGGCAAAGGAAATAGCAGAGACAGAGGGAGAAAAAGATGAAATGCTTAAGTTGATCATGGAGCAGAATGCACAATTGAAGGAAATGGAAGCTGAAATGGAGAAGCTAGTGAAGGAGAAAGAACAGTCAAAACCCATGGAAGTCATTCCATTGAGTGTAGTTCCTCTCTCAGAAGTGAGCACAACATCACTAGTAGAAGTTCCATCAGCGAATCCACTAACGTCTCTGGAAAAGACGGTTGAATTGGCAAAATCTATGGAAGAGATGAATCTGTAGGAGACAGAGATTAGCAAGCTCAAAAAGGAGATTGAGAACCTTCAGGAACTCAAATCTTCTTACCAAACCGGCTACTCCAAGGAAAAACAAGTGTCAGACCAGCTCAAACAAGAGTTGCAACAACTTCAGAAGCAAACAGTGGCAGGCAAAACACTGTCCGAAGTCAAAGAAAGTGTCTGGACAGACATCACCAAGTCTATGAATGAAATATGGCCAATGATACAAATTATGTTTGAGCAAAATAAATTGGTGCAGAGAAGTAAACAAGCCATCGAGAAGATTAGATCAGAATTGGGAGAGATGCCTACACAGGCTAATGAAATCATCAAATTCCTAAATTCTAAAACCAGAGAGGAGCTGGAAGAGATGAAAATTGAGGATAGAACGGAGACCATCCTTGAGGTCAAGCGAGTCTTGACCAAGAGAGGACTGATGCTACAGCTGGAAGAAAAGGTTCAAGCTATGGACCTAGGGGTACAAAGGTTTTTCAGCAAGATCGAGGCTCTACAAAAGAAAGGTCTTCCTGGTTTGAAGGTGATAAATGACAAATTGATGACGCTCCCCGATTACAAAAAGAGACTAGCCGATGTGGCTAAGGATAGTTCGAAATTTCCAGGAATTCAAGGTAGTATCATGGGCAAGGCATTCCTAGATGCGCTACAGTTGCACATCAGTATACATCATGAGATCCGGTACATCTTCATCACCAAGCCTACTTTTTCTAAATACACAGAGATGGATGAAGTCCATCGAAGATTACTCAAAGTCAGTGTTCCCAGTCATCTTCGATGGGAAGAGATTTGCGATCTGATCGAGTAGTCGATGAGCTGTCATAGCCCAGTCAGCTATCCAGTTAGAATGAGGTCATGCAGAGGCCTCACCAATGGTTCACCCAGAAAACAACATGAAGTTTCGACACATCATCAAACAGTTTCCTAGATTTTTGTAATTTGTTAAGTTAGTTAAGCTAAAAATAGATTTACCACATCCTGATCTTTAATGACAGGATTGTTTGTAATTTTGGGTTATAAATACTTCACTTTTCGAAGTATTGAGGGTTGATCTTTACACCCTACGAGTTATCAGACTGTAATATTTTTCAACAGATCTTCCATTAATACAAAGAGGCATTTTCACAGGATTCTTGCGTGTATTCACTGGTGATGTTTTCCTTTCTGAGTTAAATGTTATTATCGCTTAGTTATCACACTGTTTTCTAAATCTAATCTTTGAAATTAACGAACGTTGCAGGGTTTATCTTTGTATACCCTGTTTCTGACTTTAAAAGATTTTAGTGTTCGCCTTCTGATTTTACGATAAAGAAATTCTTAATTGCTTCTTTGTTGTAATTGACATTCTCTCTTTTTCTGCTATTCTTCATTTATGCTGCTAAAGAATCCAGCGATTACATTATCTCTCCCCGTGAAAGGTTTATTTGTTTTCTAGTTGGATTTCATTTCATTATATAGACCCCATAGCCCAATGGATGTGTAAAGCTCTCTCAGCCAACCCAACGAAAATTACAACAAACAAAACCAACATATTTTATCTACCTAGCCTAATATTTTAAATTTGAAACATATTTAAATCATACAGAGAGATCCCTCTCTGTAGCTGGTAGGGCTAGATCCCAGCTTTGAAGTGGTTGGATAAAGTTACCTCTCGTAGATTTCTTCTTTCTGACAACCACTAGGAAATTTACAGAGCGTTAATAGACGCAACAGGAGAAGTTAAACCAAAAAAATGTTAAATGGGTTGAATTCATGCTGAATTTTACTTTTGTGATTAAGCCTATTTCTGGAACAACTAACAAATTTGTTGATTCTTTGAGCAAGAAATGTTTGCTTATGCAGGAATTCAGAGTCAAGACTTTGGGTTTTGATAACCTCAAAGAAATGTACAGGGATGACCCAGATTTTAAGGAAGTGTATGAGGCATCTGAGAATCCAATTCTCAGGGACAGAAGCCAACGGACGGAGTATATGATCCACAATGGATTATTATTCATGGGCAATCATCCATGTATTCCAAAATGCTCCATGAGGGAGAACTTGCTGAAGGAAAAACACAGTGGAGGATTGGCTGGACACTTTGGTCATGATAGGAGGTTCTCAAAGTTGAATGGCTCATATTTTTGGCCAGGGATGAGGACAAATGTTAAGAAATTTGTGGACAAATGCAGAATTTGTCGGCACACAAAAGGGAAAAGGCAGAACACAGGGTTATACCAACCATCACCCATTCCTGAAAGGCCGTGGGATGCAGTGAGCATGGATTTCATATTGGGACTTCCAAGGACACAAAGAGGATATGATTAAATCTCTGTGGTAGTTGACATATTTTCCAAGATGGCACATTTCATACCATGCCAGAAAACCAATGACGCAACTCATATTGTGAACCTATTTTTCAAGGAATTCATCAGACTTCATGGCTTGCCCAGGAGTATAGTTTCTGATCAAGAAACCAATTTTGTAGGACATTTCTGGAGGACTTTATGGAAGAAGTTAGGGATAAGTTTGTCTTTTAGCTCAGCGTATCATCCTCATATGGATGGGAAGATCAAATTTGTGAACAGGAGCTTGGGAGATTTTCTAAGGAGCTTAGTGACTGAACACCACAGTCAGTGGGATCACATTCTGCTGCAGACGGAATTTTCTTACAATGATTCACTCAACAGAAGCACAGGACAGAGTCCATTCCAAATTGTATATGGAATGTAGCTAAGGGGAGTTTCTGAATTGAAAGATGCAGAACAAGTTGAATTCAGAAGTTCTAGTGTAGAGGAATTTACAGAAGCAATGAAGGAGCTTCACAGCCAAGTTAAGGAGCGATTGCAGAGTTCAAGTCAAGAATATAAGAGGAGAGCGGATCAACATAGGCGAGAACTTAAATTTGAAGTTGGTGATCTGATTCTTGCACATATAAGAAAGGAGAGGTTCCTAAGGGGAACATATAACAAACTAAAGATGAAAAATATTGGATCGTGCCTGATCATGAAGAAATTTGGGGCAAACGCATATGATATTGAATTGCCTGATGGGATCAAAATCTCATCGATATTCAATGTTGAGTATTTTTACCCTTACAAAGATGAAGAAGCAGGAGTAGAGGAAGAACATAAAAAGGTTCAATGGGCCAAACAAATGCCTGTAGCTGAAAAGCCACAGATGGAAGGCATAATTGACAAGCGGATTAGCAAGAAGACCAGGAGAAAAGAGTATTTTGAATACTTGGTCAAATGGAAGGGACATCCAGTTGAAGATGCTAGTTGGGAGGATGAAGCAAAAATTCATAAGCATGGACAGACCGTGCAAGAGATCATGAACGGTATTTCATGAAAATTTTCAAGCAAGGGAGTATGATGCAGGAGCATCGTAAGAAGTCAGCCAAGCGAGCATGAAGGCGGAAGACAACTGGAAAGCTCAGCACACATTTTGCACATTTTGAAATGTTTTTGAAAATTGATGAGTAGATATTAATGTGGTAGTTAAAGGAAGTGTACTTACACGTTGTAAACAGAGCTTGAGCGATTTGCTCTCATCTGGTAATGTAATAGGCATTTAATCCCAGTTAATGAAAGTAGGTATATTTGAATTATAGATTAGACAATTTAGAAGCGTAGGAGGGAAAAAGGATATATACACCCTCGCCTTTGTATCGTTATATCATTAGCATAGAGAAGAAAAAGAGATTTTTTCATAAGTTGTTGAGCTGTAGCAGAGAGTTGTGAAGAAGAACCCATGTACAGGAGTATTTGAGTTAATATATGAAGCTTTGACTCAAATTTCATGGTGTTATGATGTTTACTATTTACATATGTTGAATGGTATGCTTAAAGTTGTTTTATTCTCTCTGTTATGCCTTTGTTGTTATTCTGTGTTGAATGTATGATTTCATGTTGAGTGTATGAAGTCTGAGAGAGAATAATGAGTTTCAATTGTTTCTCTTCCTGAGAGAGTTCCTGAAAGGAGTGCAGTGAAACATCCGCAAGGTGTGTGTTGACAAGGGTTCTGAGTTTTATCTTAGAAAGCTCAGGAGCGATACCGTTGTTCTCATTCCAGCCGAAGTTCAGGTGAAGCACAGAAGTCGTGCAAGGTGTGCACAGGCTAGTCAAGGCCTTAGAATTTATCAACTAAGGTTGAAAGGGGAGGGACTGTTGTTGCAGAGAGTGCACAGAATCGAAAGATCAAATACCCAGGAGTATTTGAAAGATTGTCGAAAGGAGTGCGTGCAGGAGTCCTTTTAGAGACTCGAGTTTACAAGTAAAAGATCAGGAGGGTCGGTGCCTTTGAAGTCTTCAAAGGAAGATAGGAAGTGAAATCATCACGCAGAAGTTAAGTCCCAGAGAAAGAACACCGAGTCAATTTGGGCCAGAGGTTCTTGAGGAAGAAATTGAATGGTCAGAATTCTCCGTGGATAATTCGCGAAGTTGCGAGGACTATAGGATATAGTGAAGATGCAGGGTGGTTAGGAGTTGGACGAACCCACCACTCTAGTGTCAAGAATCAACGAAGACCGTCGATTGTGGTCAGTTTGGGCTGTTAGATCATTCTTTCAAACTCGAGGTTCGTGAGTTCGGAGGGAAGACCAAATCCTTTGGTTGTGTGAAATTTCGAGTAGAGAGAAGTAGGAACAACCGTTGGATCAGAACCTCTTTTCTATATCGCATATCGGGGTTTCGGAGGTTGGGAGGAATCAGTTTCGACTGTAGAAGTCATGAAGTGCCGAGGGTCGAGGTCTCGGGTGAACACGTGGCGCATCCATCAAGTGGGGACCGCATGGTTGACAGGTGGACACTCGTCACCTGGGAGGGAGTCAACACCTTGTTGACTTCTCGTGCTTCGAGTTCTCATAAGAAAGGAGCACAAAGTCTCAACAAATCAACTCACAAAGTTGCGAGTTGTGAGAAGTGATGAAGGAGTCAACCCTTCTCTGACTTTCGCGTCTCAGAGTTTCGTAAAAAAAGGGCCCATAGGTTCAACTCTTCAACTCGCGAACTCGCGAGTGACGAGTGAGGCTAGTGCTTATCCCTAGCCAGTGGTTACGCGTGGAGAGTGCTAACAAGGAGGAGCCATATCCCATCTCATCTTGGGTATCGGTGTTTGGTGAAGAAAAGTCGATGGTCTTTAACCCACGAACATGCGAGTTACGAAAGGTGCTTGCACAAGGAACAGGTCGTGGTTGTATGAAAGTGTAAGGCTCATGCCTGAAGTTAAGTTGGACAGGGAAGGTTTTTCAGGAAGGACCTGTGGATACACTCTTGTGTGTGTGAAAATTTCCCATAGGAAAATTGAAGAGTCAATCTGAATCAGAGGAGAATTAGAACAATCCTGTGTGGATCTTGGCCCGAGGGTTGGGGTCTGCATTAGTGTGGTATCAGAGCTTGTTTTGTCTGTATATTTCAGGAAAAGGGAGCCAGAAGAGAAGGAGTAGTCTGATACAAATCAGTGTGGCATCAGAGCTGCAGAACAAGTCTTTGATTTTGTAGCAGAGAAAAGAGGAACATTTTACAGCCATGCCACAGAGAAAAAGAGACAGGCCAATGCTTGATCCAGCAGTGGAAAGGGAAATGGTAACTATGTGCTAGAATTGATGCCATGGAGACAGCACAGAGACACATAGTTGATGCTGGGGATATCAGTGAAGCTGAAAGTGAAAATGAAGCTGGACATGAAGGAGAAGAAGTTGCAGTCGAAGATGTTGCGGATGAATGATTATTCAGGGTTGTTGCAAGGATAGGTGCCAGAGAAAAAATGGACATTCCATTGTATGAAGGAAACTTAGATGTTGAAGAAATTCTAGACTGGATTAGAGCTCTAGACAAATACTTCGACTATGAGGATGTCGAGGAAGACAAGAAAGTCAAACATGTCGTCACTAGACTTAAAGGGCATGCAACACTATGGTGGGATGAACTGCAGGTTGACAGACGCTGCAAAGGCAAGCAGAAAATTAAGAGTTGGGATAGAATGGTTGCGAAGATGAAAGCCAAATTCATACCCAAGGATTATCAAATCACTCTGTTTCGGAGAATGCAGAATTTGAGACAGAAGTTGATGTCATTGAAAGAATACACTGAATAATTCTACAGGATAAACATCATAGCAGGTCATCAGGAGAGTGATGATGAAAAAGTTTCCAGGTACATGAATGTTCTGTGATATGACATTCAAGATGAGATGAGCATGATGACCATTCGGACTATGGAATATGCTTATCAGATAGCTTTGAAAGATGAAGAGAAGCTGAGCTAGAAATAAGGTCAAAGAGGCCGAGGTAGAAGTCAAGCTAGAGGAAAAACAATTTCCCAAGACAGAACTCAAAAACCTAAAGAAGAGAGGAAGAATCCTCAAACTCAAACTGAGAGAGGTGGAAGCTCAGAGAGGGGACAGTATGCTGATAGAAATACTTTTCCTCGAACTAGAGGAAGAGGAAGAGGGAGAGGTGGTGAAGTGAATTGCTTTTTCTATGGAAAAATCAGACATAAATCCTATGAGTGTCCAGATAAGAAGAAAGATGGTGGCGAAAATCACATTGCCGAAGCTCAAGGACGGAATGTTGAGGCAGAAGATGATGAGGGTGGAAGATCCTTAATGATGAGGAAAGTTCTCTTAACACCAGAGAAGGAGGTAGAGAACCCAGCCCAAAGAAATAGTATGTTTCAGACTGCTTGCAAGACCAAAGACAGGGTATGCAAAGTCATAGTGGATAGTGGTAGCACAAACAATCTCATATCTACAGAGATGGTAGAAAATATGGAGCTGGAGACTGTTGAACATCCAAGCCCATACAGAGTTTCATGGCTACAAAAAGGACATCAGGTAAATGTCACTAAAAAGTGTTTAGTTGAATTTAAAATAGGAGGATATAAGGATGAAATATTATGTGATGTCATTCCCATGGATGTTTGTCATCTATTGCTAGGTAGACCATGGCAATATGATAGAAATGTGATTCATGATGGCAGAAAGAACATGTACACCCTAGAGAAGAATGGGAGGACGCACATATTGCTGGAAATTAAGAACCAAGAAGTGAAAACAGAGATAAGAAACATTGTACTTCTCATGAGTGGGAAGGAACTCCTTAAGGAGTTTAAGAAGAAGAAAGACACACAATTTATTGTGGTCAGGAAGCCAAAAAAATTTTTAACCAATACAAGGATAGATGATTTACCAGAAGAAATCCAGAAGTTGCTGGGAGAGTTTGCTGATATAGTAGTGGACGAACTACCTTGTTCGTTGCCACCTATCAGAAGTAGAATCCAACACATTGATCTTATACCTGGAGCCAGTTTACCATAACAAAGTATCGTACAGGTTGATGCCACAGGAGAATGAAGAAGTCAAGAGGTAGGTCCAGGACTTAATGGACAAGGGATTAATTAGAGAGAGCTTGAGTCCATGCGTTGTTCTAATAGTGCTCAGCCCAAAGAAATATGGAGGCTAAAGAATGTGTACAGACTCAAGGGAAATCAATAAGATTACCATCAGATACAGATTTCCATTACCAAGGATGGACAACTTGATGGATTGCTTGAGTGGAGAAATGTTTTTTTCAAATATTGATTTGAAAAGTGGGTATCATCAAATCCGAATGAGAGAAGGTGATGAATGGAAGAAAACATTCAAGATGAATGAGGGGCTGTATGAATGGCTTTTCATGCCATTTGGATTAACGAATGCACCCAGTACTTTCATGAGATTGATGAATGAAGTCCTGAAGGATTTCATAGGGAAATTTGTCATTGTATATCTTTATGATATATTAATTTTCAGCAAAACAGAAGCAAAACACTTAAAGAATTTAGCTGCAGTAATGAGGAGATTACAGCGAGCGAAATTGTTGATAAATATGAAGAAATCATCATTTATGAGGACAAAACTTATTTATTTAGGTTTTGTTATCTCAGCAAATGAGTTGAAGATGGATCTGGAAAAGGTGAATGCGATTCAGAATTGGCCATCACCGAAGAGTGTGTTTGAAGTTCGAAGCTTCCATGGTTTGGCTAGCTTCTACAAGAAATTCATCCGAAATTTCAGTGGAATTAGCACACCGATGATGGGTATGGTGAAGAAAAGACATAAATCTTTTCATTGGACAGAAGAAGCAGAGAAGAGCTTCAACCTGCTGAAGAAGAAGATCACTGAGCAACCAATTATGGTTTTGCCAGATTTTAGCAAGACATTCCAAATCAGGTGTGACATGAGTGGATTTGCAATTGGAGCAGTCTGGAGCCAAGACGACAGGCCAATCACATACTTCAGTGAAAAACTGAATGAAGTGAAAATTAAGTACTCAACATATGACAAAGAATTCTATGCATTCATAAAAGCGATGAAGAAATGGAGACATTATTGGGTTCCCAAAGAGTTTGTTTTGTACAATGATATTCATGATTTACAATTCATGACTCAATAGGAGAAGTTGAACCAAAAACATGTTAAATGGGTTGAATTCATGCATAATTTTACTTTTGTGATTAAGCATATTTCTGGAACAGCTAACAAAGTTGTTGATGCTTTGAGCAGGAAATGTTTACTTATGCAGGAATTCAGATTCAAGACTTTGGGTTTTGATAACCTCAAAGAAATGTACAGGGATGACCCAGATTTTAAGGAAGCGTATGAGGCATCTGAGAATCCAATTCTCAGGGACAGAAGCCAATGGACCGAGTATATGATCCAGGATGGATTATTATTCAGGGGCAATCAACTATGTATTCCAAAATGCTCCATGAGGGAGAACCTGCTAAAGGAAAAACATAGTGGAGGATTGGCCGAACACTTCGGTCATGATAAGACATTCTCAAAGTTGAATGGCTCATATTTTTGGCTAGGGATCAGGATAGATGTTAATAAATTTGTGGAAAAATGCAGAATTTGTCAACACACAAAAGGGGAAAGGCAAAACACATGGTTATACCAACCATTACCCATTCCTGAAAGGCCGTGGGATGCAGTGAGCATGGATTTCATATTGGGACTGCCAAGGACACAAAGAGGACATGAGTCAATCTTTGTGTTAGTCGACAGATTTTCCAAGATGGCACATTTCATACCATGCCAGAAAACCAGTGGCGCAACTCATATTGCGAACCCATTTTTCAAGGAAGTCGTCAGACTTCACGACTTTCCCAGGAGTATAGTTTCTAATTGAGATACCAAGTTCGTAGGACATTTTTGGAGGACTTTATAGAAGAAGTTGGGGAAAATTTTGTCTTTTAGCTCATCGTATCATCCTCATATGGATGGGCAGACCGAAGTTGTGAACAAGAGCTTGGGAGATTTTCTAAGGAGCTTAGTGACTGAACACCACACTCAGTGGGATCACATTCTTCCGCAGGTGGAATTTGCTTACAATGATTCACTCAACAGAAGAATAGGACAGAGTCCATTCCAAATTATATATGGAATGCATCCAAGGGGAGTTTCTGAATTGAAAGATGCGAAATAAGCTGAATTCAGAAGTGCTAGTGCAGAGGACTTTGCAGAAGCAATGAAGGAGCTTCATAGCCGAGTTAAGGAGCGATTGTAGAGTTCAAGTCAAGAATATAAGCAGAGAGCAGATCAACATAGACGAGAAATTAAATTTGAATTTGGTGATCTGATTCTTGCACATCTCAGAAAGGAGAGGTTCCCAAGGGGAACATATAATAAACTAAAGATGAAAAAGATTGGACCGTGCAAGATCATGAAGAAATCTGGGGAAAACATATATGAGATTGAATTGCCTGATGGGATCGAAATCTCACCGATATTCAATGTTGCATATTTGTACCCTTACAAAGCTGAAGAAGCAGGAGCAAAGGAAGAAAAGAAAGAGGTTCAATGGACCAAACAAATGCCTGTAGCTAAAAAGCCACAGATGGAAGGCATAATTGACAAGCGGATTAGCAAGAAGACCAGGAGGAAAGAGTATTTTGAATACTTGGTCAAATGGAAGGGACATCCAATTGAAGATTCCATTTGGGAGGATGAAGAAGAAATTCATAAGCATGGACAGACCGTGCAAGAGCTCATGAATAGGAGTTCATGAAAATTTTCAAGCGAGGGAGTATGATGCAGGAGCATCGTAAGAAGTCAGCCAAGCGAGCATGAAGGCGGAAGACAGCTGGAAAGCTCAGCACACATTTTGCACATTTTAAATTTTTTTTGAAAATTAATGAGCAGATATTAATGTGGTAGTTAAAGGAAGCGTACTTACACGTTGTAAACAGATCTTGAGTGATTTTCTCTCATCTGCTAATGTAATAGGCATTTAAGCCTAGTTAATGAAAGTAGGTAGAGTTGAATTATAGATTAGACAATTTAGAAGTGTAGGAGGGAAAACGGATATAGACACCCTCACCTTTGTATCATTAGATCATTAGCATAGAGAAGAAAAAGAGATTTTTTCATAAGTTGTTGAGCTATAGCAGAGATTTGTGGAGAAGAACCCATGTACATGAGTATTTGAGTTAATATATGAAGCTTTGACTCAGATTTCATGGTTTTATGATGTTTACTGTTTACATATGCTGAATGGTATGCTTACAGTTGTTTTATTCTCTTTGTTATGCCTTTGTTGTTATTCTGTGTTGAATGTATGATTTCATGTTGAGTGTATGAAGTTTAAGAGAGAAGAATGAGTTTCAATTATTTCTCTTCCTAAGAGAGTTCCTGCAAGGAGTGCAGTGAAACATCCGCAAGGTGTGCGTTGACAAGGGTTCTGAGTTTTATCTCAGAAATCTCAGGAGGGATATCGTTGTTCTCATTCCAGCAGAAGTGCAGGTGAAGCACAAAAGCTGTGCAAGGTGTGCACAGGCTAGTCGAGGCCTTAGAATTTATCAACTAAGGTTGAAATGGGAGGGACTGTTGTTGTAGAGAGTGCACAGACTTGAAAGATCAAATACCCTGGAGTATTTGAAAGATTGACACAAGGAGTGCATGTAGGAGTCCTTTTAGAGACTCGAGTTTACAAGTAAAAGCTCAGGAGGGTCGCCGCCTTTGAAGTGTTCAAAGGAATATAGGAAGCGAAATCATCGCACAGAAGTTAAGTCCCATAGAAAGAACACCGAGTCAATTTGGGCTAGAGGTTCTTGGGGAAGAAATCGAATGGTCAGAATTCTTCGTGGAGAACTCGCGAAGTTGTGAGGACCGTAGGATCCAGTGAAGCTGCAAGGTGGTTAGGAGTTGGACGAACCCACCACTCTAGTATCAAGAATCAACGAAGATTGTCGATCATGGTCAGTTTGGGCCGTTAGATCATTCTTTCGAAATCGGGGTTTGTGAGTTTGGAGGGTAGACCAAATCCTTTGGTTGGGCGAACTTCTGAGTAGCAAGAAGTAGGAACAACCGTTGGACCAGAACCTCTTCGCTATATCACGTATCGGGGTTTCGGAGGTTGGGAGAAATTGGTTTCGACTACAGAAGTCACGAAGTGCCGAGGGTCAAGGTCTCAGGAAAACACGTGGCACGTCCATCAAGTGGGGACCGCATGGTTGATAGGTGGACACTCATCGCCTGGGAGGGAGTCAACACCCTGTTGACTTCTCATGCTTCAAGTTCTCATAATAAAGGAGCACAAAGGCTCAACAAATCAACTTGTGAAGTTGTGAGTTGCGAGAAGTGTTGAAGGAGTCAAACCTTCTCTGACTTTCGCGTCTCATAGTTTTGTAAAAGAAGGGCCCAAAGGTTCAACCCTTCAACTTGCGAACTCGCGAGTTGCAAGTGAGGCTAGTGTTTATCCCTAGCCAGTGGTTATGCATAGAGGGTGCTAACAAGGAGGAGCCATATCCCATCGCATCTCGGGTATCGATGTTTGGTGAAGAAAAGTCGAGGGTCTTCGACTCATGAACACGTGAGTTACGAAAGGTGCTTGCGCAAGGACCAGATTGTGGTCGTATGGAAGTGTAAGGCTCGCGCTTGGAGTTATGTTGGACAAGGTAGGTTTTTCAGGAAGGACCTATGGATACACTCTTGTGTGTGTGAAAATTTCCCATAGGGAAATTGAAGAGTCAATCCGACTCAGAGGAGAATTAGAACGATCCTGTGCAGATCTTGGCCCGAGGGTTGGGGTATGTGTCAATAGGCAAGGATCTAAGATTGGATGGATTCACCACAGACTTATTCCACTCATGTTGGTCAATGTTAAGGGAAGAAGTGTGGCAGCTGATGGAGGAATCTCCCAACTCAGGGAAAGTTCTTGCAGGACTAAATGCCACTTTCCTCACCCTAATTCCCAAAGAAGAAAGAGTAACAAACCCAAAGAATTTCAGACCCATAGCACTTTTCAATGTGATCTATAAAATCATCTCCAAGGTCATAACTCTAAATCTCAAACCCATACTCCCATTCATCATATCCAAGGAGCAATCAGGCTATGTTGAAGGAAGTAAAATCATGGACAACGTCATTCATGTCCATGAAATCATTCACTAGCTCAAAAACACTCGCACTCCAGGTATGTTTCTAAAGCTTAACCTCTCAAAATATTTTGTCAAATTAAGCTGGCAGTACATGAAATATAGTCTTTCATCTTTCGGTTTCAACAAGGATTGGATCTCTTGGATTATGAACCTCGTTTCCTCAACCTTTTTCTCAATCCTTGTTAATGGAGTCCCTTCTCAACCCTTCTCCTCCACAAGAGGATTACGACAAGGTGACCCTCTCTCCCCTTTCCTATTTTTCATAATGGCTGAGGACCTAGGATGCTATATCAAGGCCTCAATTCAAAAGGGATCCCTTCAAGGCCTCCCTCTTCATGGGTTACAACCAACAGCCTCCCACAGCCAATTTGTCAATGACATGATTCTAATGAACACCCCCACTATGCAAGAAGAAAATAAAATAAGTTCCATCCTCGCTGATTTCAGTGAAGCCTCTGGCACCGCCTTAAATATTGCCAAATCTCAGCTCTTCTTCTTTAACACTCCTGTAGCAATCCAACAACACCTTTTTCAACTTTTGAATACCCCTGTATGCACTCTACCCTTGCGCTATCTGGGACTCCCTCTTTCTGATTCAGTAGCCATAAACATCTCCTGGGATTCTCTCCTACTCTCCATTTCCAATTGGCTCAGCACTTGGACCTTTCGATCCCTCAACCTTCCATCCATAATCGTTCTCTTAAATTCAATCCTTCAATCCATCCCTGCTTACCTCTTCTTTGCTCTGGCTGCCCCTCTTTCGGTCATAAATAAAATAAGAAATATGCAAATAAAATTTCTCTAGCATGGACACAATCCAGTCAAAAAATGGGCCCTCATCAGCTGGGACAAGGTATGCAAGCCTAAATATTCAGGTGGACTGGGCCTCCAGGACCCTGGAAAATTAAACAAGACCATGGGAGCAAGAATTTGGTGGAGATGGCTCAAAAATCCAGCGAAGATCTGGGCCAAACTATGGAAATGAAAATATTCCCCAAATATGCACCAAAGCCATCTTATAAGAATGAGGAAGAAAATTCAAGGCTCCAACATCTGGGATGTGGCCTGGAAAAATAGGCCACTCATTCAGGAACATGCTTTCTGGGAAATTCGCAATGGCCAGAATGCCCTATTCTGGATGGATTCCTGGCAGCAATTGTCACCCCTTCAATCAGGAGAAACTCTACAATCCTATGCTAATCACATACAAGATCTCACCACTCTCAAAGTAGCAGATCTATGGATTGATACTCCTAGTAACTCTATTTGGAGAAGCTGGAAATCAACCCATCAGGAGCTCCAAGCTGCAGTGGAATGTGATCTATAGCACTGGAATCAAGCAACATCCCAAAGGAAAATCTAGAAAAGCATAGACCCAAACATTCTCATATGGGGATACACACCTCACGATAGCTTCACTCTCAAAGAGGGGTATGCTCTACAGGAGAAATTCCAAAATCTTCAAAAATATAGCATCTGGACAACAATATGGAAATCAAAACTATGGCCCAAAATCTTTACATTCCTCTGGCTTCTCCTACAGAACAAGATATTAACCTAGGACAACCTACAAAAATGAGTTTTCATTAGCCTTCGATTTTCCATCTTTTCCATCTCAAATCTGAAACCATGGAGAAACTCCTAAACAACTGCCCATTCAGTGAGGACATATGGAGCCAAGCCACTCAGCTCATGATAAGAACCAAAAGAGTTAAAAATAGCATCTCAAGCACAATCAGGGAGTGGGGCTCTGACTCCTTTAAAAGTCCTATCCTAAACAGAACTTGGCAACTCTTACCAGGCTTCATAGTTTGGCAACTATGGAAAGAGAGGAACAAAATAATATTTCACTCCCAGCCCTCTCCTCCCTCCCTCCTCTGGAACTCAATCCTCTCTCATCTACAGGAAACTCTTCAACTTAATTTATGGACTCAGGAAGACTTCCCCACTGATCCAAGTGAGCTCCTTCTCCTTAACTCTTGTGGCTTCTCATTTTCACACTCCACCCCTCCTCGACAGCTCCCCTTATCCTCAAAATACCTCAGTCCCTCCAAGTGGCTCCCCCCCCCCCACCAGGCTTCCATAAAGTCAACTTTGATGGTGCATCAAAAGGTAATCCAGGCCACTCAGGTTATGGAGCAGTCATAAGAAACAACTTGGGTCAAATTCATAGCCTCATTGCAGAAAATATCGGATGCGACACCAACAAATCAGAAGAAATTTGGGGCCTCATCAAAGGAGTACAAATGGCACTAGATCAAAACCTCACCTGTCTGATCATTGAAGGAGACTCCAAAATCATAATAGACTTGGCAACAAAAATTTTGAATGGTCAAGATCCAGGGAAAATCACACCCATCTGGCACCTCCTTGGCCCTCTCTACAGCTTCCAGGCTCTTCTCAAACCCTCTCTAACTCTAACCCCTTCACACATTTGATGGAGTGCTAACAAAGTTACGGATAGATGAGACAATGTCGAGGTTAACTCTATGCAGTAGATTATTTTCCACGATTCCAGGCAGTCACAAAGCTCTCCCCTTTGGATCTAATGTGAGGATCTTGCCCAATTGGATGGCCCCAACCCGACTGAGGCGTCATCCTTGATCACTCAGTAATTCTTATAAGTTATAAATGATTAGAATCTCAGGAGAGAGGGAGACCATAAGTGACAACACAGATGATAAACAACTGATAGAGGATTCTGAGAAAATGGATTTTGGGAGTCCAGAGCATGGTGGGAGTCATTTCCCAATGGCGTAATTCCACGATACACGAAGCCGTGAAAAGTGTGGGAGAATATGGATCATGGATCCTACAGGAGCTCGGAACCGTCTATCTGGGCCCACTGCTCTGATGAGAGAAAAATTTTGGACATTGGCTTTCGAGAGTCCTGGGCATGGAGGAAACTATTCTCCAAAGTTGCGACATCATCGGCCCCATCCATTGTCAAAGAATACGTGGCAGAGATCACGTCGGGAGTTGGAGGTTTGGATGGGAAGAGGAGACTGCATTCCAAATCCCTGATATGCGAAGTCCCGACATCATCAAAACCGTCCATCGGAGAGGGACGCGTGGCAGTCGATTAGTATTTCGCTGACTCATGACTTGAAGCAGTCAAAGGACAGACTTGCAAGAACTCCCGATACATGAAATTACAAAAAGATCATGGTTGTGGATTAGGATGCAATCTGGACCATTAAGCGTCCAAGAGATTTTCGGCATTTCAGGAATCAGGAGTGTGGATGAACCAACCACCCGAAAGTCGCAATACGCAAAACCCCAACTCAGTCAGGATCGTTGATCGAGGAAGGATTTGAGTCGTCAGATCCGAAGCACCGACATTTCAGGGGTCGTGAAGGCAGTGGTGACATGCATTGGGAATTCCTGATTCATGAAATCCTGACTCAGTCAGAACCATTGATCGAGGAAGGATCTGAACCGTCAGATCTAAAGCATTGACATTTCGGGGGTCGTGAAGGCAGTGGTGACTCGCATTGGGAACGCCCGATTTGCAAAATCCCGACGTGCTCGGAAGAGTTGGCCCCAAGTCACTATGAAGGGTCATATGGACGGGGGATAAGGGAGAGGCTAGAATGCACTAGACCCCTTTCGAAATTTCAGGACTCGAAAGTTCAAAGGGAGGAGAGTGCGGTCACAACTCGAGGTCGCATGGGGGTGCGATTAGCGCTAGGTTCTTGGTCATGCAATGTATTATGGTGAAAACCATGAAAATCAATGTAAAAAGGTGACCAGCAGTTCCACCTTCTGTTGATATCATTTTTGCGAATGTTGGTAGGAAGCAAGTTTTGTTAGCTTTCAATTGATATTAATATAAGGATCCACTTTTATTTACAAAAAAAAAGATATTGTTTTCCTAAGATATAAATAAAATTTTCTACTAAGTTAATTTACACATCCATAACATATTGACAAACATTGTGCTGAAGTGACAAAAAATGTTTTATATCGCCATTAACAACTACTCATGGGTAATAGGGGCTAAATTTATTACAAAAATATGATCTCAAGAGTTTTATCGCAATTATTAATATCATTGTTCCTTAATTATACCATTCCCTTGATGTATAGTTACCACTTAGGTTGTGTAAATCAATTTAAGATATAATTATAACCTCATAAGAGAAAAATATAATGTCATCATGTCCATTGTCTAGAGAGTTTAATTATATATCAATCATAATTAAATATATTTATTTTTAATTAATTAATTTATCTATTTATTTTATAATTTATTTATAATATAGTTACTTGATTTAATAGATGTGTTATATATATATATATATATATATATATATATATATATATATATATATACTTGGAATAGAGTTTGAGGAAATCTACCAGGCATTTCCCCTCATTCCAAGGATGGTACTAGGGGCAAACCGACCAGAATTGTGGGAGGAAAACACCCCTCAACACAAACCACTCCATCTAAACCTAATTGACTATTTTTATATATATATATAGTAAATTCAATATAACCAAAGAACATGTTCCACATAACTTTCATCACAATAATAAATATCGGTGACCATCCAATATGGTGCATACGCCTTCGTGCCCATTCTTCAATGCAAAGGTCACTTTAATAATATATACAGATATGCACACACCTCATGTGCGTGACTCCAACTTTTATCCATAGATTCTCATTGTAGGGGAGGATTATTGGTTGTTGTCTTAGACAGAAGCACATGAGTGATATTTATGAATTTTGCGCATGCCCCAGTAAAGAGATTAGTCTCCCATTTCAAAACTACTAGCTCTAATATGAAACTGAAATTTCTCTCAGACACTCCCATTCAGTAATAGAATCACTATCTGTTCAATGATCCAATGAATATCGTACTCATTGCATCAACCAAAATCGAATCATAGAATCATTTTAATATATAATACTAATATCTTT
>JZKD02S0100137.1:806054-824132 GCA_000966675.3 Picea glauca
GGGAAATTTATGCCAATTTATTGTTGATAGTGGCAGTTGTGAGAATATGGTTTCCAAAGAGATGGTAGATAAGTTGAAATTATGTTGTGAAACACATCCCCATCCTTACCAAATTGCATGGTTCAAAAAAGGGAATGAAGTCACCATTAATAAAAGATGTTTGATCAATTTTTCCATCTATAAGAATTATAAAAATGAAGTCTGGTGTGATGTCATTCCAATGGATGCATGTCATTTGTTATTGGGGAGGCCTTGGAAATATGATAGAAAAGTAATGCATAATGTAGAAAATAATACCTACATCTTTTGGAAGAATGGATTGAAAGTTGTCTTATTTCCCCTTAAGGATGAGAGAAAATATGATAATATTTTTTAGAAAAAGAGCTTGTTAAGGAAACAAAGAAAACAAGATTTTTCTATGCATTAATAATGAAAAAAGGAGTTGGGGAAGACATACCAATCCCTACTGAAGTGGCCAGGATACTAGAATAATATGTTGATGTTATCCCTAATGAATTACTTGATGGTATTCCAAAAAAGAAGGATATTGAACATCGCATTGATACACTCCCAAGATCATCTTTGCTTAATCAGGCCTCTTATAGGATGAGTCCTACACAACAATGCAGAGCTCAACCAACAAGTGTCATAAATTATAAAGAAAGGAGTGGTAAGAGAAAGCATGAGTCCCTATGATGTACTGACATTGTTGATTCCCAAAAAGGATAATACGTGGAGGATGTGAACAGATAGAAGAGAAATCAATAAAACTACCATCAAATATCGGTTTCCTATACCATGCTTAGATGACATGATGGATGTGCTAGCCGAAGCTAAATATTTTAGTAAAATTGATTTGCGAAGTGGATACCACCAGATCTGGATTCATGAAGGGGATGAATGGAAAACAACCTTCAACATCAAGGATGGACTATATGAATGGATGGTGATGCCATTCAGGTTGTCCAATTCACCTAGTACTTTCATATGGTTGATGAATACTGTGCTTTGACCTTATATTGGTAAGTTTGTTGTCATTTATTTTGAGGACATATTAGTTTTCAGTAAAAAAAAAGACAATCATTTGCAACATTTTAAAATTATATTGGATGTGTTGAGAAAACATCAAATTTATGTTGTTGGGTTGTTATATTCTTTGCAGTAAAAGTCTAGTCGAGGTGGATCGAATGATGGTCGAAGTTGAGGTGGATCAAAAACAAGTCGAACTTAGGGTGGATCGACATGGTAAAGGCATAGAGAAAAAGTCAAAGACGTCAAATGACAAGAGGTCAATAGGCGAGTGTGTGGCTACCGACTGAAGACCGAATGAATGTCGACTGGTAGTCAAATGGTAATTTGACTTGGAGTCGACTGTGACAGAATCCTGAGATTCACGAGATTTGTAGCCAATGATCTACATGAATTTGTAACAATTTTTGGGCACCATGTATTTAGGTTTTTTCCTGTTGTAAATCCTATAAAGAGGCGTGTTGTAAGGTCGTAAAGGATAATAAATGAATTGTAAGATAGCTAATCTTTAGAGAAATCTTTAGACATAGGTTGTTGGTCATGCAGATGTACGCCAAATTGGCTACATGGTTGTTCTTGCACATGCAAGAGGGTATGATGTTTGTTTTGTCTTAGGTGTGGACCAAGGTTAGACATGTAACCTTTTATTCAAATTGAATAAGACAACAAGAGAGAAAAACACTCAAGGAATGTTGGTTTTCCCCGTTTGGGTTTCCAGGGTAAAATCTATGTGTACTGTGTGATTGTTTTGTCATTTACGTTCTTGATTAAATTCTTCTTCTCTTCTGCTAGGTTTAGTGTGGAAGTGTATCCCATTTCATGTCAAGTTGTATCAGATATGTGTTATGATTTGACCTGTGTATCAGATCTTGATTTACCGATCTTGAATCTAAGAGCTAAGCCCTAGGTACAGTGATAGTTGTAGGTCATAAATTGTGTTAAAGATCATGGTAAGGAATGGTGAGAAGCTCAAGAATAGAGATAAAAAAAATTCAATGGCTAGAATTTTGAGCTTTGAAAGCTTAAAATGGAATATCTTCTTGTAGATCGAGAACAATGGCATGTCGACGGAAGAATGGGAGAAACTCAAAAGAAGAGTAAGATGTACGATTTAGCTTTGTCTTGCAGATTTAGTACTGTTGAGTGTCTCAGGTGAAGATTTGGCTAAGAAACTATGGGACAAGGTGGGGAGCTTATACCAGTTGAAATCTATGGTAAATAAGTTGTTTCTCATAAAGAAATTATATCTTTTGAGAATGATTGATGGAATTTCATTGATTGAGAATTTAAATGTGTTTAATATCATTTTAGGCCAGTTATCATTTGTGGATATTAAAATCACTAAGAAGGAGTGTTGAAATCTTGGTATGCTTTTTTAACCATAGACAATGTCACATCATTGTCACCCAACCATAGGCATTCACATATGCCACCCCGAGCACACTAACCTTTACTTAGAATAATTTTGACAAGCCTACTCTAGAACTAACAGATAAACCCTAGCTGCTAAATCCAACAACAACTCAATACAAGTAGAGAGCTCCTTCTCCAAGGGTAACACACAAGAGAGAGAGAGTCTCCATATCAACAGAACAAGTACCATACACAATTGTAGTCAATGTAGCTACACTACTCTCTCAAACTTGTGTCGTACTTAGAAAGAATATCACCAAGAGTGTCACTAATAATTTCACCAAGAGAATCACCAAGAGAGAGACCAAGACCAAGAGATGAACATGCACCCTTATTCCTCCTTGCATCTACAGTTGTAGTTGCAAATGCATCTATACACAATACTTGTGATTTGACTGGGTGTACAAATGAGATAAAACATCCTCTATTTATATCAATCTGTCTAGTGACTTTTCTAGCTGGGCTGACCTGACTTTTTGGTAATTATATTTTTTGTTTATATTTTTCTGATGGAGACGACTTGTATTTCTAGAATATAATATTCTAATATTATTTATTCTGCTAGGCCAACTTGTCTTCTAGGGTTTCCAAACATCTATTTAATGGTTCACTTTCTTCCAAAATATTATATTCTAAGTCATAGGTTACACGTGGAGGTTAATAACTACCACAACTACCAAAACATCAACACTCCATCTTAGTAGGGAGGTATTAACTAATATGTTCTTTATGTAGTGGTCTCAAACACATCCATCCATATCACATGGCATGGGAAAGACTCACATGGTCTTGCAGACCAATCTATAGGTAGCATCACCATAGCCACACATGCCATCATATAATCAAACAAATCATGTAACAAGTATCACCATCATAGCTGCACATTATTCATCATAAGAAGTTCTACACTTTCACTAGAGTAGCGTACCAACCTGTGTTGGAGTAGCATACCAACCTGCACTGGGGTAACATACCAGCCTGTGTTGGAGTAGCATACCAACCTGTGTTGGGGTAATATTCAAGCCTACGTTGGAGTACCAAATTGTGTTGGGGTAGCATACCAGCCTGCGTTGGAGTACCAACATAGGTTTGGGGTAGCATACCAGCATGTGTTGGAGTACCAACCTGTGATGGGGTAGCATACCAGCCTGCGTTGGAGTAAAAACCTACACTAGGGTAGCATACCAACCTATGCTAGACTACCAATCTGTGTTGGGGTAGCATACTAACCTACATTGGAGTACTAACCTGCGTTGGAGTAGCATACCAACATACCAACTTGCATTGGGGTAGAATACCAGCCTGCGTTGGAGTACCAACCTGCACTGGGGTAGAATACTATCTTTCATTGGAGTACCAACCTGCACTGGGGTAGAATACCAGCCTACGTTGGAGTACCAACCTATGCTGGGGTATCATACCAGCCTGCATTGGAGTACCAACCTGCATTAGGGTAGCATACCAGTCTGTGTTGGAGTACCAAATTGCGTTGGGGTAGCATATCGACCTGTGTTGGAGTACCAACATGTGATGGGGTAGCATACCAACCTATGTTTGAGTACCAACCTACGTTAGGGTATCATACCAGCCTGCAATGGAGTACTAACCTACGTTGGAGTAGCTCCCACTACTGGGGATCAAATCACTTCCCTCTATTGGGGAATGCATCAATTCTCACTACTGGAGAAAAACATTTGGACCACTCCAAGCTTGTCCCTGATATAGGCTTGGTCAACATATCTACTACCAATTCATCGATAGAAATATACTAGATCAAGTGTCTCATCATAGTCTTCTCCCTCTTGCTGGGAGAATCCTATGGACACAAATTAGGCTTTGTACATCTCTAGGATATTTATTTGCAACATTCTTGATCTTGTAGATCAACTTGTAAGTCACCATTGACTTCCCTTTTGGTCTTTTGGTCTTTTGGTCTTTTGGTCTAGTGACTAGATTCTTCCTCTATCACTATAGAAAATTCTACTAAAGAAAGGGAATATTCCCATAAGATCTCATATCTCCTCAAAGCCTCTGAAACTTCGATCTAGCCTTCTCAACCCATGGAACCTGTTTGTCAGTTATGGAATACATCTCTCTCTTCCATCTAAATATGAAAGTCTTAGAGTCTCCATTCTCCCTATGAAGCTTGACTCCCTCTAAGTATGTATAATCTTCGGATCCATATGCTCCCTCCGTGTGTGATGATTTCCTTTGAAGTCTCCTGTGAATGTTCCTGGGCAGGTTTCTCCTTCCTACTATATTGTGAGGTTTAACTCCCTTTGAACTCTAGCTCCTTCAGATATGGTACTCAGTGGAATCACTTTCCTCACCATCAATGGAGCCATATACTCCTCATGATATGGCTCATCAATGATGTATCCTGCAAAGTTTCATGGGACCACACTGGTCTCTTATTGGTTACTGCAATGATTCTGGGTAGGCCCTTCTAGATATACAAACTCTTCCTGATGATCTGAAGAGTGATCAACTGCACTAGAAGGATTTGTTTGGTCATCTTTGGAGCCTTCTTCTCCTTACAATAAATCTCCATATGAGATACTATGTATCTCATAAAGTTCCCTTCTTTGTCTTCTTCTTATTTGGTAGATGGATGTATACGATCGCGTATACAAATTCTTATCTAGATAGTCTGCCCCATGTATAAAACTAGAGACCATATAATATGTTGTCTCCTACGACCATCACGATATCTTCCCTCAGAGTTATCACATGTGACCTACCCGGAACAAGGACAACAAAGGGAAAACAATGGACAAGAATAATACTCTTATACTAAAAAAAACAAGAATGAGAACAATAATCACAATAGCTCCTTCTCAGAGCTATTTCTTGTGACTTGCCTAGAATAAGAGCCAAAATAAAAACGCAATAATAAGCAATATGAACAACACTCTTCTAGTGTTGTTATCAATCATTCCTCCGTGGTAACTTCCATGGAATTTATAAAATAAATTTCTTGAGACAAGAGAAACAAGAGAAAAAAGTATAATAGCATTTTCATAAGAACATATCTATGTCAACAAGAATAAAAGACAATCTCATGGTAATCATCATATTATTATCAAGGTGACCTTCCTGGAAGAAAAAAATGTATCTCTTAGAGGAGATGTTAGTTCATCTTGCGACCAATTACAATAATCATTTATATCAATAGTACTAACATGCTTTCAAGTATTCATTGTATCTGGCAGTAATAGAACCTTTCAAGGATTGTTGTCACAACTAGTAATGTAGAAATTATTAAACTTAATATGTGCAATTGGAAACTTATTAATTTAGTCAATCAAACCTGGAACTTGGAGTCTTATCTTCAAGAATGAGAGTTGTTTCTTTTATTCAGAGTCTCCTTCACTCAAGATGAAAAATATTGTCCCCTATACTTAAGACAATATGATTTCCTGACAAAAATATTAGGTAGGGAATATAATGCAAGTAAACTTGAAAATCTCAGCCTTAATCAATCTAAAACTTTGACTAGAGTCAATTCATAACCTTAACTTTGAACATAGGTTAGTGTGATATTCATAACTTCAATAGATAAAAATACAACTAAATGTTCATAATATCACATTAATTCCATAACAACTAGAGGCATATCAAAATAATCAAACCCGGAGTGCGTTGTTCCTATGAATGTGATGGAACTAAGATCCCTATGGATCTACGATTATTTGTTTTGAAAAAATATACCTTCTCCTACAAATACCCTTAAGATAATGATATAGTTTAAACATATACAAGTACATACCTCTGACAACAATGACACCATTCGACAATAGTGACAAACAATGACAAACACAAAAATTTCAAGGTGCTCCAACTGGAAATATGAACATAGCTAGAGATGTGCTAGGGTAAGGCACACTAGGACAACCAAAAGTTAGTCCCAATACTTCATAGAAACTTTGAATACAATTGGTACTGCAGCTGGTGTTGGCACTGCAACTGGAACAAAGCAACTGACACAAAGGAACTGACATGAAGGAAATGACATGAAGGAACTGGAACAAAAGCCTAGGGTTTTATGAGGAAACCCTAATTTCTCAACTACATAAATTAGCATATCTGATCCAAGGAAGAGATGTTCCCTACTTAGGATATATTCTTATTGGGTTTAGTAAGTGATCAACAAGCTTGAAAATAGGGGAAAATGAGGATCTTCCTTCCAGCGGTTAGACTGTTATGAAGGAAACCTTCTCTGAAACCATGTTGAAATTTTGGTATGCTCGTTTAACCATAGAAAATGTCACATCATTGTCACCCAACCATAGGAATTCACATATGCCACCCTTGATCATACTAACGTTTACTTAGAATAATTCCAGCAAGCCTACTCCAGTACCAATAGATAAACCCTAGATGCTAACTGCATAAACAACTCAAGTCAGGTAGAGCGCTCCTCCAAGGGTAGTGCACAAGAGAGAGAGTCTCCATATCCACAAAACAAGTACCATACAAAACTGCAACAATTATAACTACACTACTCTCTCATAATTGCACCATACTTAGCAAGAATGTCACCAAGAGTGTCACCAAGAATGTCACCAAGAAAATCACCAAGAATGTCACCAAGAGAATCACCAAGAGAGAGACAAATACCAAGATATGACCATGCGCCCTTATTCCTCCTTGTCGCTGCAGTTGCAGCTACAACTGCAACTCTCCACAAGACTTGTGCTCTGACTGGGTGTGAAAATGAGCTAAAACATCCTCTATTTATATTAATCTATCCAGTGACTTTTCTGGGTGGGCTAACTTGACTTTCTGGTAATTATATTTTATGTTTATCTTTTTCCTATGTAGCCGACTTGTATTTATGAAAGATAATATTCTAATATTATTTATTCTTCTAGGCCGAATTGTCTTCTAGAGTTTCCACACATCTGTTTAATGGTTCACTTTCTTCCAGAATATTCTATTCTAAGTTATAGGTTACACGTGGAGTTTAATACCTTCCGTAGCTACCAAAACATCAATAAGGAGAAGTGTACAAGCCTATTATGTTCTTTTCCAGAATCCTGGGATATATTAGTCTTGGCTATAGGGAGTAATACAACCACACTAGCACTAGAAGACATGGTTTCTTCTCTACTGTCAGAAGAAATGAGAAGAAATAACATGGAAGGATAGACCAAAGATGATTTAGTGTTGAGAGGTCGACTGATTGAAAGAGATAAAGGAAAACTCTTTGGTATAAAGTCTAAGTCAAAGGGTATATCTAAATCCCCGGTTTAATTGACAAGAAGATGTTAGAAATGCAGTAAATATGGGAATTACAAAAATGACTTTAATTCAAGGCCGATAGAAGTCAGTACATGATCCAATGAGAGGGAGTCGACTAAGAGAAAAATGACCCAGGATAAGGGAGGTGATTTGTACCTGGCATCGACCAGTACAAAGTCAGATCAAGGTGTTTGGTTGATCAACTCAGGAGCATCCTATCAGGAGCACGTATGAATGATATGATGGAGGTGATGTGTTCTTGGGGGATAAATCAACAACCAAAATTTTTGGACAAGGAAGAGTTCGACTGATACTATAGGATGGGAGGAAAATAACCCTTACAGGTGTGATACACATTCCGGGTTTGGAAAGAAAACTATTATCTGTCAATAAGATGAGTGATTTTGGAGTGCACATTTTGTTTCAGAAGTATTTATGCAAGATGGTTAGAGGTGTGATGGTATTAATGAAAGGATTTCGAATTGGATCCCTATACAAGATGTTAGGGAATGTTCCTCCACTATATGCAACAAAATCATTTCTCATGGAGTCGACTCAACTTTGACTCGGGCCAAGTCAGTACAAATCAACTCGATAAGACATGATAAAATCAACACGACCATGCTATGGAACGAGAGGATGGGACACATTGGAGAAAAAGGACTTCAATCTATGCACATTAAGGGTATGGTCGAAGGTTTTCCTGAATGTGGTTTATAAGTTGACTTTTGTGAACATTGCATATATGGAAAACAAAGTCAGGTGAGATTCCCATCTAGAGCGACAAGGGAAAATGAGATTCTTTAATTGGTGCATAGTGATGTGTTTGGCCTGGTTACAGTGCCTTCACTTGGTGGATCCCTATATTATGTATCCTTCATAGATGATTTTTCTAGGAATCCATGGATATATTTCTTGATGAATAAATATGAGGTTTTCGAGAAATTTAAATAGTTTAAATCTCTTGTATAAAACCCAACAGATCAGAATATTAAGATGCTAAGAAAT
The DNA here is from genome assembly GCA_000966675.3 of Picea glauca. Lineage (NCBI taxonomy): Eukaryota > Viridiplantae > Streptophyta > Pinopsida > Pinales > Pinaceae > Picea > Picea glauca. The sequence continues at coordinate 814,749 of JZKD02S0100137.1, forward strand.
GACAATGATGGTGAGCTATATGGAAAATAATTTGATCAATTCTGCAAGCAGTTTGTCATAGCATGCAAAAATACCACACCATGTACTCGACAACAAAATGGAGTTGCTAAGAGAATTATTAGAATGTTGATGGATAAGTCAAGGAGCATGATCAGTGGTGTTGGGCTCACACAAAAATTCTGGGCAGAGGCATTTGACACTGCAATATATCTAATGAATATGTCTCCTTCGTCAATGCTAGTTGACATGAATCCACATGAGGTATGGTTGGGTAATAATCCTTTAGTTTCACATATAAAAGTATTTTTCTATGATGCATTTGTGCATTTTCCCAAGGAAAAGAGGATAAATGTAGAAAATAAGGAAGTCGAAAGTATTTTCATTAAGTACAAAGAAGGAGTGAAAGGATATAAGCTATGGGATCCTGCATCAAGGAAAATAATGTACAGTCGAGATGTGGTTTTCAAAGAAGTCGGAGGTAAGTCTGAGCATGAAGAAATTGTTCAGATTGTGAATAAACATGAGACAATGTGGTTTTAACTGAGGAAGGAAGAAGATGATTCAGATGAGTCGATTGAATTAGAGGAAGAGGTGGGACAACAAAATCCGATAGTAAGGAGGTCAGAAGGAGTAAGAAAACTTGTCGAAAGGTATTGTCCACCTGACTTACATTTCACATTTTTGTTAACTTCCATTGAAGATGAGGCCAAGTAGGTTGGTGAGGAAGTAAACTTGGCATAGGGTAAACTCTAGAAGGATGCCATGGTTGAAGAGATGGAATCGTTGCACAAGGATGAGACGTGGGATTTAGTCAATTTTCCTAGTGGAAGAAATCCCATCGGTATAAAATGGGTATTCAAGAAGAAGATGAATGCCATAGGAAAATTTGAGAAGTTCAAAACTCGAATGGTAGAGAAAGGATATTCCCAAGTCGAGGAAGTTGACTTCGGTGATATTTTTTGCCTGTTGAAAAAATAACTTCCATTAGAGTACTAATGTATATGGCTACAACATTTTATTTGGAAATAGAACATATGGATCTGAAGAAAACGTTCCTACATGGGGACCTGGAAGAAGAAATCTACATGAAACATTCTGAAGGATTTGTAGTAAAGGGAAAGAAATATTTAGTGTGCAAACCGAAAATATCCCTTTATGGTATTAAAAAATCACCAAGGATTTGGTACCAAAATTTAAACACATACATCCTTAGTTGGGATTTGTGAGAAGCAAAACTGATCACTGCATATATTCCAAGGAAGAAGATGGGTGTTTCATATATGTATCTTTGTATGTCGATGACATGTTTGTTGATTGAAAACAACATGGATGCAATAAAGGAGGTGAAGAAGAAGATATCCTCCAAGTTCAACATGAAGGATCTCGATGAAACTAACTTCATTATAGGAATGGATATTAAGAGAGATCGAGCCAATAGAAACCTATGGTTGAATAAGACAAAGTATATTGAAACATTTCTGAAATGTTTAAACATTCAAGATTACAAACTGGTGAAGGTGAGAATTCTTTTGGGAGCAAGGATAATTGTTGAATAGTGTCCAAAGATAAAGGAAGAAATAGAGGACATGACATGTGTTCCCTATGCAAGTGTTGTTGGTATTCTAATCTATGCGATGGTATGCACTCAAAAAGACATTACCCATGAAGTGGGAGTGTTGAGCAGGTACATGTCGACAACTGGAAAGGAGCACTGGAAAAATATCAAGAGAGTATTCAGGTATTTGTGTGGAACAAAGGACTATGCTATATCCTACCGAGGAAAACATGGAGGTGACAGTGGTGAATTAAATGTACATGAATTTGTCGATGCTGACTGGGATGGATATCTGGATCAACGAAGTTTGACCAATGTATATGTCTTCAAGATGTTCTGTGGAACAATAAGCTGGATGAGTAAGTGACAGGCAATCATATCCTTGTCAAAAAAAGAAGTTGAATACATGGTGGCCACTCATGGAAGAAAATAAGTCGTATGGTTGCAAAGGTTGTGTTCAGGAATCGAGTTTGAGCAGAGAGATATGAAGATAAGTTGCGACAATCAAAGAAAAATATTTCTAGCAAAGAATCCTTCTTATAATTTGAGGACTAAGCACATTGATGTACAATACCATTCCATAAGAGATATGGTGGAAAGTAATAAGGTGATGTTGGAGAAAGTAGACACATTGGAAAAACATAGCAATCTCTTTGACCAAGTCTGTGAGTGTTGGGAAGTTCTCTTGGTGCAGAGAGGCAATGGGCATTGCTTCCCTGGGTCTATGAACAAAATTTCAGGAATCTCTTGGTTCCAACGAAGAAGAAAACAAGTGAGAGAATGTTGGTTTGTTATATTCTTTGCAGTAAAAGTCTAGTCGAGATGGATCGACTGATGGTCAAAGTCGAGGTGGATTGATAACAATTCAAAGGTCGAAGTTGGTCGACCGGGTAAATTCAAATTCAAAGGTCGAAGAGGTTAGACATGGTAAATGCATCTAAAACAAGTTGAAGTGGTTAATCGACAAGAGGTCGACAGGAGGGCATGTGGCGACCGACTGAAGGCTGATTGGTAATCCGACTTGGAGTCGACTGTAACAAAATCTTGAGATTCACGGGATTTGTAGAAAATGACTTGCATGGATCTGTAACCATTTTTGGGTGCCATATCTTTAGGGTTTTACCTATTTTAAAGCCAATAAAGAGGCATGTTGTAAGGTCGTAAAGGCTAATCAATGAATCATAAGATAACCAATATTTAGAGAAATATTTAGATATAGGTTGTTGGTCATGTAGATGTGAGTCATACTGGCTATAGGGTTGTTATTGCACATGCAAGAGGGTATGATATCGATTCCATCTTAGGTGTGGACCAAGGTTTAAGTTTCTAAAGAAGAAGGTAACTGAGGCACCTATATTAGCCTTACCAAATTTTGATAAAGTGTTTGAGGTAGACTGTGATGCTTCACATGTAGGCATTGGACCTGTACTTAGCCAAGAAGGTAGACAATTGTATTTTTTAGTGAAAAGTTGAATGAAGTATTATTTAGTGCCAAAGGATTTTGTGTTATTTACCGATAATATTGCATTAAAATTTGTAAAAACCCAAAAGAAATTGAACAATATACATGAAGAATGGATCTCTTTCTTACAAGGCTACGTCTTTGTCCTGAAACACAAATCGTGACGACATAATCAGGTTGTGTATGCTTTGAATCGATGAAATGTTCTTTTGACAACCATGGAAAATCAAGTATTTGGGTGGTGGAATACTGAGAGGGGGGGGGGGTGAATCAGTATGAGAACGATAATCACTTTTAACCACAATATATTATCTTCAACTTTATCAGTAGTGTTCAAAAATTTATCATTAGCATTCAATATATCATCAAAAATATAAATAAATAATCACATAGACACAATACACCAAAATTTACATGGAAACCAAAATTTGAGAAAACCACATAATTCTTTTCTTATATATCAAAGAATACATTCATTGAAAGCACCAGCTTCCCAATTCTCCAGTTGCAACTGGAAGGAGGATACAACACCCTATTTACAAGATCCAACTTGAAGGAAGCTACTAATCCCCAAATTTTCCGACTCCAACCAGAATGGGGATACAACCCCCTAATTCTCAGGATCCAACCTGAAGGAAGCTCCAACTCCCTGAGTTCTGCAACACCAACTGAAAGGAGGCTACAACCCCCTTTCCTTTCCCCATCGTACCTCCCTAAAATATAAGTTTAGACCAAACTGTCACTACCACAATCACTACCACTGTCAACATGTCACTGTATCCAACCTATCACTGTCATTGTACCATCAACCTGTAATTGGTCATCAACATGTGCTATACCAAAACCTGTACCATACCATACATCAACTGTGTACCATCACATGCATCAATGTATATACCATAACCTCAATTATGAATAACCAATCAAATCATGTGCCATGTACTAGAACATTAACATGTATAAACTTGTACCATATATCATAACATCAATCATGTATAGACTTGTACCATATCATCAGTGAAGTGCCTCAAAACATCTAAGCATGTGCCTCATGCATAGGCAACCATACATCAAGTGTATACCTCAACCATGTACCCACATCTCAAAGATATGTCTCTAATGGTGAACCATAACATTCATGTCACAAACCAACCCATATACAAGAGTATATCTCATTTAGCCATGTAGCCAATATGTACCTCAATCATGTTCCAATGCCAAACATGCCTCAAGCATGCACCATACCATAACCAAGTATAACTTTCAAAACAATTTCATAAACATAACTTTACCTCTGTATCTTACCTAATACAAAATAGTGATGACCTGTAACCTTTATTTAGACCTCAACAACCAAGCACTAGTATTTTCCCAATCCTATCTTGTCCTCGCGGGACTAAGATATCTTGTCACACGAGGCCTCGTGTGATAGGCACTATGAAACTCATGGGGGTGCCTCATGGGACACTAGCTATCTGACCCACGGGGTACAACCAAATTAGGATTTCCTCAAAAATTCCCACTCTCCTCTGCAAACCCGAAACTCACTTACTTCTCACTCTTTCGCTGCCTCATATTTTCCCGTCACAAATTTGCCAAAAGATCACTTCCTCACTTAGAGATATTCAATAGAATGAATGAGTGAATGTGTTTGTGAGATACTTCTTGACTTGTATATATACTTTTTCTAAGAAACCTCTCTCTTTAGTTTTAGGGCTTCTAGTACTTTCTTGTTACAAACACTTTACCCTTTCATTAATTCACTTGTTACCAACTAGAGATTTCTTAACCATTCTTTGGGGATTCTAACTTCACAAGGCCATAACTCTTCAATTGTCAGGAACCATGTGGCATGCCACCTATCATCGGAAACAACACGATGAAGAATATCCATCCACGAGTAGGTTACCTTAATTTATGTTGTCCTTCGTGACCTTTTTCCTTGATCAATTTTAGGTTCCATAACCATACCTTTGGGGCTACCAGACTTCTTCAAGGGTTGAAATCAATGAAAACCAATATTTAAAAAATACCCCCCTTTTTCATTGATGGAAAAACTAATGGCATGGTAACACTCATGCTCCTTCTCATTCTCCCCTTATGACCATCATTTCCCTCGTCTCCATGAATTTTTTCTTTCTCTCTGTTTACATGCCTTTGTCTTTCTCTCCCCCTTTGACATCAATGGAAAAGGGTAATTCTCTTGTGGGGATACTCCCCCTGTCTGCAAGACTCTTCTTTCTCTTCATGGTGCTTCCTCATGTAAATCTCTGATGTATATGAAAAACATTCAAAATATTCTTTAATTGGATTCTTCATGTGTTCTTCTTCTCTCTGCCTGTCTTATTATGCTCGATGCCATGTGGATCACCGTGGGACAAACAATACTCCAAGTTTCTGTCAAAGATACTCAAAGGTTTCCCTCAAAAGAGGTTTGGTGAAGATATCTACAATTTGCTCTTTTTTCCTAGGGTACTCTATATTGATGTTCTTCTATGTAACATGTTCCCGTAGAAAGTGAAACTTGATTGGAATGTGTTTCTTCCTAGAATACATTATTGGATTCTTAGATATATCGATGGCATTGGTGTTATCACAGAGTATTGGAATAGGGTCCTCAGATTCCACCTGTATATCCTGAAATGTTTGCTTGATCTAGAGAACTTGAGTGGAACATGATGCTATTGCAATATACTTTTCTTCTACTATGTACAAAGATACTGATGATTGTTTCTTGCTCAACCATGATACCAGACAATCACATAAGTAGAAAGAAACTCCACTTGTACTTATTTTACCGTCAATGCTACCTGACCAACTTGCATCTATGTAGGAAACCAAAGATAGATAATTCCCTTTTGGATACCATAATCCAAAATCTTCTATTACTTTGATATATCTAAATATTTTCTTTACTGTCATAACATGTGTATCTTTTAGTGTTGCTTGAAATATCACAATCTGTCCAACTGCTTGCATCACATTTGGTCTTTATGCTATCACATAGAGTAAGATTCCAATCATCGATCTGTAGAGTCTTTGATATGCATTCTTAGATTCATCATCCTTGCTCAACTTGCAACTGTGATGCAGGAGCATCACTCCAAGATAGCTACATGCCAGCCAACCAGCACATCAAAGAATGGATTCAATGGAAGGAGAGAGGCACAACCCTTTCATTTTTCAAAATTTGAAATTTGTATTAAATGTTGTAAGGCTAGTAGAGCCAAAATCCATGCATGTGCTCAGGCTTTAGATAAAGGTTTCCTTAAATGGTTGTAAGGTTGAGATCAATATCTGATTCGGATTAGATAGCCCATTCAATGTAATTGAATGTAATTTATGAGAGTAGGTAGATTGGAGGGAAGAGCTCGAGGAGCCCCTCTTTATAAAAAGATATTCTTGGTATCTAGATTTAGTAGGAGGAGTAAAAAGTAGAAGTAGAGTGAATAGGTTAGAGAAGAGAGAGCCGAGACTCTGTTGCAGTCCGAGCTTGAACACATTGTAAAGAGGAATTTTCATATTAATACAATCAGAGCAGTTTTTCCTTCATGTTATTCTGTGTATGTTGACGAATGTCTTTATGTGTTTATGATATTTCGTAGATGTATGTTAGATGTGCATTTGGAGGGATAGATAGATTTTTCTATCTGCAGGTTTATTGTTTTTTAGTCTGGTTCTTTGTGGCTTTATGCAAGAGGTTGCATGACAGAATACTGAGGGTTCTGTAAGCCAGTGCATAGAATTCACTTCTGAGTTCTTTGGAATTTGGACAGAGACGTGCCAGGAGGGTGCACCAGAGGAATTATTAAACTCAAGGGAAGAAGCCTCAAGGTTGTTGAATACCTTGGAGGTAAGATTGTGTAGAGGAAGGCACAGAGAAAAACAGAATCACTAAGTATTCTGTGGAATCTCTTCCAGGAGGGCATTGAGCAAGTGCATAGAGTGCACGGGAGAGAACTCTATTTCGATTTCGGTGAGAAGACAGAGTCACTGAAGATTCCGAAGAAATCTTCTAGGAGGGCATTGAGTTGGTGCAAGTGTGCACAGAAGGAACTCTTGTTTTAGTTCAGAGGGAAGAGAAGTGTCAAGGAAAGACCTTCATAAGGTTACTGAACACCCTATAGGATCAGCAAGGAGTGGTTGAGCATAAGTTTCCAGAGGGAACTTATATCCCTTCAAGAAGAGAAAGGGACAGAGACACTTTGAGGTCAGAGCCACAAATAAGCTCAGAAGAGATAGCACCATTTCGTGAAAAGATCCATCAAGAGGTTGCAGAGTTCAAAGGAACCTTTTAGGTTCAGATAAATAAAGCTCAGGAGGAACAATACCTTTGTGCACAGAGCAATAGCCGAAAGGAGTGTAGAGGTTGAGGAACCCTTCGAGGTTTCACGGTCAACAAAGCTTAGGAGGGACAGAGTTCCTAGAACGCAAGCAAGAGAAAGGTTGCAGGGCTCGTAGGAAGGAGGAAGAAAAGGCTGAGACCTTTGGGACACTTAAAATCTTCCAAGGGAAAGGAAGAAGCACAAGCTCAGGAGGGAGCACAACTACCATTATATCATCTGGAGAGGCGAGATTTGGGTTGTCAAATCTACGACCAGATGCACGCAGGAAAATACAAAAGGAAGAGAAATAGATCTGGGTCGTCAGATCTAGTATAAAGGACCAATAGCCATCGGATCTAGCAAGAGGAGAATAAGGTTTAACCCTCGTAGAAGCAAAGGAGAGGATTCGACAAAATCCTGAAAGCATCGTGAAAGTCTATAGGAGTACACGTGGCAAGCGGTCAAGGTTTCGAGGAAATTCCCAAAAGGATGTGGGCCATTGATCCAGTTGGATCGTAGCCATTAGTTCAAGAGGGACATAGACCGAAATTTCGGTATTTCATCATTTCAGCTACCGGGAGATACAAAGGGTAAGAGTCAGAACTCTTGACCCACAAAATCCTGAAAGAAGGTAAGCCGTCAGATCAGGGGAGGCTCACAGCCATTGATCTCCCTTTGGAGTGGAATTTCGGCATTTCGGGGTTCGGTATTTCACAAATTCGGAGGACAAGGAGTCGGGGCACTTTGCATTGAAAACCCCGAAGTCGTGAAACATGACGTATCTTTGGAGTAGGTATTTGGTCACATATTTTGGAATTTCGACATTTCGGGTTTCGGGTATTGAAGATTCAAGGAGAATCGACATCAGGATTCACGAAGTCGCGAAACCCAAAATTTCTTTTCGGAAAAGGTCGCAGTCATATCTGGTGGCCATGTGGAGGTGAAGATTCACGCCTGGTGCATTTCTTGTGTCGGTGAATTTTTCGTGAAGGACCTATGGATCAGGTTCATGGGGTTCCAGTGAGGTCCCAAAAGAACTACTTCGATTATTTGGATTCGAAGAAGAGAGATCTTGTGCGGATCTCGACCCGAGGGTCGGGGTTCTGCATCAAGTGGTATCAGAGCTTGATTTTGTCTATATATTTCAGGCAGAGCAAGCTAGAGAAAAAGGAGTAGTCTGATATGCACCAAGTGGTATCAGAGCCACTTTCTGTCTGTAGACTGGAGGCAGAGGGAGGCAAAAGAGGAACAGAAGAAAGATGTTATTTTGGTTTTCGGATGGCAGGCAAGAGATACAGATTATAGTCTAATACCATCAAGTGGTATCAGAGCCTGATTCTGTCTGTATATCGCAGGCAGAGGAAAAGGGAATATAGAGTGTTGAAGTTATGTGATGATTGTTGCAGGATGCAGGAACAAATAGATAGTCAAGTCAATTGTAAGGAAAGGATGGAAGCTCTTTCAGTTGTAGAGTGATAGCAGCAGGCTTTCCAAGAGGGCAGGTAGAAGGCAAGAAGATGGCTACTGAAGGCCATGGACATGGTGGAAATAAGAACCAGTAACAGATGAAGAACAAGGCTAAGATGGATAAAGAGCTCAGTGAGATAAGGGTGAGAATGGAAGAGATTTCACTGCAGGTAAAGAAGAATGCAAAATCGCAATGGGTATATGAATGGCCCATGAAAACAAAGGTGAAATGGCCAATCAAAGAATTTTTGGCCAGAAGACAATGGAGACTATTGAAAGGGTGGTTGAGGTATGTTGAAATCCCCAGGGATGAAGAAGAAGTGGTTCATTTCTATGAGCCAGAAGATGGGAGAAATCTCAGTGATGATGAGGAGAAGAGATCACTGGAAGATCTCAGAGACTGCCAAGAGGGCAGCAAAAAATTCCCAAATTGCCAGGTGGGCAGGGGAAAATAAGTGAGACTGTCTGAAAGTCTTAGGGACTCAGAAGTGAGTTCATGTCAGTAAGGAGTGTTGATGGAGATGGGATCGATTGATATCATAGACTGCCAGGAGGGAAAAACAGAAAATTCAGGT
>JZKD02S0100137.1:838760-857445 GCA_000966675.3 Picea glauca
TTTTGTAGGTTTTGGTTTGTTGGTCAACCGGGCCCCTGATGCTCCCGTGGAAAATTCCAACCACGAACATGGTCCCAAGGTTCCAGGGGCGATGCCCTGCATCATCGTAGTGACCTAACAACAAAAAACACTTAAAATTTTTAAAAAACCCTAAAAAAACTTTTTAAAGCAGTAAAACGATAATTTTTTAAAGTTTTTTTTTAAAAATAGGCTTGAAGTATAATAAATTTAGGGGGGGCTTGTCATTTTTAGACTTAAATGTGATAAATTTTTCTAAAATTTCTTTCAAAATATATAAAATTTGAAAATTCATGATCTATTTCCAAAAAAATATAAAAAATCACATAAAATTTAAGGTTTTCAATGTTTTGCATAGATAAAAAGCTTAATTTGTTTTTTTCCAATAACATATAAAATTAAAAAAAAAAAAACTAACCTCTGAAATATGTAGTCTCTCCTTGTTGAATTCTCTTGATGTTTCTCCCTTGGCTTGCTTCAAATTATTTAACGAACATTGTCTGATTGCTCCAAAATATTCAAGAAGCATTGCTCAATAGTTGATACAATGTAAAAAACCAAAATGAGAGTGTGTATATATACCAAGAACTGTATCACTTGTTAGTTTGTTTAGTGCATATGGAATAAATAAAATAGAAGAAGATTGTGTATATATATCAAATATTATATAAACCATCTCTACGTTTAATCAATGTGGGATAAATTAAAATAGATAAAAAATAATGTAATTAATTAATTTATGATGAATTAATAGAGTAAGATTTATTTAATATTGAATGTAAATATTAGAGAGGAATCTTTAGGGGAAAATTGTGAGGGAAAATTCGGGGGGGTAATTTTTTGGAAAATTTGGAGGGAAAAAAATTTGGGGAATATTTAGAGGGAAAATTTGGGGGAAAAAGTTTTGGCAAAACTTTGGAGGGAAATTTTCAGAGGGAAAATTTGGGGGAAAAGTCTTGGGGAAATTTTGGAGGGAAATGTTCATTCCACAAGATATAATAATGTCATTGGGAGGGTGGGAATTTGCACCACTCTATGTTTGTAGTTAGCAGTAATGGCTTCATCAAATAGATAAGATTTTATTTCTGGAGCATCAACATCTTGTTCACATGCCTCCTCTTCTTAGATTAACAAATGTGGTGGGAACACTTCTAATGTAAATGAGGATTCATATGTTTCACCTAGTGATAAGTTTGATCATAGTGAAAGGAATGATATTGAGCATATTGATCGGGAAATTCCTAATTTTGAAGACTTTGAAGGCACCAATGATGAAGGGGAGGAATATGGTGAAAAGGACGATGAAGATTTTCCTCCGAGTGAGGATTTCCAAGGTACTACTGATGATGATGAATATTTTCCTCCAAGTAAGGATTTTGAAGGTACCGATGGGGATGATGAAGAGTTTCCTCCAAGTGAGTATTTTCAAGGCAGTAAAGAAGATGATGAAGATTTTCCTCCAAGTGAGGATTTTCAAGGGAGTAAAGAGAAATATGAAGATTTCCCTTCAAGTGAGGATTTTCCAGGTATTGATGAGCATAATGAAAATTTCCCTCTGAGTGAGGATTATCAAGGTAGTAGAGAGGATGATGAATATTTTCCTCCAAGTGAGGATTTTGAAGGTACTAATGAAGAGGATGAAAATTTTCCTCCTATTGAGGATTTGCAAAGCACGAATAAATATAATGGAGATTTCCCTCCAAGTGATGATTTTGAAGGTATTGTTGGCATGTTTCAGACAGAGGCAAAGTATGTGTGTTTCTCATTGATGGCAAAGATCATCACGATCAGTAGCGCAGTGATAATGGCATGACAATGGCAATATCAACAGTGATCGTTGGATCCCATTCAGAATTCTCGATGACCGTCAGATCGAAATTCAGATAGGAGGAGCGCACAGTAGAAGAAAATAGATTTCAAATGTTAGATCTAAGCCCGAATACCGAACGTCATTGGATCCATAAGAAGGAGCACGGTATTTACGTGCAAGATGAAGTGGGCCTACAAAATCCCGAAAGTAGGAGGACCGTCCATATTCAAGAAGGACACGTGGTAAGCGACTAGAATTTCGTTGACCTGCACATTGGAGGAGTCAACAGAACATGGTGTGGGAACTTACGATATGCGAAATCTCGAGAATTTATCTGGACCTTTGAATCGAGGTATGTTGTGGAACGTTGGATGCAGAGGGAAAATGGTAAGCGATTGGCATTTCGCTGATTGGAAAGTCAAAGAAAGGAGGTGCTATATCCTATGAAATCGTGAAATGCGAAACCATGACTTAATCTGAGTCATTGATCAAAGGGATATCGTGGACTGTTGATCAGGCATGACGAAGGCCTGTGAATTTGCGAAATCACGATAAGATCTTGACCATTGATCCAAGAGGGACATGTGGCAAGGGATTAACATTTCGCTAACTGGAAAGTCAAAGGAAAGAAATGCTCTAACCTTGCAACTCATGATATGAGAAATCGCGATAAGGTCTGGCTCGTGGTCATATAAAAGGTCGCATCGTCGAAGGCTTAAGGGAAGGAGCTAATTTCTAAGATCCATTTCGGGAATCGCAACTTGGAGTGTCGAGACCCTTCATCATAGGAATCCTGAAATGCGAGATCACGATGAGATCTAGACCATCGGATCATTGAAGATCTCGACCGTTGATCAGGCTCGATGAAGTTCATAGGTTCGTGAAATGTGAAACACCTTTTGGTGTAGGCTATGGTCACCGTCGATGGTCATATCAGAGGGAAGAGCTAGCATGAAGCTAAGATCCATTTCGGGGATCGCAACTTGGAGCATTCAGACCCTTCGACATAGGATTTCCAAAATGAGAAATGCAAAATGCATCTTGATTAGGCCCATGGTCACAGCCAGTGGGCATATGGGATAAACACAAGACCCTGTGAATTTAATCCAATGGTGTTGGTTATTTGAGAATTTGATCAAAAGGCTACTGTTGATCTTTACGATTAACTATTCAGTTACGATTCAGTTAGAAGAACCGAATCATGGTTCTTGGATGGTTGGCGATTGAGTGGCTGAAGCGTTGTTGGCCTAGGTATTTGAGGTGTAACTGAAGTTGTGTGAAGTGCATAAAAGAAAGACAGAGTGACTGTGAATGGTTGGTTGTTCTGAATGAAAAATGAGTTGAACTGTAAGAAAGGGAAAATTACAGTATGCGCAGTGTGAGACCGACAGTATGCATAGTGTGAGATAAAACTCAAAGATGAGTAACAGATGATGAATAGACATAAGCAAGAGCAGAATTGCAGAACAGCTTGAAGCAGAGCAAAATTGTAGAACAGATAGAAGCATAGAAGAATTGCAGGATAGAAGAGAAGTGGTAAGAATTGAAACACCTGCGATGTTGGTTATTCAATCATTTTACTTATAATCAGGGAGGTAGGGTGGTGCTAGGGAGGACTGTGGTCCTCTGATATTCGAGTTGGTGCTTGAATATTGGGAGTTGTAGCTTCTATCTAGTTGTGGCTAGAAAACATGGTGGCAGGGTGGTGCTTGGAAAAACACAGAGTTTTCTATATGCAAGTTGGTGCTTGTATAAGTGGAAGTAGGTGCTTCCATTCAGTCGGTGTTGGAACACTCAGGGAGTTGGTGCTTCCTTCTAGTCGGTGCTAGAGAAACCAGAGAGTTGGTGCTCTCAACAAGTTGGAGATTGTAAAACAGAGGTAGTATCCTCACTTTGAGTTGCTTATCAAACATAGATGATGTACAGAACTTAAAAGACTGCCTATCATTTCGAAGAAGAAGAGGTTTTCTCCCTTTATGGATTTCCTTGTGAAAATCCATCTCTGTGTATATTCTATGTGTGATTGATGCTCATTATTTATGTTGTTCATATGATGTATAATATTGATGGTCACTTGATGAAAGATTAAAAATGTTTTAATAGACTTAAAATTGTTTAAGCACAGTAACAACTGATTCACCCCCCCTCTCAGTTGTCTTAGTAATTTCAACAATTGGTATCAGAGCGGGTTCCTTTTATTTAAAAGTAGATCTATAAGCTTAAACATGACAAGTCATGAAGGGACTTCAACCAGTAAGCCTCCTCTGTTTGATGGAACAAATTTTTCCTTTTGGAAGGTTAGAATGAGAACATACCTAATTGCCTTAGGTGCTGATGTTTGGGATGTAGTAGAGACTGGATATACAAAGCCTATTGTGCTAGCTTCCAAGGATGATAAGTTATAATTTAGCTTTAATGCTAAGGGAATGAATGCTATCTTGAATGGACTTGCTGAAGCTGAGTTTGTAAAGGTGATGCATCTTGAAACTGCTAAAGCTATGTGGGATAAACTTATTAACAGTTATGAAGGAAATGAGAAAGTAAAAGATGCCAAACGCCAAACATATAAGTTGAAGTTTGAACAACTAAAGATGAATGAAGATGAAATAGTTAGCAAGTATTTTTTAAGAGTTGAAGAACTTGTGAATGCCATGAAGGGTCTTGATGAGAAGATTGAAGAATCATTTTTAGTTCAAAATATTTTAAGATCTTTGCTTGATAAATTTAATCCAAAAGTCTCTGCAATAGAAGAACTAAATGATCTTAAAAATCTGTCCATTTATCAACTCCTAGGAACTCTAACTGCATATGAAATGAGAATTAGCAAAGATAAATCCATTACTAGAGAAGCATCTTTTAAAGCAGACAAGAATATTGATTCAAATTTAGATGATATTGAGGCAAAATTTGTGAGAAGGTTAAAGAAAGGATCATAAAAGTATTAAGGAAAGCTTCCCTTAAAATGTTTTAACTGTGGTAAGATAGGTCATTTTGCATCTAAGTGTCCCCACCAGAAAAAGGACCAAAACTTTCATGATGAAAAGAAGTAAAAATTCAAGAAATATAGTAAAAGAAAATTTTGTGTGCAAACAATGACAATTCCTCAGAAGACATAGATAGTGATTCATCATGTGAAAACAAAGTGAATGATTTTATGCTTATGGATATGGGAGATTTTGATGATGAACACACAGGAGGTGAAATAGATGATGAAGAAGCTGTGGTGGATATGTAAGGTGAATTAATCAGTGCTTTGGAAGAAATTGACAGACTGAGATGTAAGAAGAGAAAACAAAAACAGTTGTTGAAGCAGTTCAAAATGAATGGTGAAAAACCTGATGAAAATTTTTCTCTACTAAAAGTGGAGTTATAAGAGGCAAAGAAAATAGAAGACATATTGAAACAACAGTTGTCAAAGAAGAAAGCGAGGTGTGAAGCCTTAGAAGAAGAGATAGTAAAAACCAGAAAAGAAATGGAGAAGTTTAAGGGATTGTATCACCAAAATCTACCAAGTATTAAAGCCTTGGAAGAATTAACTTCCATTCTAAATCAGCAAAGGAATCCAAAGTTGAAAGCTGGCTTGGGCTATGAAGAAGGATCAAGTAGTGATCATCCAAGTAATACAGAACCCATCAAGTTTGTCAAATCTACAATCATTGACAACAACCACTCTGCAGAAAAAAAGAAAGAAAATCAGCCACCAAGAAGGAATAAAAGAAAAAGTACCAGAACCGAATCCGTAGATCAAAGAAATAACACAAACACATTTTCTAATCAAAGAAATCATCATCATGGAAGAAATCGACTACAACTTTTTTTTAGGTACAAAGGTTTTTTCTATGGTTATTGTTTTTTCTTTTCTAACTTTGGTCAAAAGATGTAAACTGTTCTTTAAGATCTAGATATTTGAAATCAAGATACTCAAGGAATAATTATCTTCCACAACAAAGATTGAGACAACCAAGAAACAAACAACCACATACTGTAAATCATGTGATGGATGGAGGAAGGATGCAGGTGAAACATAACAATAGTTATGATCATAACAATTATTATGATCTGTTATTTAGTGAACCAGAATGTTACATCTGTCATAACTATGGACATAAAGTTGTAGATTGTCGCTTAAGGAATTTTAAGCCAGATTCGAATCCTACTGCTGAAAATTTCAAGATTTGGAAGAAGAAAGAAGATGACAAGTGTAGACTAGTGTTATCAGCCCAAATAAAAAATAATCCCTGGTATATTGACAGTGGATGTTCCAAGCATATGACTGGAGACAAAAGTAAGTTTCTAACTCTAAGTGAAAGAAAATCAGGGAATGTAACTTTTGGAAATGATGCACTAGGAAAAATAAAAGGTGAATGAATGGTAAATTTGAGTAATGGCAAAGGGAAATCTCAAGATGTGTTGTTTGTAGAAGGTCTGAAACATAATCTGATTAGTGTCAGTCAAGTCTGTGACCGAGGATGTGAAGTCGTTTTTACCTCTAAAGATTGTAGAATAAAATCCATGAATTCAGGATAGCTAGTTGCAAAAGGGATAAGAATAGAAAACAATGTCTATCTGTTAAAAGAAGAAAAATAAGAATGCCACTTAAGCAAGTATGATGAAAGTTGGCTATGGCATAGGAGACTTGGACACTTAAATTTTGATCATATAATCAAGCTCAAAAATAGTGGGGAAGTAAAGGATCTTCCAAAGATATCAAAGCCATATGATTATATTTGTAAACCATGCCAGATAGGAAAGCTTACTCAGACACAATTCAAATCTAAAAAAATTCCTTCAACAGAAAAACCTCTCCAGTTAGTACATATGGATTTATGTGGACCATCAAGGAATCAAGGTACAGGAAAATAAAATTATTTTATGTTGATTATTGATGATTATTCTATACTAACATGGGTTGCCTTTTTGAAGGAAAAATCTGAAGCATTTGAAAAATTCAAAGTGTTTAAGGCTCTAACTGAGAATCAAACGGGAAAAAGATTGAAAGCAGTAATGTCTGATAGAGGAGGAGAGTTTAGCTCATGGAACTTCAAAGAGTTCTATGATAAACATGGAATCAAAAGAGAGTACACAATTCCAATGACTTTACAACAAAATGGAGTTGTTGAGAAGAAGAATAGATTAGTACAACAAATGGAAAGATCAATGATGAATGAAAGGAACATACCTCAGACATATTGGGTGGAAGCAATTCATACAACTGTTCATATCCTTAACAAAGCACATCTCAGACCACACGGGGACAAGACTCCTTATGAACTATGGTTTGGAAGACCTGCTTCAATCAAGCATTTTAAAGTCTTTGGGAGTAAATGTTATATTAAGAATAATGATGAAAATATTGGCAAATATGATGACAGGGATGATGAAGGTATCTTCTTGGGTTATGCTACAAACAGTAAAGGGTACATATGTTACAATAAGAGGCTACATAAACTAGTTGATTGTATAGACATAAAAGTTGATGAAGAAATCTCGGTTAGAAATGTAAGCAGTGCTAAACCAAGCACATAATATATAGTTGAAGATGAAGATGAACAGATCCAAGGATCAGAAAGAGAATAATATGAATCAGATGAAGATACAAATACTCAGGATGACATAAATCGGTAGAAAGAAACAAACTCACCTCTCAGAACTGTTAGAAAGAATCATCTTGAAAATCAGATAATTTTATATATAAATAAAAGAATTTAGACAAGAAGGAAATTGATTAAAGACTCAGAACAATATCATGTTGCCTTTTTATCTATGAATGAACCTAAAATTTTTGATGAATCCAGCCAGCATGATGATTAGATTAGAGCTATGAATGAAGAGCTTGATTAGATTGAGAAGAACAATACTTGGGAGCTTGTTCCTAGACCCGAAGACAAGAATGTAATAGGTTCCAAGTGGGTGTTCAAAAATAAAATGAATGAAAAAGGACAAGTTGTTAGAAATAAAGCCAGATTGGTCTGTAAAGGGTATGCACAAGTTGAACGTCATAACTTTGATGAAACTTTTGCACCAGTGGAAAGATTGGAAGCCATCAGAATGTTTCTTGCATATTCATGTCATAAGAACTTTAAAGTGTATCAGATGGATGTTAAATCAACATTTCTTAATGGAGATCTAGAGGAAGAAGTATTTATGGAGCAACCTGAAGGATCCTCATTGACAGATAACCCTGATTATGTCTGCAAGATGAAGAAGGCTTTATATGGACTGAAACAAGCACCATGAGCTTGGTATTATAGACTGGACAAATTTTTACAAGACAAAGGATTCAAGAAAGGTACTGTTGATAGCAATCTCTACATAAAAACTGAAGGTGATGATTTACTAGTTGTTTTGATTTATGTAGATGACATTATTTTTGGTTGTAATAATGATTCCTCTGTTCAGTGGTTTTCTAACTCTATGCAAACAGAGTTTTAGATGTCCATGATAGGAGAATTGTCATATTTTCTTGGCTTACAAGTAAAACAAAGTTCTGCAGGAATTTTTATCTCTCAAGAAAAATATTTGAAAGAGATGTTGAAGAAATTTCAGATGGAATATTCTTCTCCTGTTAGTACACCTATGGTGGTTGGTTGCAATCTTAGTAAAGATGACATTTCACCCGATGTTGATCAAAGGACATACCGATCAATGATAGGCAGTCTTCTGTACATCACAACATCCCGTCCTGATATAATGCAAGCTGTTGGAATGGTAGGTCATTACCAGTCAACTCCTAAACAAAGTCACTTGGTAGCTGTCACAAGGATATTCAAATACTTGAAGGGAACAATGACTTATGGTCTATGGTATCACAGAAATCAGAATTTACAGTTAACTTCTTATTCAGATGCAGATTGGGCAAATTGTGTGGATGAGAGAAAGAGCACCAGTGGAGGTGCCTTCTTCCTGGGTGACTCATTGGTAGCATGGATTAGTAAGAAGCAAGGATCTATTTCCTTATCAACTACAAAAGCAGAGTATATTGCTGCTGCTACTTGCTACACTCAGATTTTGTGGATGATTCAAACTCTTGCAGATTTAAAGGTAAACTATATTGTTCCGATTACAATTCACTGTGATAACACCAGTTCCATTAGTGTCTCCAAAAATCCCGTTCTTCACTCCAAGACTAAGCATATCCCAATAAAATACCATTTTCTCAGAGAACAAGTTACAAACAGAGTCGTTCAGCTGAATTATATTCCTTCATAGAACAAATAGCTGATATCTTTACTAAAACGTTAGCAATGACCCCTTTTGGATATCTTCGTCAAAAGTTGGGGGTTATAACTTTTTTCATCTAATCTGTTCACCTATTTAGGGGGAGTACTTATTGAATATCTATTGTATT
Source organism: Picea glauca (assembly GCA_000966675.3). NCBI lineage: Eukaryota > Viridiplantae > Streptophyta > Pinopsida > Pinales > Pinaceae > Picea > Picea glauca. Next base: position 847,937 of record JZKD02S0100137.1, read on the forward strand.
TCTAAGATGCTCATAGTTGATAGAGGGAGTATGTATCACAACAGCTCAGGGGGAGCGTGTTTCTTCTTTGACATTGAGGTCAAAGGGGGAGAAAGTGTGGTAATTTCAAGAATGCTACAGTGGTAGTAATTTCAAGGATGTTATAGTGGTATAGTTGCATGATTTTCAAGTAGTTTCCATCAATGCCAAAGGGGGATATTGTTGGCATGTTTTCAGACAGAGGCAGAGTATGTGTGTTTGTCATTGATGGTGATTTCATTGATGGTGAAGATCAACATGATCAATAGCGCAACGATAATGGCATGAAAATGGAAAGATCAACAGTGAAGAGCAACAGTGCTCTTTGGATCCCATTTAGAATTCTCGATGACCGTCAGATCTGAATTCAGATAGGAGGAGCGAACAGTAGAAGAAAATAGATCTCAGGAGTCAGATCTGAGCTCGAATACTGATCGTCGTTGGATCCATAAGAAGGAGCACGGTCTTTACGTGCAATATGAAGCGGGCCAAAAAAATACCGAAAGCAGGAGGACCGTCCATCTTCAAGAAGGACACGTGGCAAGAGACTAGAATTTTGTTGACCTGCACATTGGAGGAGTCAATGGAACATGGTGTGGGAAATTACGATATGCGAAATCCCGAGAATTGATCTGGACCTTTGGATCGAGGTATGTTGTGGAACGTTGGATGCAGAGGGCACATGGAGAGCGATTGGTATTTCACTGACTGGAAAGTCAAAGAAAGGAGGTGCTTTATCCTATGAAATCACTAAATGTGAAACCATGACTTAATCTAAGTCATTGATCAAAGGGAGATCATGGACCATTGATTAGGCATGACGAAGGCCCGTGAAGTTGTGAAATCACGATAAGATCTTGATTGTTGATCCAAGAGGGACATGTGGCAAGGGATTAACATTTCTCTTACTGGAAATTCAAAGGAAGAAATGCTCTAACCTTGTAACTCGAGATATGAGAAATCGCGATAAGGTCTGGCCCATGGTCATAGACAAGGTCACATCGTCGAAGGCTTAAGGGAAGGAGCTAATTGCTAAGCTCCATTTCAGGAATCACAACTTGGAGTGTCGAGACCCTTCATCACAGGAATCCTGAAACGTGAGATCGCGATGAGATCTGGACCATCGGATCATTGGAGATCTCGACCGTTGATCAGACTCGATGAAGTTCATAAGTTCACGAAATGAAAAACACCTTTTGGTGTAGGTTGTGGTCACCGTCGATGGTCATATGAGAGGGAAGAGATAGCATGAAGCTAAGCTCCATTTCGGGGATCACAACTTGGAGTGTCGAGACCCTTCGACAAAGGATTGTCGAAATGCGAAATGCGAAAAGAATCTTGATTAGGAATGTTATCACACAATTTGTAGCTAGGTCAAATGGCTATAAGATGGAGGCAAAACTGGCGTAACAGGAACCTACCCCACCCAATGTCACCACAATGGGGAGGTTCTTTCTTTTTAGGGAGGTTATGCCCAGGGGAGACGTCCCCAGTAACCTGGAGTTTTGAAGAGGCAAAGTCTTAAAGGTCAAAGTAAAATTCCCCCCTTCACAAGTCACCACCAAAACAAATAGTCCCAGCTAAACAGTCAATAATCAAGTGTAGGCCCAAAGAAGAACACCTGCCCATAACAAAGAAAACCAATATATATATATATATGCAAGCTATGATTCAATGGGTTAGTACTTCATAGGACTTATCTGATATCAATATATAAGCAATTGTAACAATAAACATTGACGAAGTCAATGTTTGTTAATTCAACAATGAAATAATATTACTTCACCAATAAATATCAAGATGATGTAGCAATCAATGTATCTAATCAATCCTTTTTCAATAAATGCATCAAACCACCATCTAATTGCTTAATATATAAGAATTGTTGCATCAAGATGAAATAACCAAGGGTGACGTCATCTTTTAGGGTTAGTTGTTAGTTAGGGTTTCAATTTATAAGAGGTTTTGAGAGTTGTTTCAATCACTTTCACTTCAACATTGGAGGCTAAAGATCAGTGCCTAGGGTTATGGAGTCAAAAGGTGAAGGACGCACAAGTTGAAGGGGATGATATTCAAAGGACAAGAGGGAAAGGTTTTAAGGTGCTGCAATAGCAGGGCCTTAAAGACAAAACCCTAGGGAAGAGAGGCTCACTCCGGTGTTGCTTAAGAAAGGCCTCATGCTCTCTCCTCCTTCCCGGTAAATAGCTAGCTCAAAAACAAGTAAAATCAAGACAAGAGAGTTTAAAGAGGGTGAGTGTTGCAAAGGCAAGGCTCTTTCATCAAACCCTAAAAGAGAAATGGCCCTAGGTGTAGATAACCTAGGCCTAGGACGTCATCTTCCTCTTGAAGTTTAAAGGTATGGCTAGCTTAAGGGAAGAATAAAGAAAGAGTGTAGCAATGGCTAGGCTCTTTTCTTCTTCTTCAATGGCTAAAAGGTTTTTCTATCAGGGGACATGAGATAATGACCTACTTGTGTGTTTGTCCCCTGGGGTTTTGATTCAGCAATATTTATAAATAGATGCAAGAAATTAAAATACAACCATTCAATCAAGAAGTTGTGTAGAAAAATACTTACAAATCATCAAGAAAATAGCATGCAAACCCTAGTTGTAAACCTTCCTTCAAGAAAAACACCATAAATTACCAAAAATATCCTCTCCATACAAGTGCGCCTTCCTCAAAATAGCCAATAACCCTAATAGGGCACAAAAATCAGACCTCACTAGGAGAGTGAGTGATGAGTTATGTCAAAATAAGGCTAAAACTCCTCAAAATATAGTGTATCAATGACCTTAATTAATTTTAGGTCATAAAAAATGGCCGACAAGACTAGAATATTGTTTTTTTACATTAAATTGTCAAAATAAAACCCTAACTACGCTGTAATAAAGGTAAAATCCCCTTCAAGGGAGGCGTTATCCTATTTTAGGGCAGATGAGACATCTAGGAGTAAAACGTTATCCCCCCAGGGGATTCTCCAACATGCCACACGTGCCACTGCTGCCCAGTCTACCTCCAAGAATGACCATGAAGATGGATGACATCATGGTAAGGATGGGGATGCTCTGAGCCTTCCAAGGCCAACGTTCCACTAAAAAGGGGTCATTCCCCCTAGGCCGGGCTCTGCCAAAGTGCCTCTGGTGAAACATCCTCTTCTTCTCCGGTGCAAAACCTCGGTCAAACACTATCCTGTCTTTGCCCCTCTAACGGGGTCTTATCAACCATATGATGGGCTCTTCATCCCCATGGAGGTACGAACTAATCATCTCCCCATGTGTACCGGTCCAAATGGTACCTATCCATCGGGCATGGTCCTACACATCAAAAACTACACCCTCCATGGGCTCATTAGTCACAGGGATCATAGCAATGTCAATCACATTTCATCATTAATATTATCAAACATATGCATAAAAACCCTGATATATCGTTCAATAGCTCAAAGATATTACAAAAATCAACAATACAAGATCGAAGAAAAGGACAAGACATCCTATTGGGCTAGCATCCACAAGAGAAGGGAAGTTCCCAAGAAGATTTCATCCAAGCCATGTAAACGTGGTGATGTGGCTAGGGGATGTCCAGAAAAATGGGTAGAGTGAAAGCCAGGGATGTATAATGTTATCTGTGAGTGCCTTTGTAGAAGGCGAGCTGTACTCGTCATGTATGCAATTTTTTCCAAATCTTTATTTTCTTTTTCTTCTTCTTTTTATTTAAGGTCTAACCGGAGGACACTTCCTTGGCATGGTGACCAGAGCTGACAGTGTTACCCACAAGTACTTTCACAGAGATGAGAAGGTTGGCTCGTGATGAGACCTCCTTTCCCTTGGCCATGCAACCAAAGGTCACTTCCCTGGCATGGTAACCAGATAATGGAAATGTCATATTGTTAGGTACCCATGAACCTAATAGGTTGGCTCATGATGAGACCCCTTATCCTCTTGGCTAGGCCTTGTTTATTATTTTCTAGGTCACTCTTGTTTCTTGCTGAGAGGCTTTTTCTTGCCTTCTCGGGGATCCCAAGGCGAGGCATCTCGAGGTTTTATTTCTAGGATTTTATCTTTTACCAGCTTCTTTTACCTTCTGGGCCTTTAGGCCCTTCTTCCCACAAGATAAGGTGCAACCCTACAAATAGGTCAATCCAATGCCTGAACAAGGGGAATGGGATAAATGAGCAGGAAATAAGATGAAAAAGTGGTAGTATGATGGGAGCAGACGATGGCTCTTCAGAAATCCCCCCAGTGGAAAACCAAAACCCATGGGTACAATCTTGCTAGGACACCCTGTCAATATCCCCAATCATGGTCAAGTGGGTTAATGTAAGATCCAAGCAATCATCAGAGATAAAAGGAATCAGATGCATATATCCAAAGGTTATAATGATCAAAAGTGACACATACCATGATACCTGGACCAATTACCTCATGGAGCAAGAGCCTTCTCTGATACAAGACGAAGTCGATGGTGATGGATGTTGTTGCTACTGATAAGATGAATTTGATGAAAGAAGAAAAGGATGGGCCCTCTAGGGCCATTCTCAGGTCAATCCTGCTCTCGGTACTCCATGTCTAAGACCTGTGAGCTTCGAGACATGATCTCCTAGTTATCCCTAGAAATCAGGGATAACATCTCGCTCCAACTCGGGGACATGTGCTCATCGTAGAGCGCATGAGAACCTCAGCATCTCTGGAATAACCTACAGACCTGCTCAACTTGATAGGGGCATCAGCAACAAAAATGGGGTGGTAATTCCACCCTAGAATATATATATAAACAATCAATATGCAAATGTGAAAGAAAACTAACATGAAATGCAAATGGTATAATACACGAAGAATGCCTACTTACCTGTACTTACCTGTGATTTCAGGTCCCCCCACCTTGGTGGGGTTTAAGGAGGTGCCCGCTAATAGGTAATGGGCACCTTCTTCCTTATAAAGTGGATAGGTAGTATGATTTACCCACTAATTCCATTCCAACTTTGAAGGGTCTCAGCCATGACTGTGTGATTCCTTTTACATTAGTTGGTTCTCCTTTCTGGGTATCCCACATCCATACCATATCTCCCTCTTTATACTTTCTAACTTTGTGTTTGGTCGTTCCTTGAACAACCTTGGTGTATTGCACTGAGGGAGGTGGGTGGGCTTTTGTTGTAAAAAATTCTTGTTGAGACGGGTGGATTTGTACATCATCTTCATGTTTCTTCAATATCTTTACCGTCCCAATTTATTTTTTCTTGAATTCATATAGGAGTTGTTGGTATTATTCTTTCTTGGGCCATTCGATTGATCAAAATCCTCCTCTGTTCAAAGGGAATGTCTTATGGAGAATACTTTTGAAGAGTTTGTATCATCTCGTTCTGTGCTTTGTCATTATTGACGGAATGAATAATATCCTGCACATGGTCCCCAGTTATTGGCACATTGAGTAGACATCGCACCATTTCGTTTTTCAAAGGTAATCACAAGAATGTGAGGTCCATCTCAAGGGAGCCACCTGACATTGCACCAAACTTCTTGGATAACAACATTCCCCACACATATGGGACATCAACCACCACAATGTCGATATGGACTGTTTTCTCTGGATACTCCTTCAGGTGCACTTCAACATTTTCAACCACCCCATGTGTGGGTATTTCTTTATATTCGAAACCACACACATTCCTGTAAGGCCGTGTGACCTTCAAACCCACTTGTTGCATGACTTTGAGTGACATCATGTTTGCACCAGCACCTGTATCTAACATGCAATTGTTGAGATTTTTGTCATTCATTGTCAAAGTCATGAAGAAAGGAGGGTTTTCACCATATTGGACCCTGAAATAATCATCTTGTAACATAATAGGAGGGTCCATAGGCTCATTTGATCCCGAAAAGAAAGTATCAAAGCGTTCCTTGATGTACGAGATCTTGATTGCTTCTCTCAATGGGAAATTTACATGCATCTTTGATAACACCCCTTCGAAGTCAAAATTTAGGTCAATCTTACCAGCCTTGGATGTCTTGGGAAGAAGTATATTCAAGGGTGGGGGCTTTGCCTGATCAGTAGCAGGTTGTTTCAAGTTCTTTATTCTGTATACCTGAAATTCTTGTTTCTTTAGCTTTTCTCATGATTCCTGATCCAGGTTGTTTATTGTTGCCATCCTTGCTGCTCTTGCTGCTTCCTTCATGGCTTCCTAATGTTCTGTATCTGTGATATTTATCTGAGGAAACTCCATGAAACAATCCATGTTGTTGACTTGTTGATGGCCAGCGTTGTAAGGACACTCATGCTCCCAATGTGCTTCACTGCACTCCAGGCACCAAGGATTTTCATCAACAATATTTGTAGGGGCCAAGGTATTTGGAACTTCATGCTCATTCTTTGGTTTGTAAAATTGGCTCCCTTTCTGGAATTGTCCTTTGTACGAGGCCCTGGGTGCTTAGATTTAATATTTTTCAAGCCTGACAATCCTGCTCATCATTTCCTCTTGATTCTTTATAATGCCATCCATGGAGGCTTGTAGCTTGTTGATACTGGTACATAGGTCTGAAGCAGGCTCAACAATGTGTACTATTTTCTGCTTAGTGTCTATTCTCCCCCTTGGGTTAGAAAAAAGCTCAATTTTAGATGAAAGGAGGTTCCCTTCTATATTGGTAGCGAGCTCTTGGGATTCTTGAATGGACTGGGGGTTTTTGTCTCTAAGAAGATACCCTAGTTGGCCATTGAAATATCTGGTGTAAATATGGACAAGGTAGTCATCTTTCGGGTGATGGCTTGTAGGAATTCTTTGTAGAAAACTCTCAAATCTAGTGTGAAACTCCCGAATGGACTCATTTTCATACTTGGCAAGGTTATTTAGTCATGTGAGAAGCATATTAGGGTCTTCTTTGATACTCCATATTTTGAGAAAGGCCTCTTCAAGTCTATCCATAGTTTTGATGCTTCCATCGGGGAGACTTAGGTACCAGCGCCTTGAGGCATCATAAAGAGTAGCAGAGAACAACTTCATGACCAGATATTTAGCATCATCACTGATGGGGTGAAGTTGAAAGAATGCCCAAAAGTTGCTCATATGTTCTTCGGCACTGATTACATCAGTACCAGTGAATTTAGGCAACCACTTCTCATACTTGGGTGGCATTTTCCTAGGGTAGCCGAGTATGGCTAACATGTCTAATGGCATGAAAAGGGTAGATGACCATTGTCTTTGATTGTTGGTTGGGTTTTTTGTAGCGGTCTGAGAGCTAGACATGATTCTTAAAGGAAGGCTCTTCTCGAAAATTGATTTGACAATAGGAGAGTTTAAGGGAGGCTTCCTTCTGAAAGACAAAGGAGGATTATTGAATCTCCTTTTAGATTATGCAGTCGCCAGATAGTTTACTTGAAACTACCAAATAAAAGGGGAAACACACCCTAGTGGAGTCGCCAGGTAAGCTTGTAAGAAAAGGTCTCTGAGGCAAGGATTACCAAAAATATTTCTTGTTTGAGGAGAATTGACTCAGTGTTCCCCGGCAACAGTGCCAAAATTTTATCACACAGTTTGTAGCTAGGTCAAATGGCTATAAGATGGAGGCAAAACTAGCGTAACAGGAACCTACCCCACCCAATGTCACCACAATGGGGAGGTTCTTTATTTTTAGGGAGGTTAGGCCCAGGGGAGACGTCCCCGGTAACCTGGAGTTTTGAAGAGGCAAAGACTTAAAGGTCAAAGTAAAATTCCCCACTTCATAGGTCACCACCAAAACAGATAGTCCTAGCTAAACAACCAATAATGAAGTGTAGGCCCAAAGAAGAACACATTCCCGGAACAAAGCAAACCAATATATATATGCAAGCTATGATTCAATGGGTTAGTACTTCATAGGACTTATCTGATATCAATATATAAGAAATTGTAACAATAAATATTGACGAAGTCAATGTTTGTTAATTCAACAATGAAATAATATTACTTCACCAATAAATATCAAGATGATGTAGCAATCAATGTATCGAATCAATCCTTTTTCAATAAATGCATCAAACCGCCATCTAATTGCTTAATATATAAGAATTGTTGCATCAAGATGAAATAACCAAGGGTGACGTCAACTTTTAGGGTTAGTAGTTAGTTAGGGTTTCAATTTATAATAGGTTTTGAGAGTTGTTTCAATCACTTTTACTTCAAAGTTGGAGGCTAAAGATCAGTGCCTAGGGTTATGGAGTCAAATGGTGAAGGACGCACAAGTTAAAGGGGATGAGATTCAAAGGACAAGAGGGAAAGGTTTTAAGGTGCTGCAATAGCAGTGCCTTAAAGATAGAACCCTAGAGGAGAGAGTCTCACTCCGGTGTTGCTTAAGCAAGGCCTCATGCTCTCTCCTCCTTCCCGACAAATAGCTAGCTCAAAGACAAGTAAAATCAAGACAAGAGAGTTTAAAGAGGCAGAGTGTTGCAAAGGCAAGGCTCTTTCATCAAACCCTAAAGGAGAAATGGCCCTAGGTGTAGATAACCTGGGCCTGGGACGTCCTCTTCCTCTTGAAGTTTAAAGGTATAGATAGCTTAAGGGAAGAAGAAATAAAGAGTGTAGCAATGGGTAGGCTCTTTTCTTCTTCTTCAATGGCTAAAAGGTTTTTCTATCAGGGGACATGAGACAACGACCTACTTGTGTGTTTGTCCCCTAGGGTTTTGATTCAACAATATTTATAAATAGATGCAAGAAATTTAACTACAACTATTCAATCAAGAAGTTTTATAGAAAAATACTTACAAATCATCAAGAAAATAGCATGCAAACCCTAGTTGTAAACCTTCCTTCAAGAAAAAACACCATAAATTGCCAAAAATCTCCTCTCCATACAAGTGCGCCTTCCTCAAAATAGACAATAACCCTAATAGGGTGCAAAAATCAGACCTCACTATGAGAGTGAGTGATGAGTTATGTCAAAATGAGGCTAAAACTCCTCAATATATAGTGTATCAATGACCTTAATTAATTTTAGGTCATAAAAAATGGCCGACAAGACCAAAATACTGTTTTTTTTACATTAAATTGTCAAAATAAAACCCTAAATGTGATGTAATAAAGGTAAAATCCCTTTCAAGGGAGGCACTAGCCCCTTTTAGGGAAGATGAGACATCCAGGAGAAAAACGTTAGCCCCCCAGGGGCTTCTCCAACATGCCACACGTGCCACTGTTGCCCAGTATGCCTCCAAGAATGAAAATGAATCTAGATGACATCATGGTAAGGATGGGGACGCTCTAAGCCTTCCAAGGCCAACATTCCACTAAAAAGGTGGCATTCCCCCTAGGTCGGGCTCTGCCAAAGTGCCTCTGGTGAAACGTCCTCTTCTTCTCCGGTGAAAAACCTCGGTCAAACACTGTCCTGTCTCTGCCCCTCTAACGGGGTCTTAGCAACCATTTGATGGGCTCTTCAGCCCCATGGAGGTCTGAACTAATCATCTCCCCATGTGTACCGGTCCAAATGGTACCTGTCCGTCGGGCATGGTCCTGCACATCAAAAACTACG
>JZKD02S0100137.1:869763-882532 GCA_000966675.3 Picea glauca
TGCAGTTTCCCTTTCTTTCATTCTTTCTTCTGCTTTTCGCATGCCAGTATTCTCCCTGATTTTTTGAACTGGCTCTTTGCATGCCTCCTCTACGCATGCCACATCATGCAACGCTATGTTCCAGCATTTGCATTCCAGCTTCTGTGTTCCAGCTCTGTTTCAGCACTGTGTTTCAGCATCTGTGTGCCAGCATTTGCGTTCCTGCTTCTGTGTTCTAGCTCTGTTTCAGCACTGTGTTTCAGCGTCTCTTGTGCATGCTCCATAACCAGCCGATTGCCATCAATGACAACCTTGACAGTCTGCGTCTTCTGTGTTTCAGCATCTGCATTCCAGCTTCGTTGTTTCAACATCTGTGTTCCAGCATCTGTGTTTTAGCTTCTATGTTCCATCATCTGTGTTTTAGCTTCTATGTTCTAGCATCTCTTGTGCGTGCTCCATAACCAACCGATTGCCATCAATGACAACCTTGACAGTCTGTGTCTTCTGTGTTTCAGCATCTGCGTTCCAGCTTCGGTGTTTCAGCATCTGTGTTCCAGCATCTGTGTTTTAGCTTCTATGTTCCAGCATCTCTTGTGCGCCTTTGTGTTCCAGCATCTCGTACGTGCTCTATAACCAACCGATTGCCATCAATGACAACCTTGACCATCTGAGTCATCTCTGCTATAGCCATATTTCCAACATCAGTTGTCTTAGTAATTTCAATAGGTACATATGAGGAGGAAGACGATATTCCTCCAAGTGAGGATTTTGAAGGGACTAATGAGCACGATGAATATTTTCCTCCAAGTGAGGATTTTGAGGGGACTAATGACGATGGTGAAGATTTTCCTCCAAGTGAGGATTTTCAAGGGACTAATGAGGATAATGAAAATTCTCCTCCAAGTGAGGATTTTGAAGGTACTAACCTGGATGGTGAAGGTATTGTTTCAGCAGGAGAAATTAAAGGTTCGAATGAAGATGATGAAGAGTTTCCTCCAAATGATGATTTCCAAGGTACTAATGAGAATGTTGAAGATTGTTCTCTAGATCAACATTTTGAGGGCAGTAATGAGGATTATGTAGAATTTTCCTCAAGTGGGGATTCCAAAATTAGTGAAGACGATTATGTCAATGGTGGACACTTTCTTGCAGGTGATTGTGTTTTTGATGATGATGTTGATATTTATGTTCTCAATGAGATTATCAATGAAGATTATGATGGACCTAGGAATGAAGATCATGTTCTAAATCACTCAAGTACAACAAATCAAGGTGATCAACAATCTTTTGTTCAGTCTTCTCAGAATGTTATGTATGATTATAGTGAGAATGATATTCCTCCTAGTGTCGATGTTGAAATAATGGAGAGATTGAAAATAAATATTGTGTCCAGGACAAGGACTAAACCTTTTCATATCAATAAAAATCATTCTAGTTATACAAGGTCTAGGAAATAATTTCTCACTAAATCATTTTCCATCGGTGATTTGATTTCTAGTGATTTTTGTCAAAATAATTGTTTGAAAAGTATAGACTACATGTATTCCTTGCAGAAAAGGAAGAATTGTTTGTCAATGAATAAGAGCATGTAAAATTCATATTTAGTAGGGTGCATGATATCTACGAAATCAAGATATGATTATCGCATTAGTAATCTTTTACTTTGCAGAAAGGATTTCAAAAAATTCCACTCAATTGGTAATCTTCGTCTATCAAGGATCCAAACAAGATTGGAAAAATATCCTACATTTTATTCAAAGGTACATCATGGATGAGATATTGGCTCATTAACAAACACTACATTGTCATGGATGCGAAACTTCTTTTACAAACATGGAGAGTATATGCCAGATAGAGAGACAATACATATTCCAGATAATTTCTCTAGGAATGAAATCTACAAGTTATACAAAGAATATGCTCAAAGTGTTGAAGGAAATCATAATTTTATTTCATATGCATATTTTACAAGAGTATGGAAGAGACAATTAAACAATGTATGTATTCCTAAGAAGTCAAGGATGGGGATTTACAGTATATGTTCTTCTCTTAAAGCAAGGAGAGATAAATCTAAAGGGGTAGAAAGAGGTATATATTTACAATTTTGTTTTTGTTTAAATTCGATAGTTATCAACTATGAAAACATATTATCAATATTTTCATTTTGTGTCATGTGTAGATTTTATAGTCAAAGCACTTCAAGAACGCATGAATCAACAATCAAGTGAAAGGAAAAAAATGTACAAACATAGAAAGAAGTGTTATGATGCTCTAGATAAATATATGGGTATGATAATTGATGGAATGGACCAGGAAAACAAAACAAAAAAAAAAAATTGCCACATTTTTTCTGTACACCAAAATGTTTACAGGAAGAGAATTTCATCCAGCTTCACTTGGTTCATTGTATGGTTTTTAATGGAACAAATTTTCCAAGGGTTTACTTCACAGCTCCAAATATTCATAATGATCCAAATTTGACCATCACCATAATTCATCAGGTGATCAGTCACTGGTCTAGTAATCTTCCTCAAGTTCTATATCTGCAGTTAGACAACACTAGTCATGAAAACAAAAATCAAATTGTGTTTGGATGTATCAGCATGCTTGTTGAATTGAGAATCTTTCAAAAGGTTAAAATTGGTTTCCTTCTTGTTGGACACACACATGATCATATTGATCAAATGTTCAGTCGTTTTTCAGTAACATTGAAGAGGAAAAATGTTGGAATCCTACCATCATTAATTGAATGTATTAAGAAATCATACATTCCAAAGCCTATTTTTCACATATTAGAAGAAACTCTTGGCATGCGGAGATTTATCCATGGATCACATGGTGAAGAAAAATGTATTGAGCAAATTAATGACATTAGCTTCCAACATCAATTTTGCTTGAAAAAAGTTGATGGGAAAACACTTATATGGGGCAAGAAGTATTCAACTAATGTAGAATGGGGGCCTTCATCAAGTTTGGTATTTTTGAAGTTCATTCCAGATCATCTAATATTTGCATCAAATTTAATGTTATTACAATCAGTTGCTGAAATCCATAATGCATGAAGGCGTAATAGAGATGTATATTATTCTGAATGCTTGGAGGAAATAAAAAGTTCCATTAAAGATACATATGAGTCCTTTGATGTTGTTGATTCTGTTTGGTGGGAGTCTTTTTTCAATGATCAAAGTGACATAATTTCAAACTCAACAAATGAAGATACATTTTTGAAGATTCCATTTATTTGGCCACAAAATAGGTCAAATTAATCTGAAGAAAGAAACATTGTTGAACAACAGGAATCTCAAGATGTTATCTAGTTTTCACTAATAAAAAAAAGAGAAATGTGTATTGGTTCTAGAAAATCATGTGTGCAATGTGAAGCCTTGGAAGATCTTTATAGAGGTTCAACATAAGATATTAAGGAGGGTTGCATGATTACAGTCTCCGTGACTAAAGATCCACATGGTTATCCATTCTGGATTGCAAAGGTTATAAGGATCGATAAAGAAAATGAAGATGTTATAGTAGTTGAAGTGAATTGGTATGCAAGAAGCACACACCCATTCAATGGTGTGTACACGCGAGAGATGGTGGTTGAGAAATGAAACAATAGAAAGAAAAAAAATAAAGGGTCAAAATATAACTCGTCATCGCATCGACATCTTAAAATTAGAGGATGTTGACATACTTTTCTATGACTTCAATTTGACAAAGAGAGGAACTCTTCACTCCAGGACCATAGAGATTATCAATAGGTTGTTGCCACAAGAAATAAGTGCAAGATGGGATTCTACTGAACCTAGTCGTAAATCAAAGAGGATTTTGACATCTGAAATGTTGGGCATACATGCAGACTCAAATGGTGCACTCATTGATAATAGAGAATAATATGGATCATCTACATCTTCATCCAGTCATTCATATGAAGACAATGTAGATTCTGATGGTGTGTCAGAATCCATGGATGAATTAGATTAAGTGTGAAACATTTTATGTATTTTTTATCAATATGATGTTTGTATGGTAACCAAAAATGAGTGTTCTTAGTTACATATGATCTTACATGAAGTTATGAATCATTTCTATGTTTTGTGAATTATATTTTTTTATTATGGATAATATATAACAAAATTTCTTAGCTCTTTTGTTTTGAATATGGACAATGCAACTAAATAATTTTTGTTTCATTAAATGTAATTTGTATAGACTTATTTATTTAAAATAAAAAAATATTTTGAAGTTATGTTGAATGTTGACATCTGAAATGGTGATATTTTCATGCCATTATGTATTATCTTGTGGTTGGAGCGATAAACTAACCTTAAAAAAGTAAATATTTAATATTTAAGGGTTGATTTTATGATTTGGTATATAAGAGTGATAATTTTTTACACCACTTTCAAAAATGTGTTAATTTTTATGTTTTGGTTGCAATGGTACTTGCCGCACTAGGATAAGGTTTCAAATGAGGTATAATTTTAATGTTTAGAAGAAAAAAACATTTTTCTGTTGATAGCACCATTCTTTGATTTAGGTGTTGATTTTAAGGTTTTTCTAAGAAACTATATGCATGTTTTAGGCCATGCTTGAAAAAAAGTTGTAATATGGGTTTTAAGGGATAGAGTTCTCATTTTGAAGTCATAGTTCTCGTTAAGTTGGTAATATTGTTGTTTTCAAAAATCTCAGATTGTAGTTATAAGGGATTGAACTTTCTTGTTATATTTAGGATGAAGAATGAACAAAATAAAGTTATTTTTCATTCTTGTGTGTTTGCATGGTTTTTAGATCTCATGAGTGAATCCAAGTTTATTGGCTACATCAAGAACCAACACAAATTCATCTTCACTCTGGTTCTATCATGTGTCGAGAGGCATCAAATCCTTCAAGATGCAAACATTTTCTTAAATTTTTTACTATAAAAAAAGTTTACATCTTGAGAGATTTAATACCTCTCGACACATGATAGATCCCGACTTGAGACATGATAGATCCAAATTTAAGATAGATCTAATTTGGTTTTATATCAACCAACTTGATTAATCATGCTTAGATAGAGTTGCTCTAATATTATATCATATTATATACTATGTAAATATGAAATTTTTTAACCATGCATGATATGTCATCCGACCAATTTGGCCATAGCTTAGGTGGCAAGTTACGTCCTTCAAATCTATTTAACAATTGCATTTCTAGTTTGCAATAGGGAGAACAAGTACGACTTATTGCAGATGCGCGATATCTTATGCCTTTTACCTTTTGGAAGTTACTTGCATTTGAATGCTTCAAGAAGGAAGCATACTTTGATGGGTAGTGTCCATGATGGTTTATTTCCACACGAGAACAATTATCCAATCTCGGGTATGTAAGTTAAAGCACAATATTAAAGAGGGCGAGGGATATGGTGCTCTTAACTCTATGTTTAAAATATTGGACAGAAACAAGCGACAACCTTGAGGGGTTTGGGTTTGACAAAGTCCAAGGACTTGCAGTATAAGAAGTACGTGCAAATAACTCCAACAATGGTGGATAATATTTGAGTTGGATTTTGATGTGTAAAGTGTAAAATGTTTATATTTAAAAATATTGATGTAGTTATTATTTAATTTTTTTAATTAAAATTTAAAAAATTACACTTTAATATAATACATTTTATCTATACTAAATTATTATTTTTGTTAATTTATTTCTTAATTCTATATATAAACTACGTTACACATCTTTTAACTTTCCATATGTTAAATATATATATTATATATAAACTACGTTACACATCTTTTAACTTTCCATATGTTAAATATATATATTGATTTAATTTTTTATATCAAAATTTTAAAAATTAAAAATTAATATTTACATTTTATCTTTTTTAAATTATTATTTTTATTTATTTAATTCTTAATTAATGGTTCAAAACATGTGTTTCTTTTTTGGAGGTTACATGTTTAAATCGAAAAGGGATGTAGGATATGTATACATGCTTAAACTTTAGCAGTGAAATCCTTAAGGAGGGGGTCCTTTGTCCCACAAACAAGAGGATCTCATACTCCCATAAACAAGATGATCTCATACACCAATTTGGTGTATGGCTTGGTGGTAACCTTAAAAATAGATTATTATTATCATTATTATTATGAACTACAATACACACCTCCTAACTTCTCCATATGTAAAAAAACGAAAACAAATAGAGTATAATGCTTCAATTATATGTACACCTTGCATATACTTCAAAAACAAAAAGTAAATTAGATACATTATTAAAAAAAAATTATTATTAAGAAAAAATAAAACATAATGTTAAATAATAATAATAATCTATTTTTAAGGTCACGGACAAGCCAGACACGAAATTGGTGTCCCGACGATTTTACTAGTAAAGTCTACGGAGGTATACATACCCTACCCCCTTTTGGATTTGAACTTGTAACTTCCTAGAAGGAAACACATGTTCTTAACCATTAGGCATAAATGTTATGTATTCAAAAAATGTTAAATTTTAAAAAAAATATTTCAAAAATTCATATTATTATTAAAAAATGTATACTAAAAAAATAAAAATAAAATCATATTATTATATGATTTTTAAATTAAAAAAAATACATAATTGATGATGATGATGATGATGATTAATACTGAATTGGTCTATAGGAACTTAATATCATAAGGGATTACTTGCAATTATTTAGAATTTTGTTTCCTCTAAAAGAATTAAGAGAAGCTTTCCAAGATCACTATAGTTTTGTTGAGTTTAAAAATTAGGAAGGCTAGTAGTGTGACAAATATTTTGAAATTGATATCTAATATGGGTATAGGATTGAAAATATAAGAGAAAGTTATTTTCATCTTCAACCTTCTTAGTGTCACAAAGGTGACACACTCTTTCATCCCATAGCGTTTTAGGAATAGACCAACAGTCAGTTTCACTATGGAACTCGTGAGAATTTGGTCTTATCTTAGCAATGTTTATTTTTTCTTTACACTTGTCAAAACAAAGAAATAATTTTGATCTTCTAGATTAGGGTTGATTACATCCTTATAATACCTTAATTTTCCTTTTTCCTCTAACTCTTTATCAGACCACATTTTCTCCTCAAACTTTGATTTAAAGATATTTTTAATAGTATCCTTATTCTGCAAAATGGTCTCTTCCATGATTCCCCACTGTCTTGGCCAAGATTGGGCATATTTATGCCATCCTTTCTTGAGTAGAAGGTGGTTACGACTAGATTTTGAAGCAATTTTAGGAAGCCTCATGTCTTCCATGTTGTTTAACTTGTTCTTATACATTAGGTATATAGTCATAGCTATGCTCTCAATGGGAGAAAGGATTTCCTCTAAGAGGAGATTGGGATAGGGAGTATTTCCTTTAATTTTGATATTATAGGTTATTCAATACTTTTGTATTTGCTCTATCTTTCTCCAGGATTCAAAAGAGATATTGCATCCCCAGACCTCGCATCCATATATAATAAAAAACATAAAAAGAGTCTCAAAGAGGAGTTTCTTATTATCCCAAATACAAAGGCCAACTGATTCACAATTGTTTTCAAGCCCATAATAAGCTTTCCATCATCCAATAATCCTTTTCTCGATGCTATAATTCCAGTTGATCTTGTGGTGAATATCGATTCCAAGATATTTGTATGAAGTAATTTCCTCCAAGTTGGTGTTGTCATTTATGAAGGTATCATAAGTGTTCTTATTGGATTTAATGATCATGACATTGGTCTTGTCAGTACTAACAGTCATACCCATATTGGAGAAAACATCCTTGAGGATTCAGTTTCTTTCCAAGATCGCGAGGAATCCTCGCCATAAGAACAATATCATCAGCATATACGAGAAGATTGATGACTATACCAGTGAGAGCAGGGTCGACATAACTTGCTTCTTTCAAGCAATCTTCTAACTTGTCAATGTATATGTCAAAGAGAGCAGGGGAAAAGAGACAATCTTGTTTGACTCCAATATTGCAGTTAATATCTCTTGACCAACCCTCAATGTTTTTAAACTTGGAAATAACTTTCTCATACTACCTTATTGTAACAACCCTCAACTCAAAAGGAACTCTTATCTCTTCCAACCCATCCCAAAGGTTTTTCTTGGGAATCGTGTCAAAATCTTTTCTAAAGTCAACAAAAAAACAAAAAAGATTGATTTTAGTATTTCATAACTCCTCTGCAATGATCCTAAAGGTAAGAATATGTTCCATAGTTGAATGATATCTCCTAAACCTGGCCTGGCCTTTAGCTCTTTTATCGTGACTTTCTAGCCAGAGGCTAATCTTCTTTTCCAAAATAATTCCATAAAGCTTGGATAAAATCAGGCTAATCATAATGGTACTATAATTAGAGGGAATGTTTCTATCCCCATTTTTTAAAATAGGAACAATGAGGATTTACGTTCAAGGTTTAGGGAAGCCCTGCTTGACTGCTAAATTGAAGAGCTTGTGTATGCGAGGAATGAGGATAGGCCATCCAATTTTAAAAATTTCATCTTGGTAGCCTTCAATGCCCTTAGCTTTCTCATTTGCAAGTCACTTAACCTTGAACTCTATGTCATCCAAATAAAAAACTTCATCCTCTGTGGGGACAATAGGAATGGTATCCATGGAATTAGGGAAATCGTAAATAATTTTAAGGTAGGAATTCCATTCCCTTAAAGGAATGCTATTATTTTCTTTAGTATTTCGGATTAAAATTTTCCTCTAGAACTTCTTAGGATCAAGGTCAGATAATTGTGAAAGTTGTTCTTTCCTTTTATTGGTATAACACCTTTTTTTCCTTTTTATTAGGGATTTGTACGTATTGATATTATCGAGTTTTAAGTACTCATTTGATCCGTATTTATGAGAAGAATGAAATGAAACCACAGTTTTATAATATTAACCCAGAGACATGGTGAACAATAACAAAGATACAATAAAAATTGAATTCTACTAAATAAGAAATATGTTGAAAACTGTAAAATGCAGACTGAAAACAAGCTTACTAGAATGGTGGCAGCTTATCTCTGAGAAGAGATGTGACAACTACACTCATTCCCAAGAAGATGAGTAAAATGAGGCTCTAAAAGAATTTTTACAATAAACATGAATGCCAAAACCCTGGACATACAAAAACCTAACCCTAGGAGATGAAACGCCAAAAGTCATGTGGGCCTCGTTTGAGTAAGTTAGTACATCAACTTCCTGGGGTCGTAACTTTTGGATACGATCTTCTTTTAGGGTGCATGATAGCTCGTTGTAAAGATATTGATGAGGAGATTCATTTAGGGGGTTTTTGGGTGTTGGCCTATTGATGCAAGAGCATCCGAGTAGAGCCGGCAATGTGAAACACTGGTCACATGTTGTGGCTTAAGCAAAGAGGGCAGACAATCCTAAATCTGAAGGAATTAATTATTACATGCTTTATTGTTTGTAATTATGAGTACAAGCTTATTTGTTGTCAGTTGTTGAGTGTGAATAGGGTTAGGTGGCAAGTTGATTCTCCCTACGAGGAGATCAAGACAAGAAGTTAGGTAGTTGAGTTATGATAGGATTTTGTTTTTACTAAAGATAGTAATTCCTTCATTAGTGGGGGGAATTTGTTAGTTAGTTTGAGGGTGAGAGAGAATGAAAATAGGGAGGGAGTGAAAGAATATTGGTATGACAGAAGGGGAAAATGTAAGAGACTTGTTTTAGAAGCTCGAGGGTTTCCTACAGAACATTCTAGCAGTAAATAGATAAGCATTTTGGTGTTTTATTTGTGTTTTTGTAAGTAAATGAGATTGTGTAAATGATGATATGCCTCTTATACTTGATGAATTCATTGTAGATCAACTATTTTAGTGACAGAAGTATTTTAATTATTCTATTGAGCTGTTATGAGAAATCACAGTCTAATTAGGGCTTCATATGTAGAGAGAAACTCAAGATATGATTGATATGAATTTATTGTGACAGAAATTTAGAAATTCAAGGAGTTAGTTCCTTTTTGCAGTAGAGATTGAGCAACATCGGTCGAATTCTGGAAGGATAGTGTGTTGATCATTTTCTACAATTGTATATCGCATTTACATTTGCGAATTGGATAAGTATCTTGATAAGATGATGAGTGCCATCGCTAATAAGGGGTTTCTGAGTGTATTGACACTCTATTGAATGTTGTAATTTAAAAGAAAAGAACTTGTACAATGAGAGTTTATGGGTGTGCAATACCCTATTGAACACTACAATCCCAAAAGGAAAGGGCATGTATAGAGTGCATCCGTCAATATACAAACATATGGTAATGTCAATGGGTTTGAGTGGATGAGATCTCACTAGATAGTGAATCCAGAGATCAATGGATAAAATTCCATACCGTAATTGAAGTTGCATGGAGGATAAGTGAATCTTGGCAATGCAACGAAGCCATTAGTAGTTTTTTGGTTCAGTGATGTGTTAAGAGATAATTGAACATTGCAATCCAAAAACAATACATCTTAGTATGGTGAAAGGCTCATGGAAATGGACTCGAGGGTATGTGCATCAAAGAAAAGGGTCTGGGGTTCTAGCGCTTAAAGTTTGATGCTTCAGATGTGTAGAAAGGGTCTTGGAACAAATGGACACAGTGTTGGTGGTTTGAAGTTTGAAATGAAATACAATGAGCTTATGAGCATGTGTGATAGCTTTGTGTGTCGAAGTCGAGAGCTTTAGATAGACCTCTAAAACCTTGGGTGTTTAGGGCACATAATGAAGGTAATCTGTATTGAAATGTAATTAGTACTGAGCACTTGAAAGTATAGTGCCAGGGCTTTGTAAAGAAGGTCATGTACGCAAGGACAAAATAGGTGTTGAGGCTTAGATCCTTGGAAAAACAAGACAAACTCTCTTTTGGAGTATGTGTCAATCAAGTGAAGAGTTATTAGGAAATGGCCAAATTTGGATGTGGGTCAATGGTAGTAAACCCAATTAACCTGAACTAGAAGTGAGATAAGGTGGTAGCTTGGAGATTGCCACCAATTTTGGTATTAGAGCCAAGAAAAGGTTCTCTAAGAAGAACAAAGGAGAAGGTGAATGTTGGAAGAAGCCTAAGGAGTTTTGGTGAGGGGTAATAGCAAGGTAAAGAAACTTACTTACTGCAGAGGCTGATGGAGTAGCTCACCAGGAATCCTTGGAAAGAAAGCTTTGGAAATTCCAACATTGCAAGACTGGAGGAATGATTTGAGGTAATATGTTTTGAAAGTTTTGAAATTGGTTATGAAAATGGTTGATTGCAAGATTAGTATATGAAAGTGTATAGAGATATTCTATCTTGAGAGGAGAAGTAGAACAGGTTTTGTTGAAGACTAACCTGCAAAGAAGTGTTCTTGGCTTGAAGAACAACAGAAAGAAATTGCAGCAGTGATATGGTGGAAGCATACACTGGTAAGAGGTAAGAGGTTTTGAGATTCATTGACTTTTTTGTGAATATATTAACTACATACAGGTGAAATCAAAAGAAGATGAGTGGATGGCAATGAAACTGTCTAACTAAAGGTTGGGAGAAGATTGTGAATGAACCTAGACAACAGAGTGCATTGCTAGAGTAGGGACACTAACTGTAAGTTCTCCAAGAAAGGTGAGTAGTTGTAAAACAACAACCTATCAGCTTTGAAAGCTGAAGAGAAACAGTGCTCAGGGAAAGGTTCTGTGTGAAGAGCCAACAAGAAGCAGAGTCACCAAGAGATGACTTGGGACTGTGAACAAGTGCAGTACTTGTTTCAAAAGTAGAAGAGGTTGTTTGCAACTCACAAGGTGGAACATGATGAGTCCACAGAGGAAAGAAGAGATAACCATTGATGGTTGTCTTAGAGGTTCAAGAAGGAGTCACAATCTGAAGAAAGAAACCAGCAGAGATGCTAGTAGAAGATCAAGTCAGGAAAATCTTGATAGAGAATTGGTTGAAATGAAAGTGCAGCTGGAAGTAATTGAAGAGTTTGTACAGAGGAATATGGAGGACCAAAGAAATGGTTGGGTTCTTCGGAGGAAAAGAATCAAATGGATTCAGTTACAAAGGAGACCGAAGTATGACACAAGATATCAGTTGGAAGAGCTGATGTTTGAGACCACAAAAGAGGCCTTGAATATTTATGATTTTGAAACTAACAATTGGTGTATGTATGCAGTTTTTACAAATTCGAAATATGTTGGACAGTCACTTGGAATTGTCGCACAAGTAAAGAAGAAGATGGTTGGATGTGGCCATGAAGATTTCTCAGGTATGGGTAGTAGAAGACAGGTTATTTATGTTGTTATGAAGATAGGAAGATAGATGACTACTCATGTTCGAACGAAGAATATAGAGAAAGATTACAGTCAGGAGAATAAGGATGTACAATTGAAGGAAATTCAGAACATAAGTCAGGAGAGGAATGGCAAAGAGCTTTCTAATATCAGAGAAAGATTCAGTAAATTAGAGAAGATGGTTCAAGAAGTTAATGAGGATGAATATTATGGTTGGGTGATGAAAAGGAAGAGAATAAAATGGTCTGTGTTGCAGCAAAAGAAAGGGCTACAACTATTAGCTTTGAGGAAGGATAGAGAGATCAAGAATGTCGAGCTTGAGCATGGATTGATGAAGCAGAAAGAAGTATGTCCATGTGGATATGATACAGGAATTTTTCTTAGAAAAACTGATGAAGTGGATATCGAATTCAGGGGGAATCTAATGGAGTATTCTGACAATGAAATCTAGTTAAGATAATTGATGAAGAAATCATCAAGGAGGACATAAGAGTCTCATGATTTTGAAACTGACATTTTGTGTGTGAATGTAGGATATGT
>JZKD02S0100137.1:882582-904961 GCA_000966675.3 Picea glauca
CTAGAGATTTGAACAATTCTGGTGAGAATTTGTATGTAGATTTAAAGAAATCTGAAATGAATGTAAAACAGAAAATTGATTTTGAAGATAAAGTTGGAGTAGAAGGAAATGTGACTTTGATGTCTCATAGAGAGAAACCATTGCTATTTTTATAGTATGGTGAAGATAAAGAGGAAATTGTATTGAGAAGCAACAAGAGAAGTGAAATTGTGGAATGTACTTTGAAATCTGAAATGTTGAGTGCAATGGGAAAGGAGGAAGGTCTCAAGCAAAGAAGAATTTTTGAGTTTGAAGATATGATAGACATGAAGACAAAGAATGAAATTTTTGAAGAGTATCGGTGGAAGAGAAGTATGTATAGCTTATGTGGTTATGAGAGGGGAGTTTAGATGGAAAACTGTAATTTTTTCATTCAAAAGAAGACTCAGTTGAGTGATGTTTGTTCATTAAGAAGTGGATTGGACAAGGAGATTGAAAGGTTATGGAAATTTAGGTTGACACATTCCAAAGGAGTCTCTAGTAGGCAGAAGAAAGGAATGAATTGTTTCAATTATTTAACTAAAAAGGAATTTCTAGGAGAAGGCAATAACAACTTACAATATAAGGTGTGGAAGCCTGGAAATTTGAAGTCAGAACAAGAATGTGCTGAACTATGGGAATTGTTGCAAATTCCTAAGGAGAACTACAGTAGAGAAAAGAGAGCAGTCTAATTTGGAATTGGTTGGAGAGTGAATAATGATGAGGGTAAAGCCAATGGAGCACTTTAGCATAAGAATTGGAAGCCTAGAAGGTTACATCTAAAGAAAGATGAAGACAATGTAGCTTAGGGACAACAAAAAACTAGAGTTTGAGATCTAGGAAAGATGCAGATTGAAGGTACATGATTAGGTGATCATGTCTTCTTTCTACTTTGGGAGTTTGATGCAAGAGCATCCAAGTAGAGCCAGTAATGTGGCACATTGGTCACATGTTGTGGCTTAAGCAAAGAGGGAAGACAATATTAAATATGAAGGAATTAATTATTACATGCTTTATTGTTTGTAATTATGAGTACAAGCTGATTTGTTGTCAGTTGTTGAGTGTGAATAGGGTTAGGTGGCAAGTTGATCCTCCCTACAAGGAGATCAAACCAAGAAGTTAGGTAGTTGAGTTATGATAGGATTTTTCTTTTACTAAAGATATTAATTCCTTCATTAGTGGGGGTAATCTGTTAGTTATTTTGAGGGTGAGAGATAATGAAAATAGGGAGGGAGTGAAAGACTCTCGGTATGACAGAAGGGGAAAATGTCAGAGACTTGTTTTGGAAGCTTGAGGGTTTCCTACAAAACATTCTAGCAATAAATAGATAAGCATTTTGGTGTTTTATTTGTGTTTCTGTAAGTAAACGAACCTGTGTAAATGATGATATGCCTCTTATACTTGATGAATTCATTGTAGATCAATTGTTTTAGTGACATAAGTATTTTAATTATTCTATTGAGCTGTTATGAGAAATCACAGTCGAATTAGGGCTTCATACGCAGAGAGAAACTCAAGATATGATTGATATGAATTTATTGTGACAGAAATTTAGAAATTCAAGGAGTTAGTTTCTTCTTGCAGTCGAGATTGAGCAACATCGGTCAAATCCTGGAAGGATAGTGTGTTGATCGTTTTCTATAGGTGTATATCACATTTACATTTGCAAATTGGTTTAGTATCTTGATAAGATGACGAGTGCCATTGCTAATAAGGGGTTTCTGAGTGTATTGACACTCTATTGAATGTTGTAATTTAAAAGAAAATAACTTGTACAATGAGAGTTTCTGGGTGTGCGATACCCTATTGAACACTACAATCCCAAAAGGAAAGGGCCTGTTCAGAGTGCATCCATCAATATACAAACATACGGTAATGTTAATGGGTTTGAGTGGATGATATCTCACTGGATAGTGAAGCCAGAGATCAATGGATAAAATTCCATACCGTAATTGAAGTTGCGTGGAGGATAAACGAATCTTGGCAATGCGATAAAGCCATCAATAGTTTTGTGGTTCAGTGATGTGTTAAAAGCTAATTGAACATTGTAGTTCAAAAACCCTACGTCTTAGTATGGTGAAAGGCTCATGGAAATGGACTCGAGGGTCTGTGCATTGAAGAAAAGGGTCAGGGGTTCCAACACTTAAAGTTTGATGCTTCAGATGTGTAGAAAGGGTCTTGGAACAAATGGCCACAGTGTTGGCGGTTTGAAGTTTGAAATGAAATGCAATGATCTTATGAGCATGTGTGATAGCTCTATGTGTCGAAGTCGAGAGCTTTAGATAGACCTATGAAACCTTGGGTGTTTAGGGCACATAGCGAAGGTCATTTGTATTGAAATGTAATTAGTATTGAGCACTTGAAAGGATAGTGCCAGGGTTTTGTAAATAAGGTCATGTACGTAAGGAAAAAAGAGGTGTTGAGGCTTAGATCCTTGGAAAAACAAGACAAACTCTCTTTTGGAGTATGTGTCGATCAAGTGAAGAGTTATTAGGAAATGGCCAAATTTGGATGTGGGTCAATGGTAGTAAACCTAGTTAACCTGAACTAGAAGTGAGATAAGGTGGCAGCTTGGAGATTGCCACCACCTATTTTGAGAATAAAGGATATTTTGGGCAAAAACATGTTGTTGGAGAAAAGGTCTATTTTGGGAAAGACCTAATTTTGGAAAGAAGACCTAATTTTGGAGCGCGCACAATCGATGGTAAGAAAGAAACATGAAGGAAAAGAAGGAAAAGAAGCATGCAAGAGAAAAAGAAACGTGGCATGCAAGCAGATAAACCTAACCATGATAGGTTTAGGGTTTTTGATAAAGATTTTAATGGTTATAAGCCTAAAAATTATTATAAATAAGAACCTAGGAGGTCTAGGTTAGGGGTTTAGTTGTTATTCAAGAGTTGTAAGTTCGATGTGAAAGAAGTTTAGTAAGTTGATAGTGGTTATTATGATTGTAATACAATGATAGAAGAGTCAAGTAAGCCATATTTTGAGGGTTAGGTCACAATTTAAGGATTCTGGTGTGATCTAGTCGGCCTCACAGAGTTTCTTGAACCTCTTCATGATTGTATGATGGAAGATGTAAAGTGCGCAATGCCATATTTTGCAGTAGACTAAATAAAAGAGCATAGAAGCCAAATCTTTGTAGACGTAGCCTAGGAGGGGGTGAACCATGGTAAAACATGTGTTATATGTGATGTTTATTGCATGTTTACTTTATGTCAATGATTAGTTTATGAATGAATGGTTAAGATAGATATATTAGAATGCATGCATGTACCTAAAAGATGAATGATTCCTAGGAATATTTTAATGAATAACATGATGAATGCATGAAGAAGGAAGAATACACTCCCAGATCCCCAGTCATTCCTAGACTGCAAGAACTTGAGAATTGTAGCCACCCATAAAGATATCTTGAGTGAAACTACGCAGTGCACTCTCTGCGTTGTGTTTCCTTTTGGTTTATCAGGAGGGTCGATAGTTTTAGAGTGTTTTTTTGGAGACATGTTGAGATACAAACCTAGGTCAGCCCAAGAAATAGAAGTGAGAGATTTAACCCAACAAATGGTTATGTTTCCGGCTGGAACTGCATAGGATTGAGTGGATGGGATATGTGGAAGAATCATGCAGAGAATGAAAGTATATAAGGGAATGTTTAGGCCATGGAATCCAACGAAGGTAGATATTGAAATATGGTTGAAACCAAAGGAACTTGAGTTTGTGTATAATGATAATAGAAACCCTAAGATAACACCGCACAAATATCTTGACAAATACGTGTTTAGCGACTTGCATGAGGTATTTTTCTTTGATTTCCCACATTTGTTGCAGGAGTGGTTATTGAGGTTAAAATACAACCACCCAAAAAATCATATCAGACAACTGGAGTGGAATCCTTTGGAGATCACGTAGTTACAACAAGTTAATAACAAATTTACGTGCACAATAGATTTCTGGTAAGACAATATTGTTGCAAGGTTTATCACTGAATTTGTAGTAGATACCACGAAGTCTTACAACGCAACAGAGCGGGATTTTCTAAAAGGACCCAGAGGTAGGTATATCATATCATTGTATACTTCAATCAAGATTTTACTGAATAATAACGGTGTGATGACCATGGAATCAGAAAACTAAACTTCCCTGCGTTCATGGGGGAATGGGAGAAGCACTAACAAGAGGTGGAGAAATAGAGGAAGAGATGGATAAGGGAAAGAAGAAGGAGGCCATGGACCTAATAATAATGGAAGAAGACCAAATAAAGAATATAATGGCATCAGTTGGAAAGACGAGTAGTGGGGCACCCTACCAATATAAGATGAATAATAAGAAGAGAGCCATAGCCGATAAAGAGGGCTTGGAAACTGATGAAGAAGAGGTAGAGGATCTCAAGGATGTGGAGAAGATTGAGGAAATCCTACGCGCAACGTATGAAAGGAAAAATTGAGGTCCAAGGATAGGAACAGAAGGCATAACTCTAGTCAAGATCAATGTTAGTGTGGAACCTATAACCCCATGTGTGACTAGTACACCAGAAAGAACATCAACATCTATACAATTGAATTTTAGTTTTAGAGGAATGGCAAGACAAGGAACCAGTCGAGGAGCATCAACTGGGGGAGCTAGTTCAGGAAGTATTAGTCAAATGTCTACACCGCACGGAGGTAGTATTTCAACACAATTCAAAATGGCAAGACATGATCCCATGATCAGGTTAGCAAAATTTTGGGGAGAGGCATCCGAGGACCCTGAAAATCACTTATTCATCTATGAGAAGCATTGGAAAGCAAAGCATATCATAGACAATGATACAAAAATTGCGCAATTAGCTATCACGCTAAGGGACCGCACACTGGACTGGTACATGAGCCTAGATGTAAATAGTCCACCAGGAGTAACAAGGACTATTACAAATGTGAAAAAACTATTGATAAATGAATTTCAAAATCCCATCTCAGAAGATCAGTATATGAATGAAATGATTGAAATCAGGAAAAAAATAGGTGAGTCTATTTGGGAGATTGATCAGAGGTTAAAACGGTTGAAAGGTAAGTTGAAGTATGCAATTACTGACATGCAACATAGGCACTTATTTTTGAACTCATTGTTACCACATTTGAAATACCCTTTAAGACAACATCAGTTCCAAACTCATGAAGAGACTCTGCAAGCAACCTTACAACTGGAAGAGAACTAGTATCAGAAGAAAAATCCATTAATAGAAGAGCTGAAGGTGGATCTGAAGAACCTAACATTTCAACTTAACCAGAACAAGGTCAAAGAGAAAAGAGAAGTTGTTTAGTCTACCACATGTAGGATATAAGGGCACCATAAGTACGAATGTCCAACTTTTGTGCAGTACATGGAAACTGAAGTACAAAACTCTTTTCCAATAGGAGGACCATGGTGCGAGATTTGTAAAACACATGGGCATGATCGATATCATTTTCCAATGATGCAAAAGTATAAGACAGTACCCAAAAGTTCATACTGTAATTTTTGCAAGTCAGTGGGTCATGATGATAAATATTGTAGGAAGATGGAGCTAATCAAAGAAAGAACTTCAGATACTTATAGGGTGGAAGAAGAAATGATGACAGGGAAATATGCACCTCAGTTCAACCAAGTACCACCTCCATACAAGAATGCACAACAATAGTATAACACTGTGCAACTGTAATATAATAATTTGCAGCCACATTATAAACATGTGCAATATAACCAGATACCTTAGTATAACGCACCATGAAGATATTGGGTTGGATACAAAGGTGGAGGATGAGGTAGAGGAGGATTTGGAAGAGGAAGAGGTCTACTAGTGTGCCAAAACTACCAACATCTAGGACATTATTAAAGGGAATGTCCACTTCCACTGGCGTCATGCATGTATTGTTGCGCAGCAGACCATGATACAAATGGCTATACAACACTCTTGGGACCAAGAAAAAAAGAACCAGAACAACTAGAATGTACAATGGATTTCTGCAGAATCTAGGGATGATGGGAGAAACATCAATATAGTCACATGAGGAGGAGCCAAGACATGAGCCGACGCAGTAAGACAAGATCTAGTGCAACACCAATGGGTGAAGAATAATACTGAACCACAGAAGCAGTGTGATGCACATAAATAAAAGGAAACATTCAAGGAGGCAAGACAAGAGTTTCTCAAGCAAAATTTTGTGTCTACATCAGTCACGCAGCACAATCAAAACTTACCAATGTATGAAATTCCCTCCTTAATGGACCACACCAGTGAAGCACATCCTTTAGAGAAAGTAAGTCACATAAAAAAAAATTGCAATCCTGTGTTAAGTTATTAAAGGACCCATCATCTGTCAAAATATTACAAAACCTGCTAGAAAGATGTAACACATAGGTAGAAAGGAAATTAGAGAAGATAATAGTAAATCATCTCCATACAAGAAGGAGGACAAGCAGGGAATTTAGACTAAATGCTAACATTGGGGATTTCAATATGGGGGACATTATACTGGACTTAGGCTTTGAATTAAAATTTTTACTTAAGAAAACATGGCAGTGTATGGGAGAACCCACATTAGGCTATTCACTTGTCCAGTTGAAACTAGAAAATCAACATAGAGTTTTACCAATTGGAATGCTTAAAGGTGTGACAGTAGATTTGGATATAGTGAAAACTATGGAAGAATTTTAAGTAATAGAGATAGTAGATGGCACAACACCTTATCCAACATTGCTTGGATTGGATTGGGAATTTGATAACCAAGACATAATCAACTTGAATACAAGGAAAATTATGTTTGAATTAGGTGAATATAGAGTCATTGCAGCATTAGATCCTTCATAAGGAGAAATTAGGTTTGTAGAACCCACTTGTTTAGATCTGGAGGAAATAAACTAGTTGTACAGAACCCCTGCGTGTGAAAAAGACTATGTCAACCCAACTGTAGATGGGGTACTCAGCTGGATAATCATCACATCATGTGCTTCCAAATCGGATACAGGTTTGGAGAATTGGCAACAATGATTACATGAAGTTTCCACAAGAAGGCGCGTAAGAATAGACTGCGCAATAAGATGGGTTGGTACAGAGATAAGAGAACCTACCAATTTTCATGGGGTAAATGACTTAGAGGAATTTATGAAAAAATATGAGGAAGAAGTGTTAGAGAATCAGAGGCTCTTAGCCCTAGATATTACACTCAAGGCCACACTTGCAAGATGGTGGTGTGCACACAAAGAAACAATTCAGGACTGGTACCAATGTAAGCAATTACTACGCATTAGATTTGGTGTAGAACATGGGAGAAATAAAATGCAGAGGTACGATGGGAAAGGAACACTAGCAGAACATTTGGAGAACAATGGAGGATGACACCACTAGAAGAATGGTCTCATCACTTTATCCATACATTGGAAGGAATCCCATAGAATTGGTATATAAACCAGGAGATGCATAGAGGCACTACATAATGGACAACATTACAACATAACTTTGTAGTAACTTTCTCATTTGAACATGAGAACCCCAACATTGATTCAACACTTAAGCATATACGAGGAGTGATATTTATTGATGAACCAAAGGTTGAACTCATGATAGAATATCAACAACATAATAGATAGACAGCCAAAGAACTATTGTCATGCTATCATGTTGAAGAGGAAGCACTAGATGAAGATGACCCGCGCAACATCCAAATTATAGAAATTGAAGGAGAAAGAGAGGTGGAAGGTCCATCTCTAGAATCATAAGTATTTGTTGCACCAATAAAAGTGAAGAAAGTGAACATTGGGACAACATAAAATCCTAAAATGGCGAGTATTGGAGACTATTGGGATGAACAAACAGTCGAAAGAATAACAAAGTTATTGCACGAATACAGTGACTTGTTCCCAACGACCTTTACAAAGATGAAAGGAACAACACAAGATCTAGGAGAGATGAAAATACCTCTTAAAACTGAGGCAAGACATGTCATGAAGAGACCTTACAGATTGAATCCAGTATATAAGCAGAAGTGAAAGCATAAATTGACAGAATGTTGGAAGCTGGTATCATAGAAACAATAGAGGAATATGAATGGATAAGTCCTATGGTATTCCAAGATAAGAAACAAGGGGGGATATGGATTTGTGTAGATTTGAAGAAACTTAATGATGCTTGCTTACATGACCCTTTTTCTACCCCCTTTACAAATGAAGTCTAAGATAATGTGGAAGGCCAGGAAGCATATTCACTTACAGATGGATTATTAGATTAGCATCAGATCAAAATAGCTCCAAAGGACATGTATAAGACTAATTTTTCTACAGAATGGGGATCCTACCAATATACAGTCATGACATTTGGGTTGAAGAATGCCCCAACCATTTTTTCAAGAGTATTCATAGCTTCTTTTAAGGAATTCATACATTAGTTTTTAGAATTATATCTGGATGAATGGACTATATGTAGTCTATTAAATGACCATGTATAAGTGTTAAGGATGATGTTATAAAGATGCAGACAGTGTCATATATCATTGACTATCAAGAAATACATTTTTGGGACACCTTTTGGAATATTGTTGGGACATATAGTGTGTAAACAAGGCTTACTAGTAGATCCTGCTAATATTGAAGTCATTGTAAACTTACCACCACCAATGTCAGTACACCAGTTGAGATAAACACTGGGACATACAAGCTATTACAGGAAATTTATAAAGGGGCATGTGCAGATTATTGTGCCAATGGAAAAAATGTTAAAGAAGGATATCAGATTATAGGGGAATGAGGACTGTCAACAAGGATTGGACACCTTAAAAGAAAATATGGTCACAACACATATCCTAGTATTCCTAGATTGGGAAAATACATTTCATGTGCATGTAGATGCATTAGCCATAGCACTTGGAGAAATTTTGGCACAACCAGGAGAAACGGACTTAGACCACCCTATAACCTTTGCAAGAAGAAAATTGTCAAAATCATAGAAAAATTACAAAACCACAAAAAGAGAAGGCCTAGACATGGTATATGCAATGCAGAAGTTCAGGCACTACTTACTGGGTAAACACTTTAACATGTTCACAGACCATTCTTCCCTCAAATATCTAGTCGAAAAGCCAATGTTGAGGGGGGGGGGGGACCTGTAGATAGATATTGTTATTCCAAGAATTTGATTTCGAAGTTATAGTCAAACCAGAGAAGATGAATGCAGGACCTGATCACTTGTCAAGGGTAAGTAAAGGAGAAGAACCTACCAACTTGGAAGACAAATTCCCTGATGCACAACTATTTTCACTACATGTAGCTAATGAATAATTTGTTGATATCATTCAATACTTAAGTTCAGGGATTGCGCCACAAGAGTTTATCACTACGTAGAAGAAAAATATGGTATTCATAGTTGTAGACTATAAACTTATTGCATGACACTTATACAACATGGGCACAGACAACATTTTGAGAAGGTGTGTACTAGAGCATGAAAGACCTAGAATTTTGGTAGAAGCTCATGAAGGTATAGATGGAGGAAACTATGAAGCAAAAGCTACTGCTCAGAAGGTATTGCGTGCAATATTATGGTGGCCAACATTCCATAGAGATGCCAAGCAATATTTCCATAAATGCGATGTTTGTTAGAGGGTGGGAAAATCTAACAGAAGGGATGAGATGCCTCTAAGACCACAAGTAACTTTGCAGGTATTTGAAAAATGGGAAATAGACTTTGTTGGACCAATCCATCCGCCAAAAAAAAGGTCACGAGATAGATATATCATTATTGCGACTGAATACTTAATAATATGGGTAGAAGCAACACTAGTAAAAGACTGCAGCATGGATACAACAACACACTTCTTGTTTGAGAAAGTGATCACGAGATTTGGATGTCCAAGGATTTTTATGAGTGACCAAGGCACTCACTTTATCAACAGTACCATCAGGGCTATGACTGAGGAATTTGAAGTATATCACTAGAATATTACATAATACCATCAGTAGAAGCCTTCAATAATATCTTGGAGAATGCTTTGACTAAGATCTGCAATGTCAACGGAGATGATTTGGACTTGAAAGAAAAAAAAAGTACTATGGGCCTACATGACCACATGTAATAAGTTGATAGGAAAAACACCATTCATATTGGTGTATGGGAAGGAAGCAGTCACGCCATTAGAATTTCTGGTACCTAGTCTGCGCGCAACAACAATTACCGACATGACAGAAAGAGGCATAGTACAGGAAAGGTTAACTCAACCAATGGAAATGGAAGAGGAAAATATTATGTCATGATTTCACTAGGAAGTACAGAAAGCAAGAGATAAATCCCGGCATGACAAACATATTAAAAAGAAGAGCTTTAATGAGGGAGACCTAGTCCTGTTCTATGACGACAAAATTTTTCAACATCCTGGTAAATTTATAATGCATTAGCTAGGGCCATATGAAGTAAAGACTGTCATAGATGGGGGATCTGTGCAGCTAAAAGACTTGGGAGGAGAAGAAATGAAAGGAATCAACGAGAGTCGACTGAAATTGTACAGGGATAGTCGACCTTCTAATACCTAACAGTCATAGTGCAGTGAGAAAAGAATGTATATAATGTAATATAGCAAAACTTAGGACAAAAAAATGATAAAAATAAATAAAATGGAGAAAAAAAAGAAAAAATAAATACAAAAATAGAAAATGGATGTTGTCACAGGGGCATACCCAGGGATCAATGCTTAACAGCACACCAACAAAACCCTGACTACCGGCCCTTTCGGCAATAACTGTGAAGTAGGAGAAGTCTCACTCGAGGTAGAAGAAGGGGGGGTTATAGGACACAGGTGTCTGTAACTAGGCTGGGACACGATTATGCGATAAGAACACTTCGCAAAATATTATGTTAACACTTAGGAAGTGATTATGAATTATTTTATTAACCTCATTAACACCACAGAGCATAATCAAAGACAGATAAGCAAAGTAACTGTTACACATCAAAATTACTCACTTCAATAGTGTCGCAAGTGTCTTCATTACAAGTGTTGTAAGTGTCTCATCTTGTTCGCAAGTGTCACATCTTGACCACAAGTGTTGTAAGTGTTGCATATTGTCCGCAAGTGTCGCATATTGACCACAAGTGTCGCAAGTGTTGCAAACATCATATTTCCATTTTTCCTATGTCGTGCCTCTAACGACATCACATGGACACTTAAGACACCCTCAAAGACTGGTCTTAGGAAGAGAAATCATTTGATGAAGAGTACAAAGCATTTTCCATGAAGAAAACCACTCAAAAATGATATTTCTAAGGAAACACTCCCCTACCCACTGTCAGGGAGTGCCGACGCTCCCTAGCCTTCTTTGGGGGAGCATTGCAATGCTCTGTGCACCGTTTTGGGGGAGCACTACCCTTTCTGAGTGAATTTTGGTTTGTTGAGATAAATCAAGGAAGAATCCCGTCAATCTCTGAAGTTGGTTGGATTCGAATCTGAGGTCAAGGCATGATCTTAGGGAAGATCCACAACTAAAGGAGAAGAATCCTCAACCTATCCCAAGAATATCTTAAGTGGTTAGGCCTCTCCAAGCCTATATAAGGAGGCCTTCTCATGGTGAAAGGTACATGATAGATTGGAGATATCAAACTTATGATCTCATGAGTGGTATTGACATGGAGATAGAGAAATTGTGAAGTATCAAAATTATGATCTCATAAGGGAGATGTCATTGAAGCATCAACATTCTGTGTGGATTATTTGAGCAAGGGTATGGACAAAGGGAGCTTGGTGAAGCTGTTGCACTACATCCATGGCTATAAGCACCACTTTTTTCTCATTGATATAAATCTATGCTTGGCCCTTTTCCTTTAAATTTTGTGTGCATTTCATGAACTTGTCTCTAGTAGATAGATCTATTTTTAAGCTAATAACAATAGAATAAGAAGTTTGTTGTATCTTTGTTTGTTCTACAAGACTTATTGAGGAGCTTAGGATCGAAGCTCAAGTTGGACTGTGCGAGGACAAACGCAATTAAAAAGGCACACTTTTCTTTTTCCTCTTCATACATTAGCTTAATTATATCTAAAAGGAATGTCAGTGTCCACAATAACATTTTTTGTCTTGGTTATAGGGGTCTAGTATCCAAGAGAGAATCCACTTGTCCGCAAGGGGATTTCTCTGTAACAGTAACAACAAGTGATTATGCACCATGAGCACTTAGCACTATGAGTTAAGTCTAGCCCTCATTTACCCTTTCACATAAGTAAAGTACTTAAGAAACAAAATATATATTCATTACACATCATAATCAAAGAACTAAGAAAATTCATAACAAAAATTACACTGCACAAAGCAAACTATGAAACACCAGATATACATGGCTCACCCCAGGATGGGGCTATGTCCACAAATCGCTTTGCCTCTTTATTATTTGCCAAAATATTACATCCAGACACTCCTATTCATTAAGCCACAGAGTTGAACTTCACACAAGACAAGAGATATGCACACTAAGCACTAGATCCTCCTTATTTACCTTCCAAAAATAGGTCAAATGCATAGATCCAAAATATCTTATCACAACACTTAGAACCTGCTCCACACTGAGAATCACAAGCACTAACCATAGTCTACAAAATCACAGTCGAGCACAAATCCTCAACCACATACATTACTTCACACACAAAACTATTGCTTCTACAATACATTCCTCTTATTTATACTTTACAAAACCTTACAATAAGGCCTAAACTAGGGAAAACCCATGGGTGGACATCCCATAGAACCGTTACAAAACCTAGAGGACCCCTTAATGGGTCCACATAACCCTCAAAATAGGTGATATCTGCAATCTCATCTCTGCCTGGGCGCTTCTACTTTGACCAGCATGTCGAAGAACAAAAGTGGACCAAAACCTCCAAAACTGACAAAAGTTTCCCCAAAACTTGGTCGAGGGACAACAGGTCCCCAAAACTCACCTATGAATCATCCCAAGTCACTCATGTCTGGACAATGCTACTTCAAAATCCTCGAGCTTAACTTGAGCTGCCTCGACTTGCTACCTCACCTGAGCCTCCTGCTCAACGAGCTCCTGGACTATATTCTTTGTAACAGGCCCTTCCAGGCATTGTTCTACTGTTGCAACTACTTGATATAAATGTGAACCTTGTCTATTGATCTCCTTGAACACCTTGCAAGATTCATCCTGCACAAGTTGTAACTTCTGTGTTTCTTCCATCACCTTACCCTGGAGGGCAGTGATCTGTTGTTGTACTATGCGTTTCTCCTGGGATCTCTTCATCTTTTCCATTGTCGTGAGCATCTTCATATGCACTTGCAATAAAAACTCTTGTTGATGCACCTCCTGTAACTGAGCCTCTAGCTTCTTTAATGTTGGATCCTCAGTGAGGTAGTCATATGTCCGAGCACTTCTATCACTCAACTATTTATATGCCTAGGTGAGGGATTTTATACCTGCTACTGCATTTTTGGTGGACTCCTCCCTTTGGTCACACACTTCCTGTGGGGTATTCAACACTGTTCGAGCCTCCAATTCATCTATCCTAGCATAAAACTATTGGAGGGTCTCTTTGAGATTCACTACTTAATATTCGACATGCTCTTGCTCCTCCTGTACCAAGCCTGGCACAGAGCGACACACTTTTCTTACTTCTTCTTCGACCACAGCCTACTCTGCGGGCAACTTCTCTTTTTCCTTCTATAGTTGGGCTTTGCCAGCTTTCTTTTCCTCCTGAATTTTCGTCTAAAGATCTACTTTCTCTCTTTCATAGGAAACTACATTGTCCTGTGCTGCTCGTAACAATACTAAGACTTCGTCTTTCTCCTTTTGCAAGGATTTTGTAGCCTTCTCCTTCTCTTCCTAAGCTCTCTAGAACCGAGCTTCTGTTGTATCAACAATCCTTCTTATTTGGGCTTCTCTTTCAACGATCATTTCTCTTTGTTCCATTTTGTATGCCTTCAAACCTACCTCCAATACTTCAAATTTTTCTGGAGGTATTCCTTTAAGGTTAACCTCAACATCCAAGTTGGGGCTAGTCTGTAGTGTTGCGGGGGTGGGAAACTTGATGCTCTACTGGGGGAGGGTGATCCAAATACCCATTTCACCCTGTGGAGTTGATTCATCCCCCAAGTATGCAGTTTGTGATGAGGAAGGCACAGACAACGCAGTAGGCACTGCGCGGACCAAGCGAACAACCTGTTTCACTTCCTTCAACTCACACTAAATCCTTTCATATAAATCCACTTGTTTATCTTTGCATCTTTGCAACATGTCTTCAAATTCGTCCTCCATAGCTCCGCAGACTAGAATAATGTCTTTTTCGGTGAGAGTGGCTTATAACTGTGGCTTATTGGCACACATTTTCTTCCTTGTTGAAGGTATCTTTAGAGTAACTTTACTCTTTTGTGGGGTCACTGTGACAATAGGGGGATCTTCAGGTGCTGGGGTGATAGTAGCTTCGCCTCCTCCTTGCTCTTCTTCTCCTTCATATCCTCCTCCATGTCCTTCTACTTCGTATTCTCCTCCTCCTGGCAAGCTAGACCCACTATCTCTAGAGGTTTCTTCTTCATCCTCTTCCTCACTCTCTATGTCCTAGATTTCAACCTGGTTTTTGTGTTTCCTCTGCTTCTTCGCCCCACTAGATTGTTTGACATGTTCAACTTGCATAACCATTGGGTTTTCTACAGTATCAGTGTCATATAAATCTACATCGGTGACAGGTACAAGAAATGTTTTTCACCAATCCTTTATAATCTATTCCATATATGCATCTGTGATCTTATAGTATGACTACAATCTTTCCTAGTGATCATCTCTTCGCATGGTGATGTAAATGAAGTGGGGATCAATGAGGAACTTCTTAATAAGTTTTCCATCTGGTTTCCTTAACTTCTTGTAGCTTTTTCCACTTAACCTTCTTTTTATTGAGCTTCCTTGTCTGCTTTCCTGTTATCTGAGTCTCTTTAACTACTTCTGGAATCCTCTTTCCATTTTTATTCTTATCTTCCCCCAGTGTAGTGGCTTCGCACTATTGAGGTACCCTCAAAGGTTATAAAGTTAATATCCCTTTTCTTAACACTTCATGAGTGGGCACACTTCTCTCTTGGATAGATAGGTCCTTCAAGCCTTCTTGCATTCTTTCAACCTTGATAGCTAATTCTTTTTCTTTATGTCCCTCTTGTGTTGTTACATTTTTATGTTGCTTCGACTTATCCTCTCGTTCTTCTCTTAGTTGGTTTATTTTCATAGCTATGAGATCTCTTAATTCTTGTTTTTTCTTTTCTGTAGCTTCTTCCTCTATATCCTTCTGATTTAATCCTTCTCAATCCAAGTCTTACCTAACAAAAGTGGGAAAGGGGTGTTGTACTCAACAAACCTAATGACTTCAAATTCTTCTTCATTAGATGTTCCATGAAGAATAATAGGTACAATAGTTTCTCTTCCACATAAAGTTATCATCTTTCCCTTAAACAAGCCTATCCTTCCTAAAGAAAGTACCATAGTAGGCTTCCCCCAAAATTCCCAAGTTTCTTCTGTCATAATATTCACATGTGTTTCTTTATCCAAGACTATACAGTCTATGTCGAAGTCTTTAATTCTTGCACTTATGCAATCTTTTGCTTTCAGGATTTCTGGTAAACTAACATCTTTATGAACATCCATCATTTCTTCCAACTGTAATAACACAGTCTAAACTTTCTCTGACCTTTTCTCTTTATGAATTTCTAACATACCCTTAGTCTCTTGACTCTTTTCATAATTTTCTTGTCTTATATCCCTCCCTTCAACTTTAGCAATAATGCTTGGACAATCCTCAACCCTATGACCAAAAACCTTACAAAAAAGACAAATAGGGACTACCTCGGGGCATTCCTTAGAAATATGTCTCGACCTATTGCAATTATAACACAAATTCAATCCTCTTTTTCTCTTAAATGTTCACCAATATTTTTTGTATTATGCACTTCCCCTAGGATCATAGGTGTTGGACCTGTAATTTGCAAAACTTATTTCTAGGTTCCTGCATCCACTTATCAATCCAAAAACTCTTTCTATGTGTTGTTCCTGAATTTATACTTTAAGGATTTAAAGTATACTGTCAAGGCATCTGAAAAAACAGAGGGAGATAAGAATAGAAAAAAGACTGATAAAAAGGTAAAGGCTATTGTCGGTTTCTCAACTATCTCTGTTGAAACTCCCAGTTTTCCTGGATATTGATATCTCTCTCAATTGCTACCCATGAACGTTCTAAGTCAACCCAGTTATTTGTTTTTTGTAAAATAGTGTTAAATAAATTTAAAGAAATGTTGGTTTGATCCACAAGAGACCGGGCTTGTTGTTAGGATGCCTTGCAACTGGTACTGTCATGAAGGTGGAAAGTAAAGGAGGATAAGATTCTGTGTTTTCCTTTTAGGCTGATTATCTCTATTCCACAAAGTAACGAAAATGATGTTAAAACATAAATAAATAGTCAGATCAAATTGTAGACCTTTTCTTGTATCTGAGTTAAATTTTAAAGAAAATAAATATGCATGATATGGAGAAAAACATAAAGCTATTAGCAAAATGAGGCATCAATTTCAGAGGAATCTCACATTGTAACAGAAGACTAGGAAATGATAAAAAATATTAATGAAGCATATGATGTTGAACTCTAAGCATCTACAGGTCTTGTATATGTTGATAATGGAAAAAATCTAAATGATTTGAAATAACAAAAATAATAATTTTCACAGTAGAGGTTCCACTAAATTGTGGTCAAGCATCCATCAATTAAACATGTGTAAGAAAGATGAGATGACAAGGAAACACATAACTCAAAGGTGACAAGATCTGGAATCTTCAATCTGTATTTCTATTAATTTAGAGTTTCTTCAAAATTACTTCGTCAACAATCTTTTTCAGAGAGATCAAAAAGCCTTGTTTTAGTCTTCATTCCCTGTGTTTATACAAGGTCATCCATACTTGATGGTTAACAATCTCCTACTTCCTAGGAGAGAAGTAGTTACAAAAATACAACCTTAACCATTGCACGATTAACTTTTGTTTATCTATCATTTCAACAGTATGAGTTTCCAAACGATCTTCATTTCTTATTCGAAGTCTCTCCCTCCTTTGATGCTACACTTTCAATACATTTCTCCAGAAAATGGACAAAGTTTCTAGGAGGTGTTGGAAGATCTTTAGTCTCAAATAGATAGAACTTTCTTTGTACCTTTGGGAACCGGTCTTCAAAACCTTGGTCGGAAAACTTGATCGCCTGCAATTTTAAACTGGGTTGTACCAACCATTTGTTTATTAGGTTGACATTGATTTCTTTCAATTGTAAAATTCCAATCCGAATATTCTTCAAACCTTGTTTGCAGTCCAACTGTTGCTTTTCAATGTTTATCTGCCCCAGTGACTCAGAGCAGTCATCTTTTTCAATCCCTAATGCTTGCTTATCCAAAGAATTGAGGATTCCTTCATAATCATCTTTGATTTCTTTGACTATATTCTTGCTCTCAGACATATTTGTTTCCCATACCTTGAGCATGATGTCCCCTTTTATTTGTTCTGTGACAGACATCTTTATATTTTTTGTCACCTCTTTATTCCTTGAACATGTAACTGCTTTATGGAAAGTATTCCTTACTTCTTTAGCTTCCTTTTCTAGTAAAATAATATTATCAAGAGATTCACTTACCTCTTGAAGGTAATTCTGGACGATCCCTATTTTGGAGATCAGTCCTTGCTGCTCAGCTTCTATCTTTGTATGCATTTCCAGCGAGAGGGTTTGAAAATCATTTAAACCTATAACCTGGCCTTCCATCAAATTTAACTTAGCCTGTAATTGTTCTGCATGCTCCTTTTGCTGAGCAACCTGCACATGACTTGCTTGTATCTTCTAGTTCATTTCGTCCAGGCTTGATCTGAGTAATTGAATTTCTACCCTTTCAGGAGCCCTGGTCTACTCCAAGCTTTTACTCACCTCTTCTCTAATGTTCTTCTCAACATTCTTTAACTGATCTTGTAATTGAGCTATCATGTTATTACTCTTCTTTATCCTTGTTCTCATGTTTCCCACAGTAAAAAAGTTTGTTGTTTCCATGGCTCCCATGGAACCTACTATCTCTGTAGCGAAATCCTCCTCCTCCAAATTTTGTCCATCTATCAAGACTTTATGTTTTTTTACCATACTCCCTTCCTTCATATACATCTCTTGTTTCAGGATGACCTTCCTTTTTCTGCTGAAAAAATAATCAGAATGAGGAATCCCATCTATGGAGATAGAGGTGAGGTCATCAACAAATAGGGCTCCTATCTGTGGGAATCCAAAAACGGACTGTAAAGGGGTTAAGGAAGCTATGGAACTTCCTAGCTCTGTAGATCCTTTCCCTCCTATTGCCTTAGGCGTATTCACATCAACACTAGGTGATGAAGGGGGAGTAAGCTTACTGGACTTGAGAGGTCTCCAGAATCTCCTCTCTACTTTTGTCTCTGATTTTTTTGTCTATAAGGCCTCTTTGTTTTGTGGGGGCCTTTTCGTATCCTGTGGGACTTTTTCGGGATTTCCCTTCTTCTGTGCTTCTTGCTCGAAGCCTGGGGAAACATTTTCTTGCTCCTGGGGGAGGGTGATTTCTTCTCCTTGCAGTACTTTGGACAGACCACTCCGTCTATGCTTCTGAAAGGTACGAAATCTAGCTTGCAGGTCAGACGACAGTGTCTGTACTCATTCTAACACCTCTTTATAAGTCTTAGTGCCTTTGAACATGTCATCCCAAGGGGACTCCTCATGTTCATATGCTTTCATATTGCAGTGTATCAGGTGTTTTTTCACTACTTGATAAGGTTCATGCCTTTTGTACTCAATATTTAACAATTTGACTTCTTCGAGTGCTTCTACTTCCACCTTGGAATCGCCCAAGTTGTGTAATGAAAATTTCTTGATGTGCATAGGGAAGACTGGCCAGGACTTATTTTGAGCCGCCTTTAGCTCTATTCCGATACCGCCTTTCACTATTTGGTATGCTACTTCCCTACACACTAGTCTGTCCGGGAGGAATTTTGGAAGCGCATGAGGGGGGATTGAGCACCCATAAACGCTGATGTAGGAGAAGATTTCTTCAATGAACCAGTCGGATATTGCCTTGAGGTTTTCTGAAACTGTTTCAAAAATGCGAGGAGGGTCACAACCATAAAACATTTTATGCATTAGTATTACTACGAAATGACAAATTTCGTAAAATGAATTTTTTGTGTTTTCTTCCCACAGCTTAGAGTGATACTCATGAATGGGTTCGAGGCAGGTTATGTTCCAACTCCAATTCATCAGGGGGAATGGAGTCATAAAAAAAATTACGTCCATGATGTATGCTGACATGTAAAATGCCACTGGTTGACCTCAGGATCTTGCAGCTTTGTAATTTGAAACCTCTTTGGCTAGGTTATCGAGTAAAATCTTGCTCCATTTAAAACTATATCCTTCTGATGCTTCCTCTAACAAGGGCACCCATTCTGCGGGGAAATGGCAGGGACTCTTTTTGACGAAGAGTCTGCACAGCATCATGTCTACATAAACCATGTACTCATTTAAAGAATTTGTGGCATAAATTCCGTGGGTATCGGCCCTAAATTTTGATGGACATCTCTACCTACCTTTGATTAAATCAAGGTAAGTTTGGTCTACCTCAGTACATTCCTTTCTCTGAAATTCAACTATAAATTCAACATTGTAAATGTATTTGGGATTGGGTGAGAGTTTGTACATTACCTGGATATGTTCAGGTCTAAATGAGCCAATAATGACCACTTGATCATTTAAAATGCTTCTCGTTGGAATATCAATCTTCTCTAAAGCCCAACCGATCATGTCGTTGTATGCCATGAGCCATGGGTGTGTTGCAATCTTGTGAAGTTCTGATTTTGCTATGTCCCAAAGGTGATTCTCATAATCATTAGGGGAATTTTTTATCTCGTAGTCCATAATTTCATAGATTTGTCTCCATGATTTGATCGAGTCGAAAGCATGTGGTGTGGTGACAGATATGACATCTCCCTCTGGGCTGCAAATCTCAGTTGTATCTTCACTCTTCTTGGGTCCCTTCTTTGGTGCCATAACTTTCGTATTGGAACGAAAACCTGTCACATAAGAGAGGTGTATAAGCTTGGCTGGATGAGACTTACTCCTGATAGAAAGAACAAGAATAAGGTTCAAAACATAGACCTTTAATTTTCCTTTAACTCATTTATGGTAAAAGTACTAATGCATTTGCCAAGAACTTAATACCATTAACGCAGAGAATATTTCTGAGATACGCATTTGCGTCACAGAAATCATCAGCTATCCGATATTAATATGTCTGTATTTCGGCGATTCTAAATTCAAAAATCAAAAGATCTCGTTCAATGGAACCCGAAAAATTAAAATACCTAAGAAGTTTAATTACCATTAATTGTGTTTTTAAAATGAAGTTAGTTCATTCTAAACATTGATTTTGAGTCGAGATTTCAAGTTTCGGGGTTTCGGGGATCTTGCTTACATGAGGTATGTCACCACTAAACCCTGAATCCTGAAATCGCGATGATATTGGTTTAGGCCTTAGCTTTGTATTGAGTCAGGACTTCGCGTTTCGGGGTTTCGAGGATCTTGCTTACACGAGGTATGTCACCACTAAACCCCGAATCCCGAAATCATGATGAGATTAGATTAGGCCTTAGATTTGGTATTAGTAATTTAATTAATCATGATCAATAACTAACTTCCATTTTTTCGGGAAATCGGTGATTGGGATTTCGCGATTCAATATGTATTGAAAACATATTTCTCTGAGTGAACCTAAATCCCAAAAGGTTAAAATATTTTTAATTAACTCTTTTAGGGTTTTAATTTATCGTGATTAAAAGTACTTGCATTGGGACTTTACAACACTTGAGTTTTATGCCTTTTATTATTAAAAAATAAAGCCATTTCGGGATTTCGGTACCGGGCTTTTGGAACTGATAGCGAGGATTA
This sequence comes from Picea glauca, assembly GCA_000966675.3. NCBI lineage: Eukaryota > Viridiplantae > Streptophyta > Pinopsida > Pinales > Pinaceae > Picea > Picea glauca. Next base: position 903,572 of record JZKD02S0100137.1, read on the forward strand.
TACCTTATGGGAAGCCAAAAACCAGAAAAGAAAAGCTTAGTCTTAGAGATAAAAACTTTAAGACCTGGTTTCAACACTATGCATAGGAATAACATATATTTCTTCATTTCTATTAAATTTACTCAAATCAAGTATTTCTTTCAACTGTGCCCTATCCCTCAACCTAGGAAAAAATCTATTAAACATACTTAAATTCATTCTTTCAAAAGAAAAAATTTCATTTATCTTTCTCTTACCAAAGCACAAAGCTTGCCTCATTTAGAATCTTACCTCTTTTCTTCAGAACAAATTAATTTCTTGGCACAAAGCTTCACAATTCAAGTAGATTACTGCGGACTTCAACAATAGACCTATGCATAGAGATTTTCCTTTTCCTTACTTCAATTCCCAGGAATCATAGTTTCAGGTTCCGACAACGGAACCATTTGTTGGCACAGGAGCAGACCCAAGGTTCAACGCTTAACAATGCACCAACAAAACCCCGACTACTAGCCCTTTCAACAACACCTGTGAAGAATGTCGGGTATGTGTTATATTCTTTGCACGAGTAGTAGTGTCTGAGCCAGGCGCGTAGGGGGGTTAGAGGGGTGTAGGGGGGCGGAGCCCCCTGCGCGGAGGTTTCGGGGCAGTGCCCCCGAAATTTTTTTTTCAGGCCGACATATTTCCGCCGGGCCGACATATTTTCGGGATGACATATTTGCGGGACGACATATTACCGGGACGTCATATTTTCGGGACTACATGATATTAGGTGGTTTTTCGGCACATGGTTTTTTGCCGATGGTTTTCTATTTCCAGTTAAGGAATTAGGGTTTTGGACTAATCCAGGTCATTTTGTTAGGGTTTTGGATGCCGCTGGCTCCTATATGTATATTGTATTGTAAACAATGTAAAACAAGGTGTATCAATATAATATATGTTGGTTTTCCCGATTTGGGTTTCCAGCTGAAAAATCTCTATGTAATGTTTGTATTTGCCATTGTATATTTTCTGTTCTTTTCTGAATATCAGTTTGCAGTAGATATCGTACAAGGTTAGAATTTACATTTGGTATCAGAGCTTTATTGGCTTCAGGGGGATGCCTTTGTCATCAAGGGTTTGGCTCGGGACTGTGATAAGCCTTGTTACAGTGGGAGATCTACGGTATTGTTTTTCAGGTGAAAAAGAAATGGCAAGCAATTCGAAGATGGAGATCGAGAAGTTTAATGGGAAAAGCTTTGAGTTGTGGAAGCTCAAGATGGAAGAACTTTTGGTGGACAGAGATCAGTGGATCGTGGTAGATCCAGGTACAGCACCTACAGGAACTTCTGCAGATGACTGGAAAAAGACGGATCGGAAGGCAAAGAGCACAATTCGACTGTGTCTCTCCGATTCAGTATTACTGAATGTG
>JZKD02S0100137.1:906956-922693 GCA_000966675.3 Picea glauca
AACAAGGAGATTATCCAGGATGTGAAAACTCAGTTGTCCTCTAAATTCGACATGAAGGATCTTGGTGCTTCAAATTTCATTTTGGGCATGGAAATTAAAAGAGATCGAAAAAGGTTAGAATTTACATTTGGTATCAGAGCAAAAATTTAAACATACTTAAATTCATTCTTTCAAAACAAAAATTTTCATTTATCTTTCTCTTACCAAATCACAAAGCTTGCCTCATTTAGAATCTTACCTCTTTTCTTCAGAACAAATTAATTTCTTGGCACAAATCTTCACAATTCAAGTAGATTATTGTGGAATTCAACAACAAACCTATGCATAGAGCTTTTCCTTTTCCTTACTTCAATTCCCAGGAATCACAGTTTCAGGTTCCGACAACGGAACCATTTGTTGGCACAGGAGCAGACCCAAGGTTCAACACTTAACAATGCACGAACAAAACCCCGACTACCATCCCTTTCAACAACACCTGTGAAGAAGGTGAGGTCTCACCCGAGGTAGAAGCAGGGGGGGTTACAGGATGCAGGTGTCTTTAACCAAGCTAGGACACGATTCTGTGATAAGAGCACTTCGCAGAATATTTTGTTAACACTTAGGAAGTGATCATGAATTAGTTTACTAGCCTCATTAACACCACAAAGCATAATCAAAGATAGATAAGCAAAGTAACAACAAGTGATTATGCACCCTGAGCACTTATCACTTAGCACTATGAGTTAAGTCTAGCATTCATTTACCCTTTAACATAAGTACTTAAGAAAAAAAAAATATATTCATTACACATCATAATCAAAGCACTAAGAAAATGAATAACATAAATGACACTACATAAAGAAAACCATGAAACACCAGATATACGTGGTTCACCCCAGGGTGGGGATACATCCACAAACCACTTCGCCTCTTTATTATTCGCCAAAATATTACATCTAGTCACTTCTGTACACTAAGTCACAGAGTGAAACTTTGCACAAGACAGGAGATCTGCGCACTAAGCACTAGATCCTCCTTATTTACCTTCCAAAAATAGGTCAAATGCACAGATCCAAAATATTTTATCACGACACTTAGCACATGCTCCACACTGAGAATCAAAATCACTAGGCATAGTATACAAAATCACAATCGAGCACAAAGCCTCGACCACATACATTCCTTTGCACACAAAACTACTACTTCTACCATACATTCTTCTTATTTATACTTTACAAAATCTTACAATAAGGCCTAAACATGGGGAAAACCCCTGGGATGACATCCCATAAACCCATTAAAAAACCCAGAGGACCCCTTACTGGGTCCACATAACCCTCAAAATAGGTGAGATCCGCGATCGCAGCTCTTCCTGAGTGCTCCTACATCGACCAGCATGTCAAAGTCCAAAAGTGTACCAAAACCTCCAAAACTGACCAAAGTTTCCCCAAAACTTGGTTGACGGCCAATAGGCCCCCAAAACTCACCTGTGACTCATCCCAAGTCACTCAGGTCCAGACAATGTTGCTTCAAAATACTCAAGATTAACTCTAGCTGCCTTGACTTACTGCCTCGCTTAAGCCTCCTGCTTAGTGAGCTCTTGGACTGTCTTCTTTGTAACAGGCCCTTCCAGGCGTTGTTCTACTGCTGCAACCATTTGATATAAATGTGAACCTTGGCTATTGGTCTCCTCGAACACCTTACAAGCTTTTTCCTACATAGGTTGTAAATTCTATTTTACTTCCATCAACTTGCCCTAGAGGGCATCGATCTGTTGTTATACTGTGCATTGCTCTTGGGATCTCTTCATACTTTCCACTGCTATGAGCAGCTTCATCTACACCTGCAATGAAAATGCTTGCTGCTACGCCTCCTGTAACTGAGCCTCTAGCTTATTTAACTCTGGATCCTCGGAGAGGCATTCATATGTCTGGGCGCTTCTATCACTCAACTATTTACATGTCACGGCGAGGGATTTTATACTTGCTACTATGTTTTTGGCGGACTCCTCCCTCTAGTCACGCACCTCCTCCGGGGTGCTTGACACTGTTCGGGCCTCCAATTCAGCTATCCTATCCTAAAACTACTGGAGGGTCTCTGCGAGCTTCGCTACTTGAGCTTCGACACGCTCTTGCTCCTCATGTACCAAGCCTAGCACAGAGAGACACACTTTTCTTACAAATTCTTTGACCACAACCTGCTTTGCGAACAACTTCTCTTTTTCCTTCCGTAGTTGGGCTTCACCAACTTTATTTTCCTCCTAAATATTTGCCTAAAGCTCTGCTTTCTCACTTTCATAGGAAACTACACTGTCATGCGCTACTCATAACTGTACTAGGACTTCATCTTTCTCCTTTTGCAAGGCTTACGTAGCCTTCTCCTTCTCTTACCGAGCTCTATGGAACTGAGATTCTATTGCATCAGCAAGTCTTCTTAGCTAGGCTTCTCTTTCAGCGGTCATTTCTCTCTGTTCCCTTTTGTATGCCTTCAAACCTGCCTCCAATACTTTGACCTATGCTGGAGGTATTCCTTTAAGATTAACCTCAACATCCAAGTTGGGGCTAGCCTTTACTGCTGCGGGGGTGGGAAACTTGATGTTGTACTGGGGGAGGTTGATCCAAATCCCCGGTTCACCCTACGGAGTTGGTTTTTCCCCCAAGTCTATGGTATTTGATGAGGAAGGCACATATAGTGCAGTAGGCACTACACGGACCAAGTGGACAGCTTGTTGCACTTCCTTCAACTCCCTCTCAATCCTGTCATATAAATCCACCTGTTTCTCTTTGTATCTCTGCAACATGTCTTCAGAGGCATCCTCCATAGCTCCATGGACCAGAATAATGTCATCGTCAGTGAGAGTGGCTTCCAACTGTGGCATATTGGCACAAATTTTCTTTTTTTCTGAAGGTATCTTCAGAGTAACTTTCCTCTTTTGTGGGGTCACTATCACAACAGGGTAGCTTCGCCTCCTCCTTTCTCTTCTTCTCCTTCATCTCCTCCTCCCTATCCTTCTGCTTCATTTTCTCCTCCTCCTGGTGAGCTAGATCCTCTATCTCCATAGGTTTCCTCTTTTCCCTTTTCGTAACTTTCTATGTCTTGTATTTCAACCTTCTTTTTGCATTCCCTCTACTTCTTTGTCCCACTGGACTGTCCGACATGTTCAACTCATGTAACCATCGGGCTTCCTATATTATCAGTGTCAGATAACTCTACATCGATGACAGGTATAAGAAATGCTTTTGGCTAATCCTTTATAATATGTTCCATATCTGCATCTCTGAGCTTATAGTATGTCTGCAATCTTTCCTGGTGCTCATCTCTTCACGCGGTGATGTAAATGAAGTGGGGATCAATGTGGAACTTCATAAGAAGTATTCCATCTATTTTCCTTAACTTCTTGTAGCTTTTCCAACTTAGTCTTCATTTTATCGAGCTTCCTTGCCTTCTTTCCTATTATCTGAGTCTCTTTAACTGCTTCTCAAATCCTCTTTCCATTTTTATTCTTATCTTCCCCCAGCGTAGTGGCTTCGCACTATTGAGGTACCCTCAAAGATTCTGAAGTTAATATCCCTTTTCTTAAACACTTCCTGAGTGGGCACACCTCTCTCTTGGATAGATAGGTCCTTCAATCCTTCCTGCATTCTTTCAACCTTGATAGCTAATTCTTTTTCTTTTTGTACCTCTTGCGTTGTTACTTTTCTCTATTGCTTTGACTTATCCTCTTGTTCTTCTCTTATTTGGTCTATTTTCCTAGCTATGAGATCCCTTAATTCTTGCTTTTTGTTTTTTGTAGCTTCTTCCTCTGCTTTCCTTATGATATGATCCTTCTCAATCCAAGTCTTACCTAACAAAAGTGGGGAAGGGGCGTTGTTCTCAAAAAACCTAATGACTTCAAATTCTTCTTCAGTTGATGTTCCATGAACAATAATAGGTACAATAGTTACTCTTCCACATAAATTTATCATCTTTCCCTTAAACAAGCCTATCCTTCCTAAATAAGGTACCACAATAGGCTTCCCCAAAACTTCCCAAGTTTCTTCTGTCATAATTTTCACTTGTGTTTCTTCATCGAAGACTATATAGTCTATGTCGAAGTCTTTTATTCTTGCACTTATGCATTGTTTTTCTTTCAGGATTTCTGGTAAAATGGCATCTTTATGAACATCCATCGTTTCTTCCAACTGTAAAAACATAGTCTGAACTTTCTTTGACCTTTTCTCTTTATGCCTTTCTAACATACCTTTAGTCTCTTGACTCTTTTCATAATTTTCTTGTTTTATGTCCCTCCCTTCAACTTTAGCAATAATCCTTGGACAATCCTCAACCTTATGATCAACAACCTTACAACAAAGACAAATAGGGCCTACCTCAGAGCATTCCTTAACAATATGTCCTGACCTTCTGCAATTATAACACAAAGTCAATCCTCTTTTTCTTTTAAATATTCCCCAATGGTTTCTGTACTTCACACTTCCCCTAGGATCATATTGTTGGACCTGCAATCTGCAAAAAATATTTCTAGGTTCTTGCATCCACTTATCAGTCCAAAAACTATTTCTATGCATAGGAATAAGATATCTTTCTTCATTTATATTAAATTTACTCAAATAAACTCTTTCTTTCAACTGCACCCTAGCCTTCAGAATAGGACATAATCTATTAAACATACTTAAATTCATGCTTTCAAAACAAAAAAAATCACTTATCTTTCTCTTACCAAAGCACAAAGATTTCCTCTTTTATAATCTTACCTCTTTTCTTCATAAAAACTTACTTTCTTGGCACAAAGCTTCACAAGTCAAGTAGAGTATTGCACACTTCAGCAGCAGACCTATTCACATAGCTTTTCTTTTTCTTCACTTCAGTTCCCAGCAAACACAGTTTCAGGTCCCATCAACGAAACCATTTGTTGGCACAGGGGAAGACCTAGGGTTGAATGCTTAATAGTGCACCAAAAAAACCCCAACTACCGGCCCTTTCGGAAACACCTACAAAGTAGGCGAAGTCTCACCCAAGGTAAAAGCAGGGGGGGTTATAGGACGCAAGTGTCTGTAACCAGGTTGGGACACGATTATGTGATAAGAGCACTTCGTAGAATATTATGTTAATGCTTAGGAAGTGATCATGCATTAGTTTATTAACCTCATTAGCACTGCAAAGCATAATCAAAGACAGATAAGCACAATAACAACAAGTGATTATGCACCTTGAGCACTTGGCACTTAGCACTATGAGTTAATACTAGCATTCATTTACCCTTTAACATAAGTAAAGTACTTAAGAAACAAAATATATATTTATTACACATCATAATCAAAGCACTAAACAAATGCAAAACATAAATGACACTGCACAAAGCAAACCATGAAACACCAGATATACGTGGTTCACCCCAAGGTGGGGCTATGTCCACAAACTACTTCACCTATTTATTATTCACCAAAATATTACATCTAGTCACTCTTGTGCACTAAGCCACAAAGTCAAACTTCGCACAAGACAGGAGATCTGCGCACTAAGCACTAGATCCTCCTTCTTTACCTTCGAAAAATAGATCAAATTCATAGAGCCAAAATATCTTAGCACCTGCTCCACACTGAGCATCACAAGCACTAAGAACAGTCTACAAAATCACAGTCGAGCACAAAGCCTCGACCACATACATTCCTTCGCACACAGAAATACTACTTCAACAATACATTCCTCTTATTTATACTTTACAAAATCTTACCATAAGGCCTAAACATGGGGAAAACCCATGGGTCGACATCCCATAAACCCATTACAAAACCCAGAGGACCCCTTAATGTGTCTACATAACCCTCAAAATAGGTGAGATCCGCGATCTCAGCTCCGCCTAGGTGCTCTTACTTCGACCAGCGTGTCGAAGTCCAAAAGTGGACCAAAACATCCAAAACTGATCAAAGTTTCCCCAAAACTTGGTTGAAGGCCAACAATGGAAGAAAAACACAAAAAGACAGAGAAGTTGATTGAACCATAAGATATTGTGGAAAGAATTTGCGCATATTAATTACCATGACAAACATTAGAATAAAATGCACAGGAAAAATTATACTCTGTGCAAATCCACGTGAAAAGTGAAAAATAAATAAGATCAGGTCTATAAAATGTGGAAAGCACACATTTATTTAACACTTAGTGATTTTTGAGCACAGAGCGAGAAAAAAAGTGCGTTCCCTAGCTATCATTTTACACAAAATCAAGAAATTGTGTGAATTCGAGAAAGAATGACCCCACTAAAGTTTGGCGTGTCGGGCCAGTACGTCTAGGTTACTTGGTAGGGCCAAAGGCATAAGGAAAGAATGCCACAGCCCAAGAACATGGTCGAGCTGGAGGATGTTACTACCTCGGACACATAATAAATTAGCCTGACATAGGGTAGAGAAATAGGGTAGAACTTCGGGGCCTAGGATGGTATTCCAAACCCTAACCTTGAGATGCCTGTAAATCCCAACGAAACAATGGGACTACGACACTCCCATGAACATGAGGAAGTGTTGGTTGAATATATCACTGACCGACTAGAGTCTGAAAGGGAAGAAGAGGATGCATACGCAGTAGAGGTAGGCACATCTCTTGCAGGATAGAAAAGAAAGGCACCAGACGCCATGGATATTACACTCCCATATCTCCCAGAAACAATGATTATTATGGAGGATATGTTGGGGAAGGTACAAAAACTTAGGTACACAGACCATGATGTGCACGATGTGGCCAAATTCCCAGATTTGGCTGATAACACTTATTTAATAAACATAGGGGAAGTTGGGCACCACGGAAAATCTTTACTAGAGTCCACGCAGTGGATAACAAGGCTCTATAACTCAGACATCATGAGCCTGCTGGATATACCACATTTTAGGCATGGTAAGAATGTCATCCTCTGCATGAAACAACTAGTCTCTTGCATACATAGAGGAATCCTTTGGATGGAAAGGCTAGTACATATAGATGTGGCAATTCTTCCGAAGATCACAAGACTCCCCAAATTCAACGCACATCCATAGGAATACTTGGATAACAAGGTGCGCGAGAAAGAAATCATAGAATTGGTTAAAGCGAAGATCGACACCACTTGGGGAAATAGGGGAATTGTCATCAAGGATATCAACAAAAATGCAACAAGGTTCACTAGCAGGATTATGGCTTGCAAAATTTTGAGGAAATGTCTCAAAGAAGAAGCGCCAACAGGTGTTATTGCAGTGGTTTCGCAGTGCACGAAGGGAGTCATGTTTAGTTGGGCATCATACCTATTGAACCATCTTTTAATAGATTGTAGAGACGTGCAAGACAATGGAACCAAGTTCCATTACTCATGGTTGATCATCCTGATAGCTTTAGTAGAAGAAATATTTCTCTGCTTTCCTCGATAGGAAAGTAAAATGTTATGCGGCCAGATACGAGTCCCTCTGGTGGGCCAAGGACAACAAAACACAACAGGAAAACAACATTATTTTTGCAATGCTGCTAGAAGTGATACAACAATGTACAATGAATGTGTGGCGCATACCTATGGAGGTAGTCCAAGACCCATATGGGATAGCCAAGTTCAAGGCATCTAGATATCACATGTGGATCCAAGAAGCAAGGGATCCAAAGAAGGCATGGTTAGAAATGTAGTACTGTTTCACCAAAGAGGAACCGAACTGGATAGTTAAATACTGACATGTGCAGTGGCAACAGCCAGTAGAAATATCAACAACAAAGACAGTCACAGTGCAATCCTATAGACCTAAGGATAAGGCTGAATCAGGCTCTTCAATGAGAACAAGCAACCCGATCAATAATACTAGAATGACTATAGCACAAAATCATCCAACCAGAAGCATCATAGAACCAAAAATACCAAGGAGAACAACAGCAACAACAATGACATGAAGCTAGCCACAGACCAAAAGAAAGGATACTTCACAAGCTAGAGAGGAAATAACCCAGGGTACAATAAGTGAGACACAACCCTCACAAACAATCAAGAATCTCGCACAAGAGAAAGAGGCGCACAAGAAAAGGAAATATGACACAAAGAACCCAGCCAACACCCTGATAGAGGATGATGCAGAGATAGTTGCGGACAAGGTCCAATATAGGTGGGAAGAAGTGGTTTGAATTATAGACGCCCAATGAAAAGAGATCATGGCCAAGATTATAGAGGTCCATGAGAACCTACAATAATTACGAAGCCATGTAGGACAACAAGCCACAACCCAACAACAAGAAAATACACAACGAACGCCTTCACAGAAAGAAGGAGAGGAGACATTGCAGTTCATAGTCCAGGCTAGGGAGACCTTTACGGTCATGTGTCAAATGATCAGATTTGATCAGGAGACTACGTAGAAGCCCCTGGAGGAGGTGGAATGGGTGGAAATGGTCATGGCACAAATACCCACCAAGGCACTATATGGACTCCAGGCTAGTATCATGCAAGAAGTGCAGTACAGGGCCCGCATGGATGTAACAAACTTGGAGGTGGGTAGAGGAGTCACTGAAATTCTACAAATCACATGTGACCAACTAACTGAGGTGAAAGAGGAGGATAGAGAATGTGTAGATAAATTAGAACACGAATTAATAGTGGCTTACAATCACATCCCAAACAGCGTGCAAGCACCACAGAGAAGTTCATAGGAGAATAACAACCTGATATTACAAACAATTGACCAATATAAGCAAGAAATTGAGGAGCTCATGTAAAGGCTCAACCCTACGACTCATCCCAAGGTCCAGGAACAGAGATAACAACAATCTGCACTCTAGATCGATGAGATGGAGAAAGAGGCAAGGGAAGTAGAAGAACTATTCGATGGATCTGCACATATATGCACTATCCTAGAAGAAGACGAGAAGTTCCAACAGTGGGACCAATAAGAGGAGACAATCAGTGTTTCCATACAAGAGCTCAAACAAAGCCAGAAAATAATGAGCATCACAGAGTGCTTGAAGGGCACTCAAGACATGAAGAAGTTGCAGACAGATTTGGAAACTGTGCAGAGAAAGAAGCTTGAAAGACAAGCCGAACTAGAACCACTTCAAGAACAAGAAGCATATATGATTGTGTAGTTGGAGAAAGATATGAAAAGTAGAGCACATGCACAAACCGAGAGCGCAATATTAATGCACGAGGAAATAACAACGCATATAGTAGAGGTGCGCTAACAAGAAAAGTCATGCATATGAGAGAAAAAAGAAAAGAACTAGCAGAAAAGTTTCTTAGTCTGGACAAGGCAGTTCAAGGAGCATGCACCACCTAAGTGGGTCAAGACGAGCCACATGTCAGTTTTGGGGGCCTATTGGGTGCAAGCCTATTTTGATAAGAAAGGTTATTTTGGGCGCAGGCATATTGTTGGAGAAAAGGTCTATTTTGGAAAAGACCTAATTTTGGAGTGCGCACAATCAATGGAAAGAAAGCATCATGCAAGAAAAGAATGAAAAGTAGCATGAAAGAGAAAAAAAAACGTGGTGTGAAGGAAGGAAAACCTAACCATGATAGGGTTAGGGTTTTTGATAAAGTTTGTAACGGCTATAAGCCTAAAAAATAGTACAAATAAGAACCTAGGAGTTCTAGGTTAAGGGTTCAGTTGTTGTTCAAGAGTTGTAAGTTCAATGTGAAAGAAGTTTAGTAAGCTGATAGTGGTTATTATGATTGTAATACAGTGATAAAAGAGTCAAGTAAGCCATATTTTTAGGGTTAGGTCAAAGGATGAGGAGCCTGGTGTGATCTAGTCTGCCTCACAGAGGTTCTTGAACCTCTTCATGATTTCATGATGGAAGATGTAAAGCGCGCAGCACCATATTTTGTAGTAGACTAAATAAAAGAGTATAGAAGACAAATATTTTTGGACGTATCCCAGGAGGGGGTGAACCACGGTAAAACATGGGTTATATGTGATGTTTATTTCATGTTTAATTTTTGTCAATGATTAGTTTATGAATGAATGATTAAGCTAGATATATTAGAATGCATGCATGTACCTAAAAGATGAATGAATCCTAGGAATATTTGAATGAATAACATGATGAATGCATGAAGAAGGCAGAATACACTCCCAGATCCACACTCATTCCTAGAATTCAAGAACTTGAGCATTGCATTCACCCACAAAGTTATCTCGGGTGAGATTGTGTAGTGCACTTGGTGCATTGTGTTTCCTTTTGGTTCACCAGGAGGGCCAATAGTTTTAGAGGGTTTTGTTGGAAACCTGTTGATATCTAAACCTGGGTTAGCCCAAGAAGTAGAAGTGAGATATTTAGCCCAACATGGGCTTGTTGAGCACTCAACACACCCTAAAAGTTTTGTGAAGTTTTTTCTTTTTGGGTACCACTTTGTCTTTTTGAGTTTAGTCAGTTGTGTAGGAATCAATGGGGTTATATGCTGATTATGTTTTTTCATCGATCATATTTGTCTTGGTTTGGAGTTTTTGAACAATTTAAGTTTTCTCTAAGAAAACTTGGCATTTTAACTAAGTATACAGGGCTAAAATTTTGAGCCACACGCCTATTATCGGTATCGACACAATCCGAGCAGTAAAATGACCACATAACAATGATAATCACCAATACACCATCAACATCAACCAAATACAAAAGGAAAAACACTAACATAGACCATAACGAACCTTCGATCAACGATCATTGATACATCATCGATCACCGATTGGCTTATGATTGCGTCAATAACATTTGTCATTATTGGATGGAAACTCACTATAATTTTTTCTTTTCCGTAGGAAAAATTCCTCCAAGAAATTCAATGACCAGTAGCTCACCAAGAACACCCAAAAGGAAGGAAGTAGAGGTCGGCGAGGGGTCTACACCTGACACTACAAGAGAGCTTGATTTTTCCTCAAAGGCGAAACCAATTTTCCGCACATCTACTAAAAAGGAGTTTTCCCAGCCTCCGACATTCGACGACACAGAGGAAAGAACTGGATCTAAAGTGGTGCTCCCAAATTGGGGAGATTCATTTAAAATGGTCAACCAAGAATATTACCTGGATTTTATACCACAGTGACCTGAACATTAGGATGTTGGATGACTAGATGTTCTCGAACATCCGACGATAATGCCTAGATATGGTGGCTTGTTTAACCCCAGTTTTTCCATGCATAAAGACCCTGGGATGGATAATTGACCACATAGATGCGATGAAATGCATAGTCAATAATGAAAATGGTGAATGTGTTGGTGTTTTTCTTCCAATAGAGGTCCAAAAATACTACAAACTCACAGACCCAGAGGAAAGACTAAATACAGAGTTTGTGGTCAAATTTTATGAGTTCCATGACAATAGCAGGTTAATTTCCTCACGGTAGAAAGAAGAAAAGAAATTCACAAACAAGAGAAACGAATGGTACAACACGGTAAACATCAGAGATTTGTATATTTATCTAATGGATTTGATCTGCCGATTATATGGAGAAAAAGATTGCTCCAAGTTTTCGGAAGCATGGATGCCCCTGGCATATACTATGGCGATCTTCGGGAGTAGCTTCAACTGGGGAGCCATCATTTCCAAATAGTTAAGCACTAACATCTTTCAGGACCAGACACCAAAGGATGGAGAAACGCGGACTTTTCACATGGCATCATACCTATTGGATGTGATCTACGCAAGGAATGTTTTCGGAGGTATGAATCTGAGTTGGCATTTTGTTGAGTTACCCGTGCATGTTTATTTTAGCATTCCATGGGAGAAGAGGTACAATATATGTTATTCCCTAATATGTGATGAGTTCATAGTCCGAGTACATTTCATTATTTTTAGGAAAGAATACCCAAGGCTTATAGTGGAAACCAAAAAGATGGTTTCAAAAGTAGGCCACTAGTATTTTGAAGAAACCAACACCTATATCAGAATGTTTGAGGCTACTGGTGTGCCACATTTACTCCCCATTCATGTCCTGGACCGGCTCATTGTGGGATAAATTTGTTACCATACCATTCTGCAAGGCTATAATTCCACTTTCGTGAAGGACAAGAAGAGATCTTTCATACCCTATGGCTTTCATATAGGTTTTTACATAGTAAAAGACACTACACATGCGAAACAAGATGGGTTGATCCATCTTGAATATCGATTCCCCACAAGTTGATTTCAAAAGCATGATCCAAAAGGTCTGGTACTTCATCACGTGTCACAGGTATCCTCATGTTGGTTGTATTCTCATGATAGTTTTGAAGATGAAATCTTTACATAGGGCGCCCAGAATTGGGAGGAGGTGCTCCATAGAAAGGAGAACCCCAATATGACTAGATTCAAAGAAATGATTATGGATAAGTAGGTTGAAATGAAAGAATAGGCAGCTCAAGAATCCCTTAGGGTAAGAGAAGAAAATAGAGCAGTAGAAGTAGTAGAGGCACGGAGGAGGGGGATGTTGTTACTGGAAGAAGCCCAAAGAGTTATACAAAGGTTAGAAGAAAATCACCCACTTAACCCTTTGATATAAGCCCTGAGGATTAACTCGGCTGACAGAAGCAATCATGGAGAAGAGATAAATGGCTAAGAGAAAATTCCACCAAAGGAAACCGTTGATCAAGAAAACCTCATCCCTATGTCACCACAAGCAGGATCACCGGTGACTGCTACAACTTAGTAGAGGATAACAAGAGCATCAAGTGGGACAGGTGTACCTAAGGTACTCATAGAATTAATTACCATATATGACAATGAGGAAATTTCATAGGTTTCATGCATAACCCCGGTACCAATCACAAAAGAGGAAGAACTAGGGGAAACATCTACTCCAGCTTCCAACACTTTGATCCAAAATCCCTAGGAAGGCGACCATGAGGATATAACCACTCTGGACACTAAATTTCTCGACCAATTTGGAACACAAATTTAGAAGGAAATATCCAAGAATGACTTGGGTGTTGGTGAACAAGAAGAAGAAACGCAGCAACTAGAAATCGACATCTCAACGGCCGCCCCCCCCCGGCTAATATCGATTCTTCGCCTATATCCCCAACTAGGAAAAAAGCTCTACCAGTCGATGAGGACCAGCATGAGTCCAAGTCACCAGAGCATAAAAAAACCTCCCCTGCTAAGGAATTACAAGAACTGGTCATAAAACATCTATATACGGTAGGAAGCCTAGGCAACACTTTGACCTGGGGAGATCAACAGATTCTCGAACCAGTAGAAGAAATAGTCGATATACAGATAATTTCTTATGATAGAAAAAGGAAAGATGTGATGAGAAGAACGACCAAGAAAAGGAGGCTCACGCTCTATATCACAATTCTCGTCACCACATAAGAGACGTTGATCGACAAAAAAAATGCTATGATGACTGAGCTAATCGGAGCAGGGATGGCTATAACCAATGCCATGCTAGACAAAGAAAAAAGGGATGAAAATTAATTATCCACCATGAAGATAGAGTTGGACCATCTGTTCCATCAAGCAGAGTATTACCATAATTCAACACAGGCAGTAGTACTCCTGAAGAGTGAGTTCCGAGAAGCATATGCGCACTTCACAAGAGAAAGAAATCTCTTCACCACTTGCATATCGATTTTCAAGAAGATACCCTCATGAGGTTGACAACCTGTAAAGGTGTGCAGAGATGGCATGAAAAGGCACATCAGGACTTGGAGCGGATTGACTACATCAGCGAAGTACAGAAAGTTTGAGACATATAAGAGCATGGCATCTGAGTGCTGATGGATAACAACATCTCCTGAATCAGGAAGGTAGTTGAATATTCGGTAATTATGGTCCAAGAACCCTAGCAGAAGATACTAGAAATATGGAGAGAATGTGAGAAACGTTGGGAGAAAGTCAACTGGGGGATGAAGATCATTGACCTACCAGAGTTTGGTCCACTGGAAGATTTCGTTGATCTACATGACATAGTTAAACAACATCAAGAGAAGGACCTGGCATGTGAAGTAGAGATTTCTCAAATTTCAAGCATGATCCCGGGTCAAGTGAAGAAGTTCATGGAACCTCTGATTAAAGCTCTTACGGTCTTACAACACTTAAGTCTCAATATGATCAAGTACAAGGAATGGGCAATAGAGATAAAAGAGGTCTTCTCCACTTTGATGGATTAACACAGGTTTACATATGCAAACACATGCGAAGTTCTCTTTGTCAAGTGGTCAGAGTATGAGAAGAACAATCCACTTTAGTAATACCACTAGAGGAGTAAAAGATAACAGATAGATAAATCTTCCACGTTGAGTTTTCTTAATTTAACGCAAATTTAGTAGCTATTTTTAGTTCAGTTATTTTTTTTATAAATAAGGGCATCGACCTGGGACAAAAGGTCAATGGTTTTGGAGAGAGATTTTTCCTGGAATTATGTAACAGAACTGTTTCTGTGCAATTTATTTTAATTAAGAAGTTTTGTTTAGAACCAAAGACACTTCTATCATCTAAGGCGTGAATGTGTTTTAGACCGAGGAGGATTATCTTTGTCATCGGATTTGATATTTGTTTTTTTTTTTAGTAAGATTTGTTGTACCTGTATTTAAAGTTATCTTATAATGTTGTAACAATTCTTTTATTCTAATTGATACTTAGAAATTGGTTGTGTTAACCTGTGATCGGTAATAGAGCATTGGAAATTACTTTTCTTGCACTAGATTCTTGTCACATGTATGTTTCTTTTCTGTAGTTGTTGTCTCATACAATGTTGAATGTCCACTAATCAAAATGGTATTAATGCTAGTTTGAAGCTGTTTAGATATTCTTCGTCTGCATGCTATGCTATAAAGGTTATCCTAAACCCAGCCTTCCCCTCAAACACATAGTTGGCTTCTCTCTGTCATCTAGTTTAGAGTTTTATCTTTCTTTTGTTATAAACATTAGAAAACAACCAAAAAGATAACTACCTAGCCTGAGGAAAAGTATTAACATAAAAGACATATCTGTCAATCATAATTAAAGCCCATCGATAAACCCTGCCAGATCACGAATTTGGAGAACCTTACCACTCAACAAATGCTTACGAGTCTAATTGGGCCTCTTAGGTGGGTTTGGTTTCTATTTTTTAGTTAAGGGGAACTCATACCCCTCAACAAGTCTCAATAAAATCCTTTGGCTATCATTGAGTTGCCTGATCGCGAAAAAACATCGTTTAGGCCCTCAAAATGGCCCCAGAATTTTAGGAACCAAAAAATCCTAAAAATAGTAAGTTTCCAAAAAACTGTTTTGAGATAGTTGGAAAAGGTGGGTGGCCACTGAGATCCTCCTGGATCAATCCTCCCCTCTTAGAAAGAAATGGTATCCATTGTTGGATCATGTTGTCATTGATGCCAATGGTTTGATTATTTGGGAGATTGTTGGATCATACGTCATTGATGCAAATGGTTTGGTTTGATTGATGTCATTGATTGATGTCAAGTAATTGATTGATTGATGGATCATTAATACGATTCCCTTGATGAGAATGATAGATGTCCAAGTGGAAACCAATTGATAAAGATGGAATCAATGAGTTGTCATTGATACATGATGCATAGTTGATATATATGATGCAGTGGTGAATTGATGCAAAGATGAATCATTATTGTCTTATCATGGTTGATAAGGTGCACAATGGATGAACTCCAAAGTGGTCCCCTTATGGTGAAATCCCTCACAGGAAGACGCTTTACGGATTGAGTTATTCTTGAAGAATGGTTGGAGGACCCATGCTTGCATGTGGATTAATGAGATGAAGATCAATGAAGTTGTTGGTGAAACTATCCTAGATGGATAGTGCTTGACATGCCATTTCCAGTGGTAT
>JZKD02S0100137.1:941429-962442 GCA_000966675.3 Picea glauca
TGCAAAGGTCACTTTATATATATATATATATATATATATATATGCACATAGCTCCTGTGCGTGATTACGACTTTTATCCATAGACTCACAATGTAGGGGAGGATTGGCTGCCGTCTTAGACAGAAGCACGACTGATATTTAAGAATTTGTGTGTGTCCCAATAAAGAGATTATTCTCCCGACTGATATTTAAGAATTTGTGCGTGTCCCAATAAAGAGATTATTCTCCCGACTGATATTTATGAAAAATTTTAACCATGGAAAAAAAATAGGTACTAAAATAGTAGATTCATTAACTTGGTTAGATTAGTGGAATGTTTTTCAAATTTCAAATTTATAATGATATAGTTGGAAGGTTATCAAGAAATTATAAAAAAAAAAATGGAAATATAGTAGTATTCAATATGATTTATATTTTAAAAAAAAGTGAATTTTAGTCTGATACTAAAATTATTGTCAGATATTATTTATTATTTTCAATATTAATTGATTGATTATCCTTAATAATAATTATCCTCATTATTAAAAAAGTGAATTATTTTCAGATACTACTTATTATTTTATATTAATTGATTAATTATCCTTAATAATAATTATCCTCACTACTAATTCACACCGCCTTGGAAAAAAAATATTTCACTTTTAATTTTTAATAAAATATTTTATATTACATTTAAACTATGTGTTTGTATTTATATTTGATTGTTAACCTATGTCATAATATCTCTACCCCTGTTAGACGCCGAATTCTATTCTGCTTCGAAGCAATGCTGGATGTAGTAATTTAGAATCATTGCCGACCAAAATTGGAGAACTTAGAACTCTCATATATCTTGGTCTTAGAGATTGTAATAAGTTAAAGTTGATTCCTCCTGAGATTAAGATGCTTTCAAATTGTGAAATTCTATATTAAGAAAGAGGAGTATATTAATGAAAAAATTGTCATTCAAATTATTTTTGATGCGTGTAATTCAAATGAATATTTTTATAACCTCTCTTATATTCATAAATTTCATTTAATTTATATCATTTAACTAATATACTTTTTATGTATGTAATTAGGTAAGAGCGTCATTTCTAAATTGCATGTAGTATGATCAACATTTATTTTTCATAAATGCTTTTAACTAAGTTTTTTCCTTTAAGGTGCGGTAGCTAATATAGTTATTATAGAATTTGAATTATAACTAGTTCACATATATGGCCTTAAGTTGAAAAACTATGGTTAATATGAGTATCATGACACAAAAATGACACATGGTTTTCCTTTTCTTGGCTCATTTGGCTTACAGGAAAAGAGATAACTTGTGGTTTCTTAGTTAAGTAGAATGAAAGGAGGACCCAAAATGTTTTCCTATTAATAATTTGGGGTTTCTTGTTTTTTTGTCACTCATTTGGATTACATGCCAAGATACACCATACGGGAGAAAACCAAAAAGTATTACTTAGAGGATCACTAATGAAAGGATTACTTAAAAAAATCTGTAAGAATTACTTAGAGGCCAAGAGGATCACTAATGAAAGGACAATGTGAGGAGTGGACCTTTAAACACCATAGCAAAAAGTCACAAAGGTAATAAATGTATTCTTGTAGTTATTGGTTTTGATACACTTCTACTAATTTTTTTTATATATGACAAGTTAGGGATGGGCAGAGGGAATAACTCCATGCTTGATTTATTTTTATTAATGTGATACATTCATAAATACAATATGATGTGGCCTTTAGTTTCATCTTCCAAGGGGTCTGAATGACTCTTTAGATTCACCTATGTGTAACGATCCTCCTCGTTACGACGACAAACCTCTTTATAACAAGTGCAAATTTTTTTTGTGTGTGTATGCGTGTGTACAAGATAACAAGACATTATACTCTGCGCCGCCACATGACGACGAATCATGACGCATACAACTACGATATCAACATAAAGGTCTAAGACGCACATCAACATCTGCCAATAATGAACAACAATCAACCGATAAATAATAAGACTGAGTACCCACCCGTCCTACCCTACAATGGTTAGGACCTCCAAGACACATAAGAAACGCTCAAGCCCAGGTTCCCATCGATTTTAACCATTTAAGGTCTCAGAGATGACGACTGTTCTGAGGAACATGGAGGCGTCTACATCCCCTCTGACACAATAAGACCAAGCATACTAAGCCAATGATAAAAACATAACCATCAAGATCGCAGTCAACCAGGCTATCTACATTAAGGCAATTTGCGACAGTGAATCATTAATTAACTCATTAAATTACTCATTTCAGTATTGCATGGGAGGTGTACTTTAAATCAAATTTCAAGACTATGACCATTTATACAACAAGCAGGGTAATTGACAGAGTCCATTCCAACCTCCATTATGATACCGTCTTTACATGTCCCAAGTGCATAAAGGCATCAAGGCATAATCTAAATCAAGTTTTAAAGGACGTTAACAAACATGTTCGAAATTAAGACCATTCGCTGGTGGTTAAGGGTAATGTCTCTGGCATTAATATTGGCTTGTTTTAGCTTTGCACATAAATTCATTACCGTAAAATAATAACAACCATACATTTATATCACAATATCCTTGCCATAATTTACCATTACAATACATCTTATATGTTATCGAATAACCACAAAACTACAATAACCCTTACCATACATGATAACCACTTTACATTTTATGTTACGAAAATCTTGCAAATAAATTACAATTACCATACATTTTATTTATTATCAAATAACAATAAAACTGCAATATCCTTTACCATACATGATAACCACTTTACAAACCTTACATATAAAAACTACAACCTACGTATGACATGTGGCCAATAATAAAGTTTACAACCTAATTATTTTATGTTAAAAATGTTTTCACATTCTAGTTTATGATCGTAATAATGCAAGGAAATTACCATATTGTAACAGTAACCTTACCCTTCACGTGCTATCAATAATGATAAGAGGTTAGCGGCCCAACCATTATGCCAGGTAAAGGCACAATCAGCAGCACGAACTGACGGTTGTGGGTGCAAGCCATAAATTCGATTTGGCAATTGTTGCACGCATGCCTGGAAGTCAAAAAACAATGGCAGTTGTCTTGACAGAGTCTGGATGATCCCTGTCACGACCGCACATCACGCTGTTGCATAGGTAAATACATTTGGTTCTTAAATCATTTTTTTTTTTTTTTTGCAGTGGCGAAAGGATACACCCTTCACACAGCTGGCAGGGGCGAATTGGGCGATTTTTAAACAGATGCAGAGGGAGGGTGTAACAGTAATTACAGAGGTGCGTCCTCACATAGTTTCAAAGGTGGACAAGACGATTTCAATACATCTAATTAATTCGAGGCTGTGATCTTTAACTTTAAACACATTTAAAATCATTCAACGCTATAATCTAAACGGTTTAGATGTATACTCCTGCAGAATCTCTACCTTAATCTGTTTCATTAAAACATTTAAGGAATACAAGCTCTAAATATAGATATAATTGGACATATCACAGCAGATAAATTACAACCCTAGTTAGACCGTTGAATCTGAAATCCAAGAATATGCACACATTGGTAGGAGTTATTACAAGGGTTAAAATAGTCATTCTTAGATGGTCGCGGCACTTACCATCCCACACAAGCTTTGGTTAAGAGGCTGGTAGCAGAAGAGAGAACGAAATAGAGTCTTACAAGCTCCAGGGCTCCGATTACATGGCAAAAGATGACTGTTTAAAATTACCAAACGCAGCACACAGGGGTCTAAGAACACAGCCAAATAATGGAAGGATTACGCCCAACAAGAGCGTTCTATTCACCCCGGGCGAACGCACGCAGTGTCCACTTGTTTTAAGAAGCCAATGCAACCACTTGGGATGGGACCTACACAGGAGGGAAAAGGGACCCCCACAGCCTGTTATCGCTTTCCTCCCTATAGCCATTACTGCCACGATTTGGTAAGGCTCGTGCTGCGGGGATTATCCTGGATAAGGAGCCGAGATTCTCGGTCGAACTATCAACTGCTGCCCGGCATCTGGAGGTAAATTAAACTCTAACCAATCGACCCCGTGAGGGAAGATATCAGTCGAGGGAGCATTTCCCTAGCACGATTATGTTCCCAAACGCCAAAAAATAAGAGTGAAGGTAAGTTCCGAATTAAAGGACGAGGTAAAGTGCGGCCCAAGTTAAACGCTGTCCAGAAATGGTTCAGAAAACATAGGGTAAGGAAAAACGTGTGGCAAAAGGAAACAGTGGATAATTTCACCATCGATTTCTACTTGCACAGGGTTAAATCTCCGTTAAAATGATGAAGACACTGAGTTTAGATGGCCTTTACCAAAAACATACAGAAACCAATGCCAGCAAGAAATTACACAGTTTGTTTACCCCCTTTTTTTTTATGATGAATATGTAGAGATAGGTTAACAGCCAACCACATTACCAAAGTTGAAGATACAACCTACAATTTGGTTAATATATATCTATATTTTCTTTATCCATCCTACCAAATTACCACAGCAGGGATGACATGTATATATAGTTTTACATTTGTTACCACAACTACCAGCGCAGAGGTAAGGATTTTACCACCGATACATGATGACAATGCAAAAAATAAAACAAGTCAATACATAAGAAACAACCACTGATAGAGGTTTATGCTTATCACATCTCGGGATTATAAAGCCACAAAGGTAATACAGAAGCATAAAGATCCAAATCAAGGAACAGTAAAACCCAAACCAGAACGTTGACCACAAAAACTTTAGGCAATCAACGAATGGGCAGGGGCTCAAGACCGAATTCTTCTATTTACAACCAACATACAGATCAAGCATAAGATACCAATGCATTCTACTCTACAAAATAACAAGCGTATCGTTGCCTTATCACCCGCCTCGAATGATGTCCGTGCGCACTGTGCCGCTCCCGCTCGTCGACCGTCGAGACCCCACTGGTACCTCCCAGCCAATTGCTAGGGGTACTCTGCTTCCCCCTTAGCCCCCCGAGCCGCAAAGGGGCCACACACTATCCAGATGGTACGTCTAACTCCCAGCTCGCCTCGCAAGGCCGAGCTACCACTCCTATCCGAGCTGGGAAATCCCAACTCCCCACAAGTAATCAGTCAAGTCACAAAACCGGCAGTGTAACATTACGCTAACAGTCGATCCCCTTCTTCCTTCTCTTCCCCTTCTTTTATAGAGTTTTAGAACTTCCATCTTTCCCTAAATCTCATTTAATTTAAGTTTTATTAAAAATCTTCTAAAAATTCTCCTACGTACAAGTGTCGTCCATCCCCCACTTTCCTCCAATAATTATTTTCTTTAAATTAATAAATGTCTCATTTCCCTCACCCACCTAGAGTTACTCTAAATTTACTCCTAGGTGCCCCTAGATTCCCTCACAGGTTTTAAATACTTTCCCTAAAATGAAAATGCTAAGTCAGTTCAAAATTAGAAGGTTCTTGAGTGCAGATTCTTTACTAAGTGACCTCTTTCTTTTTACCATAAGTTCTCTCTTTCCTTTATTATGTTTCCTCCATTCCTTATTTTCCTAACTTTTATTATTCCCTTCTTTCCCCTTTTTATTAGAGCCAAAAATGGCAGTTGCGCAAATTAACCTCTTTTCCTTTTTATTAATAATTTAGTATCTTTTACACTTTCACAAGTTAAACAATTAAATTCTTCTTTACAATTTTAAATCCACTGATTTTAATTAAATTCTTACTCTCTTCATTTTACCCCAAAATTTTATGAAGACAAACTATTACTTAAGTGGTTTTTAGTCTAAATTTTATTTTTTTATTTTTATAGGGTATTTTTCTTAAGGTTAGACAAAATTTTACCCCTAAAGAAGTTTTAGACTTAGGACTTAGATTCTGAACTGGGCGACATTTAACTAGGGAAGTTGTTTAAGAAATTCTTAATGTGTTAAATGTCTTAGGGCCATCTAGGTTTGTTCCTTCATCATCATCAACGCGACATGCCCTTTAGGATGCACTACGTGCTCCAAGTGTGCCACTCACCTCTTTTGTTTCTTTTGCACGACGTGCCCTTCAGGATGCACCATGTGCTCCAAGGGTGCCACTCACTTCTTTTGTTTCTTTTGCGCGACGTGCCCTTCAAGATGCACCACATGCTCCAAGGGTGCCACTCGCCTCTTGACTGATTGGTAGACATCAATAACCCCTGGAGTCAACACTCCACTAGGTGAACTTGTGGGAGACTAAGGGCTTCTAAGGAATAAGGCCCTCACCTTATTGCACGCCCCTTAGAATCATCGCAAGCGACTGTCGCAGTCTTCCCTCGTGGCATCGTGGGTCCTCTCGAACTAAGTAATTGTTAACCTACAGTTCGAGCCACAACGAGAGTGCTAGTAGGCTGTTGCAGGGTTGCTGTCCACACCTCTCCCTCAACCTCTCTGGTAGTCGTGTGTGTGGCCCCTTTACTCCATATGTGAGTCTAGTCAGCAAGCTATCGTCAGCCTGCATCATCAACAATCATGTTAGACATGTCCACATCATAACATCTAATCAAATGTACTAAAATCACAGTAAAACAATCAAACCCCAATAACACACTCCCTGACTTGATCCGGAGTCCAAGGGTTCCGTCGATGCCTCTGCATCCTTAAGGTCCAAAACCCTGCACACTCAGTAAAACCGAGTCAATAGCACCGGTCTATGTCAATGCAGTAAAACATCACGTCATCTATCATAACACATCATAATCAAGGACAACTGTTTTAATATCATAATAGTCTGGATCACTTGCGAGCAAGTGTCCTCAAAGAATAAGTTTTCTCAGTGCGCCAGAGCGGGATGTTACCAACAGATGTTAATAAAGATGGATTTTAAAAAATCTGTAAGGATTACTTAGAGGCCAAGAGGATCACTGATGAAAGGACAATGTGAGGAGTGGACCTTTAAACACCATAACAAAAAGTCACAAAGGTAATAAATATATTCTTGTAGTTATTGGTTTTGATACACTTCTACTAATTTTTTTTATATGTGACAGGCTAGGGATGGGCAGAGGGAATAACTCCATGCTTGATTTATTTTTATTAATGTGATACATTCATAAATACAATATGACGTGGCCTTTAGTTTCATCTTCCAAGGGGTCTAAATGACTCTTTAGATTCACCTATGAATCTTCATATTTCTCCTCAATAATATTTATAATAATATTTTCAAAGAACCTCAATCCCTAAGGTTTAGGTATCTAACAATATGATTTTAACATTTTTTTCTTTATTTGGTGTAATCTTTTAGTACTGTAGTGCCCTGTTTTACCTAACTACTTTTACAAAATCAAACTTATTATTTAAGAGTGTTTCTTCACAAATGACCTAGTTAATGACTTTTCAATTTTATATGAATTGATTAGATTTAAAAAAGTGAAAAATGTTTAAAATAAATACAGGAGATGTTTTGATGAATAATTATTGAAATGATTTGTTAATTGAATAATGATGACTATTCAACTAATTATTTACATACATACATATATTACAAATTTTACCAATAGTTTCATAAGTTTGCAGGGAGCTTAAGGATACATTGACATGGGCATCATCGACGAGACTCTAGGACTCTAGATTGAGTCAGGGAGTAGTAATTGTATGATAATTACGTTTTGTGTAATTGAAATGATTAATGACAATGTTGAAGAAAAAAGGTTTAGTGGATGCAGGAATAGGGAGTAGTAATGGGGTTGTATAGAGCCATACCGAGTATTTTCATGAGAGGTGGAATAACATCCATGTTTCCACCTACTAGCACTCCTACTATGTCCATAGTTGAAAAGTATGGGACACTTTTGCGACACTTTTTCTTAGCGGTTGCATGTTATCATGAGGGTAGGTTGTGGACTCGGTCACTCATGAGAAAAGTCAGAGTGGCGCACAATAAGGTGAAAACCTTATTTCTCAATGTCTATTGCTCTCTCAATATGGGCAATGATGGGATTTAACGACTTCTATGTAGTTGCACCACCTTTCCCATTGCTCAAGATAAAATACTTGAAGGGCATGATGCATGGAACCCTTGAAGTACACAGGTAAGTCCTGAAAAACATTGTGTGCATGGCACCCTTAGTATCCTTATGAAATTTTGAATTGATATATAAAAGTAAAAGTGAAAAACAACTTAAGGGAAAGTTACAAAGAAAATTTATTCTTAAAGAAAAACTATAATTATATTCTATACACTTAGGAGTGAGAAGGAAAATTTAATTAAAAGACTAAAATAATATTTCATTAATAACCTTATATAATTTAAATAAAATAAAATCAACTATAAGGTAATCTTGAGTTCAAATGTGTGCATGTTTTAGTTTTTCTAAATAATTAAAAAATGTAGTCGCAGACGAGTGTAAAGGTTTTCCCTCCACAATGATGGGCAACCGGGCTGTAAATGAGTGGAACCTTGCTTTAAGGTAGATGCGAACAGTGTATTTTAATAAAAAGTAAATTAATCTTATAATAAGATATTATGAAAAGTGAGATTTTAAGTTCTTTATTATATCATAAAATGTTGTATTTTAATAAAAGTAATTTTAATACTATAAATTAATCTTATAGTAAACACACATTCATAAATCTAATAAGAATCGACAAAATTTTGAAGCATGCGAGAAATTCTCTCATGATTAAAGATTCTTCAAGGAAAGGAAAGTTTGTTCTAAAATTACATAGCTACCTTTAATACTAAGCTTCCTTAATTAATAATATTGAATTTATTTATTTTTATTAAATTTGGTGCATTATCATATTACGAGGAATTGGTTGACATGACATATTCATTAAAATAAAAATATGTGTTAGCATTTTTTTTTTATTTAGTGTTAAAAAAGTAATTATCATTTTAGAAAAATAAATTGATTTTGTTTACAATAATTTATTAATTAGGAAAAATCTCATTTTGTATTTAGGGATTGATTTCCATCATAAGTTAACTAGAATTATAATGTTGAAAAAAGAACTGTTACGGCTTTAGAATGATAACAAATTATTGAGTAACAATCCACTTCAACAGGGAAACTTCCTTTTACAAATATATTGAATGTACAAGATAACATACATGATGATCCTAAGACTAGGTCTCCTTGGTATATATATATATATGATACAAAGGGTACAATTATAATGAAGGAGTTATATCCTACATACAAATATAACACAAGAAATGTAATAATTCAATAAGGGGATTAATAAGGGGTTTTATAGATAACACAGGGCTTTGATGAGGAGTTAACATGTCTTTGTATTCCCTTTCAAGGGTGATGTAATGGATGGAGGATGATATCCATAAAGTGTTATAAATGAGGACATTTTTTATGACGTATAGAAGGATGTGTTGTATCACCATTCTGCCAAGGGAAACCACTTGAAGCAACGAAGATATCCTTCTAGACATTTATTCACAGTCTTAGTTTGCCCATAACAATGAGGATAGTAAGATGAGTTGCGATCCAATTGAGTACCCAAACAAGAAAATAATTTAGTTCAAATATTTCTAGTGAAAATTAGATCTTTGTCACTTATAACAATCTTGGAGACCCCATGTAGCTTTTGAATTATTTCCATGAATGTTGTATCTATTGTACTTTCTTTAAAAGGATGAGAAAGAGAGACAAAATGGGCATACTTTATCAGTTGATCCACTACTACCATGATGACATTCTTTCCTTCGGATTTGGGTAAACCTGTAATAAGATCCATTGAAGCTTGTTCCCAATGTTGACTTGGTATAGCTAATGGTTGTAGGAGACCTGACATCTTGATTGTGTCTCCCTTATTTTATTGGAAAAGAAAACATTCAGACACAAACTCTTGAACATTAGATTTAAGACCTTCCTAGGAAGAATCCTTCTTTATCCCATATTACGTTTTCAAGAATCCTGAATTTCCTCCTATAGGAGAAGTGTGAAATTCTAGAAGGACCTTCTATTTGAGTTGGGACTTATTACATAAATATAGGAGATCGTCATACCATAAAAAATCATTCTTTCATACAAAATTATCTCATGAAATGGGTTCCTCTTGTTGTTGTTGAATGATCTTGCATACCTCTTGATGTTGCTTCCATTCTATCCTTGCTTCTTTTACCCAATCAAATCGCAAAATAGAAATAAAACATAGTGAAACTTCTATTTCTTCTTCTTTCATTGAAAGGGTGTCTTCCACAACATTGTGTTTTCCTTTTTTTTAGATAATTTCAAAGTCATAAACTAGCATCTTTGTAACCATTTTTGTTTCTCTTATGAAGATAATCATTTCTCCAAGAAGCACTTCAAACTATCATGATCTGTTTTTACTTTAAAGTGTCTTCCTATTAGGTAAGGGCATCATTTCTGAATTGCATGTAGTATGACCAACATTTTTTTTTTCATAAATGGGTTTGACTAAGTTTTTTCCTTTAAGTTGCGACAACTAATATAGTTATTATAGAATTTGAATTATAATTAGTTCACATATATGGCCTTAAGTTGAAAGATTGTGGTTGATATGAGTATCATGACACAAAAGTGGCTCATGGTTTTCCTTTTCTTGGATCATTTGGCTTATAGAAAAAGAGATAACTCGAGGTTTCTTAGTTAAGTAGAATGAAGAGAGGACCCAAAATGTTTTCCTGTTAATAATTTGGGGTTTCTTGTTTTTTTCACTCATTTGGATTACATGCAAGGAGACACCATAGGGGAGAAAACCAAAAAGTATAAGAAATATTTTGGTATAAAAACGACTGAATGGTCATACAAGGAGATATATTGTTCATAATATTACATTTTGTAAGTGATTTGAGCCCACACTAGCAATCCAAATTGTATAGAAAATAAATAAGAAGAAACATCTTTGTTTCCATCTAAAGCCTCTCAAGAAGTTGGAGTTACAAGTTAATTATAATGATGAGAGGAGGAAGCATTGTTTCTCTTTCATGAACTAGGGGTTTTTCATTTTGCTTGCCTATTTCCACTTATATCCAATGAGTCAAGATAGAGGAGACAATGACAAAACAAGAAACCTTTTGGTAAAAGATAAGTGGATGAATATAATCCTTGGTACTTGACTAGACTTGGAAAATTATAGTTTTTTTTATGTCTATGTCTTACATTAAATAAGTGTGACAAATGCAATGTATGTTCACCTATTCTATGTGTCACAACATCATGATGGTTTTGAATTTAATGATTAATTTATTGTTGTTTGATTAATGTGTTTGTAATTTATGTTATGAGGATGCCCAGTGACCATTAAGATCCACATTAACAATTTGAAATGATAGTAGAAGCATGACCCATTTATATAAACATGGAATATGTAGAAACGAAAAAGGGAGTGTGTCCTTAGTTCCTTGTAGCCTTTTATTTTAACCCTCCTTGAGATTGAAAGGAAGTGATAAAGGGATATAGCATCTAAACTTAAGGATGATGCTTATATTTAATTCATTTTTCAAATGTGTCAATTAAAACTAATGAGCATGACTTATAACTTTGCTTTTATTATCATGGTTATGGGTATAAGTATGTTGGTCACTTGAGTGGTAGATTAGGTTTCAAGGACTTGGACTTGTTTGGATGTCATGAAATGTTTAAAATCTTCAAGGCTCTGAGACCATATTTTCATGGGAATTCATGTCATTAATGTGTAGTTTGACGTAATAATAACTTTGAATGTTCAGTTACACTTGGTAAGTTCTATAAAAATTACATCAACATATCTAGAAGCACCATCTATGTGACTTAAAATCCCATTGATGTTAGCACATATTTATATCTCCTTGTGATGGCCCATCCAATTGCACATGTTCTATAAATATACACCCATTGAGATGAGTCACCCTCTAAAAATATTTGTTACACTCCATCTAACATAAAACCATCCCATCACAATATATGTCTTATCCATTTTAGGTTGTGTTCATTGAATTTAAATGAGATGACACACTCAAAAAAACCTAAAGTACATTAATATATACACAATTTTCACATTTCTCTTATCCCTCACAAAACATATAAATCATAATTGGTATCCTAATGTAAACCCTCCTCATCCAATTACATCAACAATAAATACCTCAAATCCATAGAATCAACCTCCTTTTTGAAACACCTAACTTTATTCTACATTTTATTTAACTATTGTATAAAGTATGGGATCCATCTTTATGTTGTCTACATATTTCCTACAATACAGGATCCTCCTCTTCTTCTCCTTCTATATAGTGCAATGAAAAATATGTTTGAGAAGACTCAATGGGGCTTCTCCTTGGCTTACTAACTTTTCTCTGGATGCATTTTGAGATAGTTTAATATTACTATTTACTGATACTTAACATAAATCCATGAAATATGGTACCTGGATACCCCGTTGTGAATCCCTTATACCAAAAAATAATTCATACAAACTAAGTTAAAAAAAAAAATAGTGGTGAATGAATTCAATTCACTGGCTACTTTGGAACTCATATTATTAGTGTTTTTAATTAATTGGAATAAGGTAAATACAACCTTGTTCCATTTCCTTTAATCTTTATTCTTTTCATTAATTTATCTCTCTAAAAATCCCTATGAATAACTTTGTAAATAATGTGAAAATTTGAATGATTCCCAAGTTGAACAAACATTGTTTCTATTGCATTAAAATACTATATGTATACATATTTTATGTTATAGATTAGTGGTTAAATTTGAGTCCATTATATTATAGTTATGTAAATGAATTTTTCTTTACCCAAAACCCCAATAATAATTTTGTTTCCAAGGAAAAAAAATAATTCTCATTCAAGAAGAATAAAAATTACAATCATAAGGTGCCCATACTATTGTCAAGAAAAGTCCTTCAAGAGGACGATATCATGCTAAGAGCATAAAGATAATCTCATCTATGAGTCAAAATACCATATTACATTCCAAAAATTGAGATATTCAAGGATTCAAACTACCATGTATTAAGTAAATACCGGATCATAAACAAAGTATTTATTTAAAAGAAATCAAGAGTATACTACCTCACTACAACACAATGACCATCATATCCTTCAAAAATTGAAAAACCCCATTGATAATTGTTAAATTAGAGTTCTTTTTATATTGTTATTTAAGATATAATAGATTTATCATTAATGAGAGCTATAAACCATCATATCCTTCAAAAATTTAAAACCCCATTGATAATTGTTAAGTTAGAGTTCTTTTTATATTGTTATTTAAGATATAATAGATTTATCATTAATGAGAGCTATAAACCAGAGACCTTGGAAAATGATATCTTAGTGAAGTGAATTCAGTTTTTCCTTGTAATTAACGAATGCGGTGAGATTTCTAATAATGCAATGAGAAATATTTATAAAGAGATACACTATGATTGGTCCTCTCAACCCTCCTAACCTCTCTCTAGTTTCGTTTTGAGTTGGCTCTATATTGCTCTTCACTAATAATTATGCTAGAAGAAATTCCGCAAAATATGGTAACTAGATGCCACATTGTAAATTCCTCATACCAAAATATAAATCACACAATATAAGCTAACAAAAAGAGAAATTTGATGTTTTTTTTATGATCGATTTGTGTATTTAAAAGGTTATTATATGTGTATGTATTTGATTTAGAGGGTTATCCTTTGCATATTTGCATATGTTGATATTATGTATGTGTATTTTCAATGTTCATATCAAATTACACATATATTTTATTCCATAGAGTTTATGTATTTAACTTAGTATTATATCATTTTAATATATCTATAGATCATATCTCTTTCAATAGAGATTCCTCAAATGATGAGGTTAGATATAGGGAAATAAAGGAGGAACATCAAACAAGAAAAGATAAAAGAATTACAAACGATGAAGGAGGTAGTAAGAAGCCTTTAGTGAGTTGTGATTATATATTTTATGATTGTTATATAATATTAAAAATTATGTATTTAGTTTACGAAGAGTTACATTTATAATTCTAATCGTTACTAACTATAATTTGTTTTATGTTGTATTAAAGATCGATAAAAAAACTTGTAGCATTTAGAAAAAGTATAACAAAAAAGAGAGAGCATACTTAGATATGGATTAATTATATTTCATCCAACAAGGTGAAATTTCGAGGGGTCTTACTTGAAAAACGTCTAAGAATGGTAGCCATGGTATGATTTATCCTACATTTTTTAGTGAAATTTATAATGTAATTGAATCTAATATACTACATTTTTCATGGTACTTATTCATTCTATGATGTGCACAATAATTCTTGAGTATAGGCTATAGAGGTAAGGATGAAGATAGTTGAATATCTATATCAATAAAAGAAAATAAGATGCACTCCTTTATGATGATTTTAAAGTTACTAATAAAGGAGAGGTTTTGAAATTTAGTAGTGACACAATTTTTCGTAATGAATTTTTTTGATATTGTCACAAGGGAATAGTCAAAAGAAAACCATAACATTGGTATGAAATAAGTAGTGATAGTAAGCAAAGAGCATTAAAACATCTACAAAGAAGGTTCCTAAATGTGAAATGTAGCGATAAATGATCCCTTCATAGATTCTTCGATAATATCATAAGGAGGAAAAACCTTATCAAGTGAAATATTTTCAAATTAGTCTTCTATGTACTTCTCCAAGACTATTAAGAGGAGGAGAAACCTTATCAAGTGAGATATGTTCAAATTAGTCTTCTATGTACCCACTCAAATTTGTATTCCTTCACCTTTTATATTTCATTAAAATTTATAAGTGATTCAATTTTCTATGGTTTTGAACAAATTCAATGAGCTCATCTATAAGCTCTATAAGGATAGCAAAGATATAGACACAAAACAAATACCAACAGATGTTAACAAAGATGGATTTAAAAAAATATATATTATTACTTAGAGGCCAAGAGGATTAGTGATGAAAAGACAACGTGAGCAGTGGACCTTGAAACACCATAGCAAAAAGTCACAAAGGTAATAAATATATTCTTTTAGTTATTGGTTTTGATACACTTCTACTCATTTTTTTGATATGTGACAGGCTAGGGATGGGAAGGGGGGATAACTCCACGCTTGATTTATTTTTATTAATGTGATATATTCATAAATACAATATGAAGTGGCCTTTAGTTTCATCTTCCAAGAGGTCCGAATGAATCTTTAGATTCACCTATGACTCTTCATATTTCTCCTCAATAATATTTATAATAATATTTGAGATTTTAACATTTTTTTCTTTATTTGGTGCAATATTTTGGTACTGTAGTGCCCCATTTTACCTAACTACTTTTATAAAATCAAACTTATTATTTGAGAGTGTTTGTTCACAAATGACTCAGTTAATGATTTCTCAATTTTAGATGAATTGATTAGATTTAAAAATGTGAAAATGTTTAAAATAGATGTATGTGATTTTTTGATGAATAATTATTGAAATGATTTGTTAATTTAATAATGATGAATATTCAGATAATCATTTACATGATATTTGGTTACATACATACATACATACATACATACATATATTACAAAATTTACAAATAGTTTCCTAAGTTGACATGGAACTTAAGGATACATTGACATGGGCATCATCGACGAGACTCTAGGACTCTATATTGAGTAAGGGAGTAGTAATTATATGATAATTACGTTTTGTGTAATTGAAATGATTAATGACAATGTTGAAAAAAAGGTTTAGTGGATGCAGGCATAGGGATTATGCTCTCATATTTGACTCACAAAAGGGTAATGGGGTTGTATAGAGCCATACCAGGTATTTTCATGGGAGGTGGAATAACGCCCATGTTTCCACCTACTAGTACTCCTACCATGGCCATAGTTTAAAAGTATGGGAAACTTTTGATTAGCGGTTGCATGCTATCATGAGGGTAGGTTGTGGACTCAGTCACTCATGAGGAAAATCTGAGCGGCGCACAATAAGGTGAAAACCTTATTTCTCAGTGTCTATTGGTCTCTTAGTAGGGGCAATGATGGGATTTAACGACTTCTTCGTAGTTGCACCACCTTTCTCATTACTCGAGATCAAATACTTGAAGGGAATGATGCATGGAACCCTTGGAGTACACAAGCAAGTCCTGAAGGGCATGGTGTGCATGGCACCCTTAGTATCCTTATGAAATTCTAAATTGATATATAAAAGTAAAAGTGAAAAACAACTTAAGGGAAAGTTACAAAGAAAATTTATTCTTAGAATATATCAATGAGGAAAAACGATAATTATATTCTATACACTTAAGAGTGAGAAGGAAAATTTAATTAAAAGACTAAAATAATATTTCATTAATAACCTTATATAATTAAAATAAAATAAAATCAACTAGAAGGTAATATTGAGTTCAAACATGTGCATGTTTTAGTTTTGCTAAATAATTAATAAAAACATCTAATTTCATGAGAACTCTTAAGTAGTAAAAAGTTAAGGGGGAAGAATCCTGGTTTAATTTGAAATCATAAGCTAAAAATAAGGTAGTCTCTAGAGTTAAGTGGAGAATTCATTAAATAACCAAGACATTCAATATTCGCATGCATCTAAAATGAGATTTTTTTTGAGGAAATCTAGGAAACTCCAAGGAGAAATGTAGGAAGCTAAGAAAAGGTGGGTGAGGGAAATGAATTGAATTAAATTAAAAATTGGTAATTTCATGTGCACATTTGTATGTAGTCGACACATGTTAGGATGAATAATCAATTTAAAATAATTTTTAAATTACTAATTATGCATGAGTATGATAGGTGCTATTAATCTCATTTGTTATATAAGGAAGGTTTTGGGGAAGAAGGGAGGACTTCTTACACCTTATTATCGGATGGTTGTAGTAACGACCATTTGATATTAAGAAATCCTATTTGATAGTTTGGACATTGTTGTATTTAAGGAGGTAGTAACCTCAAATCTTGCAAGGTTGAGCACCAATCTTTTGGCTAGTGATTGTTATCTATACAACCTCGTTGTATCTTGGGGGACCTTGGGAAAGAAGAGTACCCATAGGTTTTGGTAGGGTGGTAACCAATGGGTCTATTTGACGATTAGAAATCTCCAACAAAGATTGATGAATTATTGTTGAAGATAACACATCTATGGTGCATTTCACACAAGTTTAAGCAAAGTGACACAAACTATGGTGGAATTGACGCAAGAATATGATAGGATATTAGACATCCTTCCATTGATGGTAACTCTTTTATTTATGCATTAAATTTTGTATCATTCATACATATATTAAAGGAATGAGATATTCTAAATAAATAAATAGAATAAATATTTTTGGTGTTACATCTTAGGAATTACCAGTTTTATAGTTATTACATCTGTTGTGATATAGATTAAATAAAATAATCCTTAAGGTTTAACCTTTTGTTGATAATCTTTCTATAGCTATCTGATATTTGTAAATTAATGCACACATATAATATTAATATAT
This sequence comes from Picea glauca, assembly GCA_000966675.3. Taxonomy (NCBI): domain Eukaryota; kingdom Viridiplantae; phylum Streptophyta; class Pinopsida; order Pinales; family Pinaceae; genus Picea; species Picea glauca. The sequence continues at coordinate 958,837 of JZKD02S0100137.1, forward strand.
AACTTAGTATGACAATTAGAGATTTATATGATTATAAGTTGTACATTATACATCCTTAATAAGTTGGTCGAGCACAAACACTAGGGCCTAACTTATTAAAGCGTGGGCATCCTTAATCCCAGCAACCCGATTGGGCATTGATCAACTACAAGTCTTGGGAGACTAAAAAATTGTGATAGATTGGTTGAATAATAGGGGAACTCTACAAGTCTCTTCACTTATGGGTTGGCTGGATAGGGTTCTGGAACTTAAAAATTCTTTCAACATCATCAGATTTGCTCACATCTACAGGGAAGAAAATGGGGAGGCAGACACTTTATCAAAAAAGCGCTTCAGATTCCAAAAGGAAAGATCCATTTCAAAAAAGGGATTGATGGGACGAGGGTCCCTCCCATTTCATGCCCCTCTTTCTATGACTGTTTTTTTCCTCTATTTTTTGGTGGTTATGCTACTTAGATGGACTTGGTTGCCTACTCTACATCAGAGTTAAATGTATCTAATATGTTTTTTTTGAAAGTGCTTTTTGTGGTGAGTTGTCAATACTTAAAAGAACTTGAGGGTCTGTTGTGAAAGACTTTTTTGAAGTGGCTTTGGAGATGGATGTAACTGTCAGTTTTATGTATTGTTTTGTGAACAACATATATTAAATATATTGAAAATTTTTCTGCTGGAAAAAAAGTTGTACATTCTACATAATACATAAGTTAATTTTGTCAATTAATCTGTCAATTGGCAATTTATTGACCTGGATCATAAATCTTTAAATGCATCCTAGCACTAGATGTGTATTGGAATTCATTGAGTGATATGTTTCGACATTGAAATTTAATTTACTATACTTAATATATAATCTATGAATTTATAAGAAAGTCAATAATTACTCAGAGATACTGTATTCATAATATTGGATGATGAAATGAGTAGGAATATTTGTAAATTATTTGTATTCGACAGTATTTGTTTAGACCTTATTTCATTGTGTATATGAATTCACCATTTTTCTGAAATCCGAAGAAGTTAAAATATGGATAAGGGAACAAAGGCCTAATTGGTTCACATGTTATTGAAATTTATATTCTATAGTAAATTGTTAAATCCTTGTTTCATTATTGTAAATGAATGAATTCAAGGTTCCTATAAATTTTGAGAAGGTTTAAATTTGGATGAATGAACACAGTCCTATCTAGTTTGCACATTATGCAATGGAAACTCTATTTCATTATTTCAAATCATTCTAGATTACAAAATTGAGGATAGGACTATAAAATTAATTGCCAGGTGACACTTTAATGCCTTATATAATTATTACACAATCGTACAGATCTTATCACAATCATGCAAAATATGACGTTTTTCATGCACAACCTTGTGTAAAAGTGATGAATTTATTCACAAGGTTGTGCAAATAGTGGACACACTTAATGTAACTTATGACTGAGGTACAAGTTGACATTGACGAGTTATCACCCCAATGTAAAACTTGTAAATTAGAAAATTCCTTGGGATTAATTGAAAATTTTAGTTTGACCATTGAATTATGATTTTTTCGTAATCTTGCAAGCATCTTAGAATAGTTGCCAATCTTAGGACCTTGAGTGTTCAAGGAAGATCGAATGAAATCAAGATTGCAATTGTTGCGTATGTGTACTTGAAAATAAAAATAGATTATTGGTTACTATCATAGGTTTCATGGGATTAGTAGGTTACTATCGTAGGTTTGTGCAAGGATTTTTAAAGATCTCAAATCCTATAATTGAATTGCAAAATAAAAACAAGAAGTTTATTTGGTTATAAGAAAAGAAAGGAAGCATTTCAAAAGTTAAAAGAATTGTTAATGACAACCCCTATTTTGAAAGTACCTGATATGGATCAAGATTTCTTAGTATGCACTTATGCATCAAAAGAAGGACTAGGCAAAGTGATGATGCAGGAAGGTAGAAATTGCTTACGCTTCAGCTTTGACCCCATGAAGAGAATTATGTGACTCATGATTTATAACTTTTGGTGATAGTATACGTGTTGAGAATATGGAGACACTATCTTGTGGGAAGAAAGTTTGAATTAAAGACAAATTATCATGGATTAAAACACATTTTTACTCAGAGAAGCTTGAATGCCAAACAAAGAAGATGGTTAGAATTATTAAGTGAGTACAATTTTGATATAACTTATACCAAAAGAAAAATAAATAGAGTCGTACATGCTTTAATTCATAGACCATGTATTTTATTTATTATTCCATTGAAAAAAAATTAAGGGGACAGATCTTGAATTTACAATTTGAAGATGAAAAGTATAAAGAAGTAAAATCTAAGATTGTGAAGGAAGTTATGCAAATTCCAAAGTATGTAGGACACACTTCATATGATGACAGATTATTATGATTTAATGTAAGTGTATACATACCATCAAATGAAGAAATGTGTAATTTAATATCAATGGGAGCCCATAGAGTAGTATATATGGCTCATCCGAGAGTCAAAAAGATGAACCCAAATTTAAAACCTTTATTTTTCTGGAAATGGATGAAGAAATATATAGTGAATTTTGTGGCTAGGTGTCTTGAATTTCAGCAAGTGAAGGTTGAGCATAGGTATCCAACGGGATTATTATAGCCACATGCAATACCATAATCTAAATGGGAAATAATTTAATGGAATTTATAGTTGGATTACCATTGACTTCAAGGAGACATGAATGAATTTTTGTTGTAGTAGACACTTCGACGAAAAGTGCACATTTAATTCTAGTACAAACAAAATATCAAGCACTGGATATTGCAAGAGTATTCATTAACAAGATAGTAAGGCTTCATGGTGTGCCTAAAAAGATAATTTCAAATAGAGGAAAAATATTCACAAGAAGATTATGGACAAGTTTTCAAGACAATTTGGGAATGCAATTAAATTTCAGTATAGCATATCACTGACAGTCAAACCAAAAGAACAAACCAAACCTTGGAATAAATGTTGAGGATGTATGTTGTGGATCAAAATATACATTGGGAAGAATTTTCATATAACAAAAAATTAAAAAGTTCTATAAAGATGGCACCATTTGAGTTTTTGTATGGGAGACCGTGTAAAATGCCTCTTAGCTGGGATAAGATAGAGGACATAGTTTTAGTAGGACCAGAATTGATTCAAGAAATGGAGGAGAAGATGATTTCATACGAGGGAGCATTGATGGCTAAAACAAACTGCATTTTGGACCAACGCACTCGACAACTTCATTGTCGATTGGTCAAGCAAGTAAATGTACAGTGGGATAGTTATAGTCCCAATTCTGCTATCTAGGAGGATGTAGTTGAGATGTGTCGACAATTCCCATATCTGTTTTGAAACTTTAGGTTGAAGTTTAAGTTAAGGGGGTGTATGTACTTCCAGTTTTTTCTTGACCACTTTTACAAAATCAAACTTGTTCTTGAGGGAATTTATTCACAAAAAACCTGGTTAATGACTTTTATTATGAAAACTAGACTCAATTTTATCTAAATTGATTAGATTTAAAAATGTGATTTTTTTTAAAATAAATGCACGATATTTTTTGATAAATAATTATTGAAACGATTTGTTAATTGAATAATGATGATTATATATATATATA
>JZKD02S0100137.1:962510-974403 GCA_000966675.3 Picea glauca
TATTGCAAATGTCACTAATAGTTTCTTGAGTTGACAAGGATATTAGGGATACGTTGACACAAGCATCGTTGATGACACTCTAAGACTACGGATTGAGTCAAGGACTAGTATTTTTTGATAATTATGTTTTGTGTAATTGAAACGATTAATGAAAATGTTGATGAAAAGGTTTACTAGATGTAGGCATGGAGATTATGCTTTTTGATTTGACTCACACATGGATAACAAGGTTGTATAAAGTCATACCAAGTATTTTCAGGAGAGGTGCAACAACGTCCTTGTTTCCACCTACTAGCACTCCTACCATGGTCGGATTTGAAAAGTGTGGGAAACTTTTGCTCAATGGTTGTACATTGTCGTGAGGGTAGGTTGCAGACTTGTTCACCCACGAGGACAAATTGAGGGACACATAATAAGGTGAAAAAATTATCCCTCAACACCCATTAGTCTCTCAATAGGGGAAATGATGGGATTTAACGATGTTTACACAATTGATCCACCTTTCCCATTTCTCAAGATCGAATACTTGAAAGGCACTTGACACATTACACCCTTGGACTACACAAGAAAGTCCTTAAGAGCATGGCATGCATGGCACCGTTAGTATCCTTATGGAATTATGAATCGATATATAAAAGTAAAAGTAAAAATTAACTTAAGGATAGGGTACAAAGAAAATATATTTTTAAAATTTATCAATGAGGAAAAATCATAATTATATTATATACACTTAGAAGTGAAAACAAAATTTTAATTAAGAGACTAAAATAAGATTTTATTAATAACCTTGGATAAGTAAAATAAAATAAAATCAACTAGGAGGTAAGCTTGAAATCAATGATGTGCATGTTTTTTTAGCTAAATAATTAATAATAAAATCTAATTTCATGAGAACTCTAAAAGTTGGGGGATTCTAGTTGAAATTGAAACCATAAGCTTTAAAAATAAGGTAGCCTCTAAAGCTAAGTGGAGAATGCATTAAATAACCAAGACACTCAATATTAAAGTGCATATAAAATGGGATTTTGGGAGGAAATATAGGAAACACTAAGGAGAAATTGTGGGAAGCTAAGAAAAGGTGGTTGAGGGAAATGAATTAAATAAAATTAAAAATTTATAATTTCATGTGCACCTTTTCATTTAGTCGACACATGTCAGGATTGTAAGACCCTTTTCTAAACCCTTGATTATATGTAATTAACCATGTTAATGATTTCCAAAAGCATGACATATAAATATTGTAAGTGTATTTTTTTTTATTGAAATGCCAACTAGCTGACTGTGGGATGAAGTTTTAACATCCCTCTCTTGCGCATAGGTGATTGGACTTATTCTTTGAGGACACTTGTGTGCAAGTGATCCATTTCATTATATGATTGATTGTTTCGATTATGGATCATGATGAGTTATGGATTTGATGATATGTTATTTGTTGATATTTATATCAACATGTGTTATTGACTGGTTTTTCCTAAGTGTGCAGGACTTTGGTGTAACGATCCCCCTGACCATCCTGAGGCTGGGGTATGCCACTCCAGAGAAACCACTCATGCTCTGACTCTAGTTGGTAACATTCCCAGCCATCAGGCTGAGAACATGCTACTCTAGGGAACACTTTTGTTCCCATACTGTAGAACATACAGTAGCATACCCAATAGTCAACTAAGAAATGCCACCTAAATTTACTCTTTAGACTGCATGCAACTAAAACATATACATTCAACACGCTCGCATAAGCTTTACATTTAAACATGACAAACAATTACTTTATGTAACATATGACTTTTATATTAAAATAACAGTAATTACCGATATGCATCATTTACAAGAAATTACCCATAAGCACACAAGCAATCATAGTCACATATGTAACATAGGCATGTAAATAACAAAACAACATATCCATATATCGCACAATTGGTACTTATCTTAGAGAGACTTTCACCAACTTCTTACAGACAGTCCACGAACCTCCCAGCCATAGACTACATTGTTCATCATTCTCAATAGTGAATCACCCCCGAGCTAGGACTGAACTCCACCTATGGTAAAGGGATTCCTATCCAGGCTAAGGCTCATGGACAACAGGAAAGAATTTATCTCAGGTGCTCACTCAACTAACAACCTACAACCTCTCATTCCCCACATGCCTGTCCCACCCAAAGAAGTGTGCCCCTTCTCTTCTCAAGAGTCCCTCAACTGCCCCACTTCCCTTCTAGGGCTTCAACAACAGGCCGGACCGGAAGTCTCAGAGCATTATTACTGTAGTTTAGCACCTACAAAATCAGTTCCCAGTAATTCTCTCACCCAGAGAACTGCTCATGGGCCTGACAACCCGCTTCTTCAATCTCGCTCCAAGCCAACCAGGTACACCAACCAAAAAGGATGAGGAAACAGACTTTTGAAAGATGACATGGCTGTCTCAAGGATAACATAATGTATGAGTGAAAATGGTCATGGAGTCATTGACTGGATAACTGAGTGTGTTTTTGGAATCACTGTGAACTCTTTGTCAAAAGAAATCATCCTCTGCCTACTGGTTTTCCCCTTTTCCCGTTCATAAGTATCTATGTAAAAATCCCCCTTGAGCTAAGTTCCCCCATGATATGAATTCATGTCCCCAACTTGACACTTGTCATATTGAAAGTTACTTTTGTCCACTTGTCCCCAACTTTAGAACTTAGGATAAACTAATTATCCATACTTTATGTTTTAGGAAATATTAATATAATATTCCCTTGACTTTTGTCCCTCCCTTTCCCTAAGTGGTGAAGTTCAATCCCCCATCTCTTTTATCGTGGTCGGTTTATGTGCAGTGATGTATTTTATATTAATCATGAGTCATGTACAAAGTAGGCACTCTAGCCTTTAACATCTAGGCACGCTGGCCTAATTCCAAGACATAAGAATTTTGGCTTATAATACTGGCTCACCAGCCTATAATGCATATTATATACACAAAGGTTCGTTGACCTTAATATTGTGCACGCTTAGTTACTGTGTGTTGTATCCTCTATATTTAAGGTTGCACACACCTTAGTTATTGTGCATGGTATTCAAAAATGTGTACATTACATCCCTTTACTGCGCAGTATATGTGCGCACCATGTCATGAAAGGTGTATTACAAAAATGATGTCTAAACAACTCACTAGCTTAAATATACTTGGATTATATTTACATTTGGGTTCGGCCGAGGGATATTACAATCCCCTCCCCTTAATTATGCACTGTCCTCAGTGCATCATGTACCCATATACAACAAAATTCTCAAAATTCTTCAAAAAGATGCGAGTGTTCTGTCCGCATTGCATCCTCATGCTCCCAAGTAGCATCTTCAGGTCTGTACCAAGTCCATTGGACCTTTACAAGCCCTATGGCTCGATTCCGGAGTTGTTTGATTTTTCGATCCAGGATGCACACCAGATGCACTTGGAAAGCACCTTCTTACTCCACCTAAATAACATTCCAATCAATAACATGATTAGCATCAGGTATATATTTCTTTAGCAATGATACATGGAAGACATTATGAACAGACATAGATGCAGGCAATGCAATCATATAAGCAACTGAACCAATCCTCTCTAGGATTTCAAATGGTCGACAAAATCTGGTTGCCAACTTGGCACAGCTTCCCAGCTTCAGAGAATTCATGTTAGCTTTTACTTTAAGGAAAACATGATCACCCACTTTGAATTCTCTATGGATTCTGTTTTTATCAGCATAACCTTTTTGTCTGTGTTGGGCAGTTTTCAAATTCTGCTTAATTTTTTACATCTAGTCCTCCATCTCCTTGAGCAACTCTGGCCCAACTAATATTCTATCAGCTGGATTATCCCAAATTACTAGAGTACTTCACCTTCTACCATAAAGTGCTTCAAATGGGCTCATTTTCAATGATGCCTGATACCCATTGTTATAAGAGAATTCTACTAAATGTAGGTAGTCTTCCCATTTTGATGGTTTGTCCATCACATACATTCTCAACATATCTTCTATCACCCAGTTCACTCTTTCTGTCTATCCATCAAACTCAGGATGGTAAGTTGTACTAAAGTTCAGATTCATTCTGAATCCTTTGAACAATCCTTTCTAGAAAGTTGAGGTGAATTTCGGGTCTCTATCAGACACAATCGTTTTAGGAATTCTGTGCAATCGTGCCACTTCCCTCATGAAAATATCAGTGACTTCTGTTGCCTTGTGAGTAGTTTTTAGTGGAATGAAATGTGCAGCTTTTGTAAGCTTGTCCACCACTACCATAATCGAATCATGTAGCTTGCCTGTTCTGAGCAGTCCCGTAATAAAATCCATTGTCACCACTTCCCACTTCCATTCAGGAATGGAAAAAGGTTGCAGCAATCCTGTTGGGTGCTTATGCTTTGTTTTAATTTTCTGGCATTCCATACACCTAGCGATGTATTCTGCAACTTCTCTCTTCATAACTGGCCAAAAGTATTGGCTCTTGACCGTTGTTACGGTTTCCTTATATCTGGGGTGCCCTGCATAAGGAGAATTATGCATCTCACGCAAAATTATATGTTTCAAGTCCTGGACATTTGGTACAAAAATTATGTTCTTGTACATCAGTATTCCATCTACTCCCAACTTATAAATATCCATCTACCGAAGTATCTTACCCTGTTGTAGCATTGCTACCAATTCTCTGTACTGCAGATTTGTATTTGCAGCCTCCATAATATTTCTTTTAACATCAGTCTAATACATGTTGATGGCTATAGCATGAAGCTCATGCACCCTCCTATTGAGTGCATCCGCCACTTTATTTTCTTTCCCTTTGATATGCCTTATATCAAAGTCATATTCGCTTAGAAATTCTAACCATCTGCTTTGTCTAGCATTTAGATTTGGCTGATCAAATAAATATTTCAAACCATTGTGGTCTGTTCTTAGCTCAAACCTCTTTCCCATGAGGCAGTGTCTCCATTTCCTCAGGGCATGCACTATGGCTGCCAACTCCAAATCATGAGTGGCATAGTTTCTTTCATGCTCCTTCAACTTCCTTGATTCATAACATATCACAAATCCATGTTGACTGAGGACTCCACCCAGTCCTTGATTACATGCATCTGTGTATACAATGAAATCTTTGTTTGGGTCTGTGATCCTTAGTATTGGAGAACTTCTCAATAATTGTTTCAAATGTTGGAAAATCCTTTCATAGTCCATCGTCCATTGAAACTTCATATCTTTCCTTTGCAAGGAAGTGATTGGGTGTGCTATCTTTGAGAATCCTCCAATGAATCTCTTGCAGTAGTCTGCAAGGGCTATGAAAGATCTGACCTCTGTCACATTCTTTGGTGTTGACCATTCTCTAATGGATGCTACCTTCTCAGGGTCCACTACTATCCCATCTTTTGAGATGATATGCCCTAAATAATGAATTTGTTTATGATAAAATGAGCACTTGCTCAATTTGGCATACAATTGATGTTGCGTTAATACTTGCAACACCATCCTCAAATGATGTTCATGCTCTTCCTCTGACTTGGAATATATAAGAATGTCATCCAAAAAGACAATGAAAAACTTGTCCAAATACTCTCGGAAAACACCATTCATTAAGCACATGAAAACAATTGGTGCATTTGACAATCCAAACGGTACCACCGTGAACTCATAATGACCATACCTTGTCCTAAAGGCGGTCTTGCTAATATCTTCTTCTTTAATTCTTACCTGATGGTATCCTGATCTAAGATCTATCTTTGAAAATATCCTTACATCCTTCAATTGATCAAAGAGGTCATCAATCTTTGGTAGAGGATATTTGTTCTTAACAGTCACTTTATTCAATTGTTTGAAGTCAATGCAAAATCTTAACGTTCCATATTTCTTTTCACAAACAAGACTGGGGCACCCCAAGGTGATACACTTGGGCATATATACCCCTTCTTAAGAAGTTCTTCAAGCTGCATTTGCAACTCCTTCAATTCCGGTGTACTCACCCTGTAAGGAGTCTTTGATATTGGCACTACTCCAGGCATCAAATTATAGAGAAATCAATGTCTCTCCTTGGGGTTAGTCCTGGTACTTTCTTGAATACATCTTCAAACTCTTTCAGGACTGCATAATTCTCCAAATTTGGCACCTTGTCTTTAGGTGTCTCCTCCATATGAGCTGCAAATATTTGACATCCTCTTGTATAACATTTCTTCAGATGTAATGCTGAAATTTCTCTAACGGTTATTGCCCTGGGAATTCCTTGCACTTTCCTTTGGTTCCCTTCTTCATCCAAGAAAGTGAATGATTTGTTATGAAAATCCAATAGAGCATGATGTGGGTCCAACCAATCCATCCCAATTAAACAGTCATAGGAACTTAAGGGTAAGATGTTCAAATCTTCCCTGGTATTTAGTCCATTCATGTGTATGAGGCAAGACTTAACCATCTCATTAACTTTTCCTCTGGCTCCTGTAGCCAGTTGCACCAACCAGGATTCCCCATGCTTTCTTCATGGTAAATGCAAACTTTCCACCATCTTTGCGTCTATATAACTATGGCTAGCTCCTGAATCAATTAAAATAGAAAGGGTTTGGTTGTTGATCATACCTTCCACTTCAATCATGTGGGACTGATACTCTGCTTGCTTGTTGTCTAGGGCTGCATAAATCCTTGTTACATTTCTACCCATGTCCTCTACTGTCTCATCTCATTGTACATTGTGAACAGTCCTACCTTTTCTTCCTCTGTGAGGACAATCTCCGAACCTATGGTCTCCTTTACAACCCCAACATTGCATAGGTGGTTGTCTTGGCCCTTGACTCCCTGTGTCAATCACTCTAGTTTCCTTATGCGTTTGCTGCCATTGTGGATTATTTCTGAAGAATGGTGGCTTAGCTCCCTTCTTACTCTGATCCATATTGAATTTCTTATTGTCTTCCCAAGCCTTTTGGAAATATGGTCTTGCTTTCAGCTGGTCATATAAGCATTTATCTCTCCTTATGGTCTCTTATAATGTCTTGGGATCATCATACTATATTTTGTCAATGATGAATGATGGCAATCCACTTAAGTACCGTTGAATCTTGACTGTCTCATCCTTAATGAAAGAGACATACTTCAACAGTTCCAAAAACCTTCTCTCATATTCATCTATGGTCATACTTCCAAGCTTAAGTTCAAAGAACTCTTTCATTTTCTTGTCATAGTATCTCTTGGTCAAGTATTTCTTCTCAAAATAATTCTTGAATTCTCTCCAAGTAACACTTTTCTGTACAATGTGTTGTACCTGCACAAGTTGATCCCACCACATGGAGGACTTTCCTTTGAGTTCATATATAGCGATTCTACCTTCAGCATGGGAAGAATAATTATGCAATTGAAAATACTTCCTCATGCCTAGCAACCATTTTCGGCATCTTCATCCTTCCTGTGCTCACCATCAAATGTAGGAGGTTTGATTTTGTTCATTTCTCCTCGTAGCTCATCCACCCCAGATCTCTTATACCTTCTGAAAGGGGATAGACTTGAGTTGTTGCCTGCTCTCTTATGGGAATGCCTATTGGGATGATGGTGATGTCTACTAGCACTTTTTACTTCTCCATTCTCCTCTGAAGATTTGTGACTCTTAGATCTACTTGAGTTACTCTCCTTAACCAATTTCTTCTCTATTCTGTTCAAACCTTAAAATAGCTTCATGTTGAATTCATCTTGCTGCTCTTTGGATTTCATAATCCTTTCATTATCAGCTTTATGGCTTTGGACATCCTTCTGCAAATTCTTAATGGTCTCAACCATATTCATATCTTCATTCCTTTCTTTTCCATGTCCATTGGAGTTCGTTCCTTCCATGCCCAAATGGACATCCATCCCTCTGCTCTTCTCTAGATGACTATAATTCCCCTGTGCCTCTTCCATTCCTATGGACTCTGCACTGGTCTGAACTAACCGAGTTGTTGTTATTTCTGCAAAACGTGCAGCCATCGAAACTAATCAGATTAAAAAATCAGAAATTCATGAGAATATGCACCATTTCGATTCAACATACACATCATCATTATCACTCCCAGTTTCCTGGAGTTATCACCACAACAATTCTAGATAAGACCCAAGTCTTGAGAACACTAACGCGCAGTGCCTTCTGAGATACACTTGTGCAAGAAGGTGATTTTGTCGAAACCACTTTCGCCAGGATGCGGTGTTACATGTCTCAATCATGTCAAATCCACCACTTGTGGAGCGAGTGATGGCTAGTCAGATCACCCTGCTTCATTCATTCGGTACTTCATAGCCATATGACATCAGTTGAATGCTGCCATGTAACGAACTCAAAAGTTAATCATTCGAAATGGATTGGTCGAGCATGGAAACCCAACGCTCTTTGTATGTAATCTGTCCACGCTTCACAAATGGAGTTCTATAATTACCACTCCCCAAGTATGAAGATATATGCGTATCCATAATCGTAGTAATATTCAAGCTGGTCGACTTCCTTCTCTCTGTAAAGAAACATTTTAGTATCCCCAACCTGAGATACATGGACAAAGCTAAGTCGAGTGAAACTAGTTATTCAAGCAACATGCTAGGCTTTCCTATGAATAAGAAGGAAAGGGTCCTCACGCACCTTCTAGCTACTAAGTTCCACACAAAGCCAGTTATAGACTCACGATTGGAAGTCAGGTTGAATCCCATTATAAAGGATTTAGTCATCAACAGGCAAGCCGCTAAGAAGAAAAGTAGTAAGCGGCATAAGAAGGAGGAATCTATAGTTAAAGCGACCGAAAGTGTTGGAGAAAATCAATCGGTCTGGTTAGACTCCTCTTTAAAGGCGGAGATCGCTAAGCTGAAGTAAGTCTTCAACTAAGATAAGCATGTCTCAGCAAATTTTGAACAGTCGGTAGCGGAGTTAAAGAGTACAAGAGATGATAGGCCTATTCTTCAACGACCCTTTTTACCAGGCTAACTACTGTCATCACCCTTTTGTAATTTTGTGATTAATATGATTATATAAATACAGAAACAGATTTTTAAACTGTTTTATTACAATTTCTATTTGGTGATGTTATGACTCTTGTTTTCTTTTATAATAGTTTTTCTTGTAATCTTATATTTTATTTTCATTTGTCTAAATCGGAAGAAATTAAATTCGAAATTAATGCTTGAATGCGGTTATGTGTTTATTTTTCTTTTATTATTATGCAATTTAAACTCAGACTCCTCGCCTTCCAAGCGACTTCGCGCGCATTAACTTGACCTCTTCATTTATATTATCATGCATATCAATACTACAAGGTAAATTCTTCTCCACGCACCTAAATCTACTGTGCATTTCTTCTTCGTCGTACCAACTACTTACGCGCACTACTCTAGCGTTGTGCGCCAATATCTACTGCGCACGGTTTCGATACTGCGCACCGATATTCCACATGCATTTTTGTCCTATGCATGCCCCATGTCAAGTTTAACATATTCCTTCGTGCTCAAATATCTGCGCATACTACTGAATACACCGTCACGAAACAACATATACTCATACTTATGTGCGTACCAACAAAACTCCTTTGCATTAAGAAATACTTGCGCACCCCATGTGTAGCTTACTATGTGTGTGCTTACCGCGCAAGGCTAATTTCAGCGTGTGCATCTACACATAATAATATTCCGCATGGTGCCATAATTTACCGCGCACACTGGCACGCCACGGTTTCCTGCGTGGTACCAAATTTACCACGTGCGCCAGTACACCAACCTTTTCCAAGGACACTTTATGACTCTAATTCTAGTCACTTCGAAGTTAATTTTCTGTGAATATTCACTTCAATTCCACCCTTCTGTTCCATCCAAGCTCAGTAACAATATCCCCAACCATCCTGAGGCTGGGGTATGCCACTCCAATGAAACCACTCATGCTCCGACGCCAGTCGGTAACATTCCCAGCCATCAGGCCAAGAACATGCTACTCTAGGGAACACTTATGTTCCCATACTGCAGAACATACAGTAGCATACCCAGTAGTCAACTAAGAAATGCCACCTAAATTTACTCTTTATATTGCATGCAACTAAAACATATACATACAACACGCTCGTGGAAGCTTTACATCTAAACATGACAAACAATTACTTTCTGTAACATATGAATTTTATATTAAAATAACAGTAATTACCGATATGCATCATTTACAGGAAATTACCCATAAGCACACAAGCAATCATAGTCACATATGTAACATAGGCATGTAAATAACAAAACAGCATATCCATATATCACACAATTGGTACTTTTCTTAGAGAGACTGTCACCAACTGCTTACAGACCATCCACGAACCTCCCAGTCATTGATCTAAAAATGAAGAAGACTTGTATTCTTGAAAATATTTGCAAGTTAAATTTTATGTGTTAAAATGCAAATGGATCAACTTTGAAACACAACTTTAATAGGATCTACTCATTCAAGATGCATATAAACAACAACAAAAACAGTGAATATAAAACACATAACACAACAAATGATAAAGGAGTTCACCCCTCTCTTGGGCTACATCTCCTAGTCCAGCTTCCAATGGATCATTTGTATTATTTGCTCAAAGTTCTCAAAAATGTGCTTTACAATGCTCAAAATTCCAATAGACTGCTCCAGTGGCTTCAGAATGTGCAAAAACCCCTAGCTGGGCTTTTTCGGCACCTCGTTTGGCCAAAAATTGAAGAAGATAGGCTTCCTGGAAGTCCCCCTTCAAACTTGTTGTCTATGCATCTACAAAACGCACCCCTTGTTGGCTCAACCTAGCCCACACGCATATTTAAGTGTAAAAACTTAGCATCGGATGCAACTGTGCGAACCGTGCAAACTATAGGACAATTACAGGCACACCTAGCCCCTAACCGTCAAGAGCAAGGTCGTATGACCCATGCGACTGGGCACTAGTATAAACATAGGCTCCTGTTCCACAAGCCAATGGTCAAAGGACAAATGGCGGGTCGTTTGTATAACCATTGGAACAAAACACAACCGCGCACATGCCCGAATGGTATAGCATTGGGTCATATGTAATACAATGTGCGACCAAGGGCTGGGGCTAAGCCCCAGCCCGGTCGCGCCCCAAACTATACACATATGCAAACATTTAAATATATTTTTCCATATATATTACAAGGAACAACCAGTGGCACGCTGGTTGGTGGCTCTTGCCAAGTCTCTCCCCCCTACTCGGGGGTCGCGAGGTCAACTCCGACCAACGACATAATTTTCAACCAATAGATATATGACACGTGGCGGCCATTGACTAGGCCACGTGTCGTCATCCCGTTCGCTGCAAACATGCCATGTCACATGCCAACTATCCAAATAACTACCTACCATGTTTTGTATAGCCTGCCATGTGTCGTACGTCCTACCACATCAACGTCCGTACGGACTGTACGGACTGTACAGTCAACACCCCTTTTTTTTTGCATGTTTGTCATTTTGAAAAGAACACGATATCTCTCACTCCCGACGTCCGTTTGAACCCAAACAAGTTGTGTTGGGTTCGTAACGATGAGTTCTACGCTCTCGTTCGATTTGAAGCGATTTTGAACACTTTGAATTTTTGAGCAAAATTTGATCCCCTGGATCACACCTCCCCATTAGGAAGCTTTTGGACCTCCAAAAGACTATTTTCAGTCTATTTGAAGATGAGGGTATATCTCCCTCACCTTTCCAACCTCAATCCACTTGGCTTTGCTTGGATTTGTACCTTTAAGACCAACTCGAAGATACTCCACATTTCTTCGTTTTGAAGTTCGCATTCTCCTGTCAAGAATGGTGTCTTCATGCAGTTTTGTAAGATATTCTGGGGAAAAATCATCTATAGAAGGAATCTAAACATGCTCTCCTTGATCATCAATCAAAGGAGGCTCATACAATTTCAAATTCTCAACATTAACAACTG
>JZKD02S0100137.1:977783-989620 GCA_000966675.3 Picea glauca
TGTTCATGACTCTCTTCATGAGCCATACTTGGTGAATGCCTCCTTGAAACTTGCGGTGATGATATAAGCTTTCTCCTTGAAGGATGAGAACTTGGCTCTACAAGTTGACCTTCTCTTCTTGTGAGTTTCAACCTTGTGAGAATCAGAAAACAAACACTTGCAAATAATCAAGTCTTCAAAAACCTATGCTCTGATACCAACTTGATCTAAAAATGAAAAAAACTTGTATTCTTGAAAATATTTGCAAGTTAAATTTTATGTGTTAAAATGAAAATGGATCAACTTTGCAACACAACTTTAATAGGATTTACTCATTCAAGATGCATATAAACAGCAGAAAAAATAGTGAACAGAAAACACATAACACAACAAATGATAAAGGAGTTCACCCCTCTCTTAGGCTACATCTCCTGGTCCAGCTTCTAATGGATCATTTGTATTATTTGCTCAAAGTGCTCAAAAATGTTCTTTACAATGCTCAAAATTCCAAATAGACTGCTCCAATGGCTTCAGAACATCCAAAAACCCCTAGCTGGGCTTTTTCGGCACCTCGTTTGGCCAAAAATTGAAGAAGATAGACTTCCTGGAAGTCCCCCCTTCAAACTTGTTGTCTTTGCATATACAAAACGCACCCCTTGTTGGTTCAACCTATCCCACATGCATATTTAAGCGTAAAAACTTAGCACTGGATGCAACCGCGTGAACCGTGCAAACTGTAGGACAGTTACAGGCGCACCTAGCCCCTAACCGTCAAGGGCAAGGTCGTATGACCCATGCGACCGCGCACTAGTATAAACATAGGCTCCTGTTCTATAAGCCAATGGTCAAAGGACAAATGGCGGGTCATTTGTATAACCATTGGAACAAAACAAAACCGCGCGCGCGCCCGAATGGTATAGCATTGGGTCATATGTAATACAATGTGCGACCAAGGGCTGGGGCTAAGCCCCAACCCGGTCGCAGCCCAAACTATACACATATGCAAACATTTAAATATATTTTGCCATATATATTACAAGGAACAACCAGTGGTGCGCCGGTTGGTGGCTCTTGCCAAGTCTCTCCCCCCTGCCCGGAGGTCACGGGGTTGACTCTGGCCAACGACATAGTTTTAAACCAATAGATATATGACACGTGGCGACCATTGACTGGGCCACGTGTCATCATCCCGTTCACTGCAAACATGCCATCTCACATGCCAACTGTCCAAATAACTACCTGCCATGTGTCGTATAGCCTGCCATGTCTCGTACGGCCTACCATGTCAGCGTCTATACGGACTGTACAGTCAACACCCCTTTTTTTTGGCTTGTTTGTCATTTTGAACAGAACGCGATATCTCTTGCTCCCGACGTTCGTTTGAACCCAAACGAGTTGCGTTGGGTTCATAACGACGAGGCCTACTGTCTTGTTTGATTTGAAGCGATTTCGAGCACTTTGAATTTTTGAGCAAAATTTGATCCCCTGGATCAGCCATAGACTACATTGTTCATCACTCTCAATAGTGAATCACCCCCGAGATGGGACTGAACTCCACCCAGGGTAAAGGGATTCCTATCCAGGCTAAGGCTCATGGAAAATAGGAAAGGCTATGTCTCAGGTGCTCACTCAACTAACAGCCTACAGCCTCTCATTCCCCACATGCCTATCCCACCCAAGGAAGTGTGCCCCTTCTCTGCTCAACAGTCCCTCGGCTGCCCCACTTTCCTTCCAGGGCTTTAGCAACAGGCCAGGCCAGAAGTATCAGAGCACTGTAGCTGTAGTTTAGCACCTACGAAAATCAGTTCCCAACAATTCTCTCACCTAGAGAACTTCTCACAGCCCTGACAACCCGCTTCTTCAATCCCACTCCAAGCTAACCAGGTACACCAACCAAAAAGGATGAGGAAACAGGCTTCCGAAAGATGACATGGCTATCTCAAGGATAACGGAATGTATGAGTGAAAATGGTCATGGAGTCATTGACTGGATAACTGAGTGTGTTTTTGGAATCACTGTGAAGTCTCTGTCAAAAGAAATCATCCTCTGCCTGCTGGTTTTCCCCTTTTCCCGTTCGTAAGTATCTGTGTAAAAATCCCCCTTGAGCTAAGTTTCCCCATGATATGAATGCATGTCCCCAACTTGACACTTTTCATATCGGAAGTTACTTTTGTCCACTTGTCCCCAACTTTATAACTTAGGATAAACTAATTATCCATACTTTATGTTTTAAGAAATATTAATATAATATTCCCTTGACTTTTGGCCCTCCCTTTCCCTAACTGGTGAAGTTCAGTCCCCCATCTCTTTTATCGTGGTCAGTCTACGCGTAGTGATGTATTTTATATTAATCATGAGTCAAGTACAAAGTAGGTGCTCTAGCCTTTAACATCTAGGCACGCTGGCCTAATTCCAAGGCTTAAGCATTCCAGCTTATAATACTGGCTCACCAACCTATAATGCATATTATATACACAAAGGTTCGTTGACCTTAATATTGCACACAGTTAGTTACTACGCGATGTATCCTCTATCTTTAAGGTTGGGCGCACCTTAGTTACTGCGCACAGTATTCAGAAATGTGTACATTACATCCCTTTACTGCGCAGTATATGCACGCACCATGGCATGAAAGGTGTATTACAAAAATGATGTCTAAACAACTCACTAGCTTAAATATACTTGGATTATATTTACATTTGGGTTCAGCCGAGGGATATTACATCTGGACTGATTAAAGATGTCGATGGCATTGATGGATCTCCTTGGACTCCGGATCAAGTCAAGGGGTGGGCTGTTATTGTTTGAGTGTTTTTGTTATTGTATATGTGAAATATGACTAGTAGATTATGATGTTGATTTTGATCACTGACATGTTTCGTTGATGGATGCAGGCTGACGATAGCTTTCCAACTAGACTCACATTTGGAGTAAAGGGGTCACGCACAAAAACCAAAGACTTTGAAGGACAGGTGTGGTAGCAGCCCTGCCATAACCTACTAGCACTATCATCGTGGCTCAAAATGTAGGTTAACGACTACCTAGTTTGAGAGATCCACGATGCCTTGAGGGAAGACTATGAAAATCACTCATTATGATTCTAAGGGGCACGCAATAAGGTAGGGTCCTTATTCCTTAGAGGCCCTTAGTCTCCTGCAAGGTCACCTGACGGAGTATTGACTCTAGGGGTTTGACGTCTACCAAAATCAGTCAAAAGGCGAGTGGCACCCTTGGAGAACGTAGTGTGTCTTGAAGGGCATGTCGCGAAAATAAAACATGAATGCAGGTGAGTGGCACCCTTGGAGCATGTAGTGCATCTTGAAGGGCACGTTGCGATTTTAACACTGGTAAGTTATTGAACTTAGTACCGAGAAAACTATGTCTCCTTAGGACTTGGTCAGCCTTAAAATGAATGTTGCCTGAGTAAAGATTAATAATCATAAATTCCCTTAAAAAAAAAAATCGATCTTAGTGAATTTAAAAGCGTAGGTCTAAGTAGGTCATGTGAACAAAAAAAAACTAAAAGGGCATTTAACCAAGGGGGGGCGAAGAAATTTCAAACATAAATAATTAAATTAAAATTTTAATGAAGGATTAAAATATTTAAAAGTTTAATTATGGCTAAGTACAAACTTGCTAATTCAGAACCTAGACCAAAAAGGGGAAACTTAAAGAAAAATGGGAATGTGGAACATAGTAGGAAATCTAATCTTTGGAAATTTCTAATTTTGAAATCAACTAGCCTTTAAGAAATGAGTTAGTCATTTAAGAAATGTAAGGGAATAAAAGGGACATCGAGGAGTGTTTTTAGGAACGCTTTTAGGTGGGTGAGGGAAATTGTCAAGTTAAATTATTTAATTAAATAAATTGTTGGTGCAACTAAGGGATCGGGTGACAAGTGTATGGGGGAGAATTTTCCTAATTTAAATTTTAATAAAAGTAATTTAGTGAGGGTTTGACAACTAATCACTAAGAAAAATCTATAAAGGGAATTGCGGAGGAGGAGAAGGGATCACATCTGGTATGCATAAGGTTATGCTGTCAGATTTAAATCTTGACTAAAGTTTTCTTGTGGGAGTTGGGATACCTAGCTCAGATAACGAGTGGTAGCTCAACCTTGCGAGGTGATATGGGAGCTAGTTTTCTCTGGTTGTGAGCGTGGCCCCTTTATGGCTCAGGGGGCTTAGGGGGAAGAAGAGTACCGCTAGAGTTGGCTGGGAGGTACTGGTGAGGTATCAGTGGTTGGAAATCAGGAGCTGGATGAAGCGTGAGCGTGGGACAGTGGCATCGAAACCTTCACCTTCTCTTAAGGTACACACGTATAAATTTTGCAATTTTAATTAGTTTATTTTTATGTGGATTTAAATCTAGATGGTAGGAGGTATGGGGTTCTAGATATATGGGTGAATTTTGGGTTCCTTTCTCTGTGATTTTTTTGTTACTATATGGCAATATGATTCTCCCAAGAGAGACTTCATCCATTTGTAGTTTATGGTCTCTATTGCATAAATAATTGTCCTTTTGTTTAATTATTTGTATTCCAATTCTGGTAGCGCAACAACCAATATCCATTCCAGTTTTGTCTACATGCTTTTCTCTTATTCCTGTAGTGCAGATATAATTGCATCTGTTAGTTTATTGCTTGTATATATCTATTCACATGTGGTTTTAAATTTTCTTGTAATCTTATTTAATATAGCACAGCCTTTTGGTGCCTTTTAGTTTTATTTGCATGTAAAATTTTCTATTTTTCCTGAAGTGCATCAAGTTGTCCACTACAAAATTCGTTGCCCATGGCTATTTAGCTCACCCCAACCCCGAGTTGGACCTTGACTTATGGTCATGCCCAGAGCGCCATGTTTCCCTCCATCTTGCAGCCTGACCATCCCTGTACCTCTTCTTTGCTTGACCCGTTCTCAACATTTCGTGTATCTATGCATTCTTTATGACAATGTTTCTCTTTTTACTAAGGCAGATCCCATCGTTTTTATATCAAGGATTTCACGTTGATCCCTTGGTGTTGATTTTCTTATTTAACCCCAGATTCACTTTGTGATTCCGTAAGGATTATGGAGGGGCCATTGACTCATTGTGCACACTATACGATCCTCCATCCTCGTTGTCTTGCATTGAGTTGGTGCTTGCATTGTGTTGACTGTTTCTTATCTCATGGACTCTCCCTTGGAGCCTTGTATATTGGTGTTTGTCTGGACTCTCTTGACACCTAGAGGATCGTGCTAGGTCGAACGCTTGGCTCGTTTTAATTGTGGAAACAAGCAGAAGACCCCAAACCTTCGACTGTTTTTTTATAAACCCTTTTTCTTATTTATTGCGATTCATTTTTATGGTTTCCCTTATTCCTAGACCTCTTTGCGTTCCCACTCACTTCGCTTCCACTTGTATTAATTTTTCGTTGCCAGAACTTTAGAAAATGGATTGGGGATGGGGATTTCAATTTAGTGGCTATGTTTCCTTTATCCTTTCTAGAAGTATTTCTTTGGGAATGTTTTTTTAAGTTGAAGACTTACCCATTTTTCTTGATGCCCTTGTTGTAGCCTCATCGATTTGGTCGTTGCTTCTCTGCATTTCCTACCTTCAGTTACACTCTGACCCTTCCGGTGGTTCCCTATCCCTGGAAAATTTATGTTTTCCATTATAAGTAGAATGGCGATAATCCATTGCCTGTATTAGTTTATGAGCATTTTTAGAATCTTGCATTAACTAATAACCATAAAATTAAGGCAGTAGTTATATTTACATTGGTTATGGAAGTAGCAATTAATTGTAGATTGTGATTGTGTAGCAATGATATAATTAATGGTAGCATTGGTATATTTATAGAAAAAAACAATTGCAAAGATTATTTTGGCAGTGATTATAATTGATAAAGAACATAATGGCAGTAGTTATTTTTGGGCAGCAAATATATGTGTTAGGAGACTTATTTGCCTTATCCCAATTTTAATTTGTTTTATATTGGAGCCTTACGTCAAGGGTCATGTTATTGGCAAGTGACAGTTTTTTTATATTGATTATAATAGTTTCGATTCCGTTATAGTACATAGATTTATGTTAAAGGAAGTGTTGAATGCCAAAGGTGTTTAACTTGATTTATAGAAGTTTCAAATTCATTTAGAACAGAGAATTGGGCCCAGGGATAGGCGATATGCCTTTAGCGTTCATTTGTTTTACAACAGTTGCAATTTTGTGTAGAATAAAGAATTACTTTGCAAGATATGTGGAATGCCATTTAGTATTTTAATTTTAAAATTGTAATGCCATTTTACTTTACTTTATAACAGTTTAATGTTTTCATAATAGATATTTAGGTTAAGTGACATGTGGAAGGGCAACAACGAATGATTTTCCTTGATAGTCTTTATAATTATTTTAGGACAGGGCACTAACTCGGGAACAAGTGAATGGCGGTCTGAATTGTTTTCTTATTTAGTTGTTATAATTGTTTATGACAGGCATTAAGTTAAGAAACACATTGAAATTATTGATGTTGTTATTGTAATCCATGTATAATGCTTTTTAAACAATAATTTATTAATTATAAGATGCTTCCTTCCTTATGATGTATAAAGGGTTGTGTTTAAAGGAAATTAGGGAAGCCTTGTTACATGTTAATAATAATTATTAATTTTAAATTATAATATCTTTCATTTTGTAATGTTTTAAAGGGTTGTTTTTAAAAATGGAAGTTGGAAGCATTTCTATCCTTTAAAAAGAAGGAAGGGAAGTGTTTTTATATGCCTTTAACATTAGATTGAGTTTAGATACAGTGTGCTATGAATAGTCCTTATGATGGAAACATGTTTTTGAGATACATCTAGTTGTTGTGCAATTTTAAACATGCATTGAATAAAGATACCTTGTGCCTCATTTGGCTCGGTTGATTGGAGTGCTCCCATTTATAGATTTTGTATAAGGTATGATAGTATAAGTTTGGACTTCTGGCGCACTGGATTTTGTTTCATGAGTGAAGGTTTAGGAATGTTTAAGTTTGCGCCATAGTTACTGTCGCGCTTGTCACAATGTGGCAGAATGATTCCTTATGATGGGATCAAGGCACATATTGATCAATAAGTGCGTATGATAACCTGGTCTTTGGTCATGTGCTTCCTGATGATGATGATTATTATTGGAATTGATGTATTGTAAATTGTTTGTAACGCATGATTGTGATTTTGTTTCTCACTCGTTGTGAAGGTTCAATTTCATGTGTCACTTTTGTTTTTGGTTGCGTCTAGATGATATTGATGTTGTCATTTATCTTAGTAGGATTGGACTTGCTTGTGATGGGCGGATGGTCGTTTTTATTCCTTGATTGATTGATTATTTGATGTTTCTTCAAGATGCTTGATGTGCTAGTACGATAGGTCGTTATGTTTATGTGTTGCATGAATTATGTTCATTATGTTCATCGTCGAGTTGTGAGGCTTGATTGTATTAAAGACATTACCTTCCTTCTGCTTCAAAGAAAGAAAAAAAAAATTGTACTTTTTTTGTGTCGATTGTTTTCATAACAACAGAGTTCGCTACATATGGTATCAGATCCAGTTCGACCCGTGACCTGGGATTACTACGGATTCCCTTGATTAGATACTTGATTATAAAGTTTCTCTAATTAAATTGATTTGTATTCGTTCAGGTAATCATGTTTAGAGGACGTCGTAGAGGAAGATGATGGGGTGCTAGGGGAGGAGGTGCGACACACCCAGTAGCATCCACGCCCGAGGGGTCTAACCCTCAGGGAGAAGAACAAGTTGTCAGGAAGGAACATATAGCAGTGGGTGATGTGGTTGGGATGATGAGGTCCTTTCAGAGGATGTCAAAGGCACTGATCAACCATTTGGATAGAGATGAGGCCATGGCACCGACATCTCTTAAGGGTCCACCACGCACCTCGGCCAGTACTGGTAGCGTTCACCACGAACTCGAGAAGGTCAAGTTTCCCGAGTTCTTTGGTGCCACGGATGATGAAACCACTGAGGCATGGTTGGAGAATATGGCGATGTGCTTTTCACTTCACGACTATACCTCCAACATGAAGGTCTACATGGCGGTCTTCCAGCTGAAGGGGAGTGCTCTTCTATGGTGGAAGACGCTCCTACCACAATTGAAAATGGTCGTTGAAGACGTGTCATGGGAACTGTTCAAGGAGTGGTTCTAGGAGAGGTACCTGTCTGAGGAATTCATTGAGCATCATCTCAATGATTTCAACACCTTGTGACAAGGCGATCATATGGTGCCCGAGTATGAGGCACGTTTCATCGAACTGCTTCAATATGCTCCCCACCTAAATGCTAAGAAGCTTAAGGTCAACAAGTTCGTGTTCGGCCTTAATGTCAACATTCATGCAAAAGTGAGGATTTTGATGCCTCAAACCTTGCATGATGTTATCCAAAAGGCCCTAAGAGCAGAGGAGGAGCTCATCAGCAGGGGTCAGAGAAGGACTTCGGCGAGACCAGCAAGACAAGTGACGTCTAGTGCGCAGCAGCATCAAACACCAGGTAGGCATCCACCGGGATATCGAGGCACTCCGAGAGGATCCACATTTACTACACCACAACGATCGACACCTCAAAAATGGAATCCCTATAGAGGACCATAGCACCAAAGACAACATCGACTACAGCAACAACAGTTTAGGCCTATTCAGTAGAACATACCAGGGTTCCAGGCCAATGGGTCGTTATCTTCTACTTTAGGTACCATGAGTACTGGACCGAAGGTTGGGTGTTGGACATGTGGGGAGACACATTACCAACGTGACTTCCCAGTTGAGAGGGCCAGAGAAGTCGGATCAACCAGACCCACTACCATGGGAGATTTGGGAAAGGCCCATCAGATTCATGCAGTGGTGAATAACCACCAAGAATAGCATCAGTCGACTGTGCTTGAGACGTCAGGTACCATTGTTGACCAAACTATTAGTATTTTGATAGATCCAAGTGCTACAGAGAGTTTTATTTCTGGTGCAGCACTAAAAATAATTAAGGTAAAGGCAGTCGAACAAGATGAGTTTAGCTTTGTAGAAATGACTTCGTGAGCCAAATAGAAGGTTGGAGGGAAGGTTACAGGTTGTAGCCTTAACATGGGAGAGTTTGTCACTAGGGCCAACATGTACGTCATGATCTTAGGGTCTTATGACATTGTGATCGGTATGGACTGGTTGGAATCGCATGAGGTGATACTCAACTGTAGGACGAAACGGTTGAGTTTGGTTGATGATGAGGGACAGAGACGCGTGATTGTATGTAGGAACCAAGGAGTTTCCCTAAGGTTCATCTCTTCCCTACAACTATGGAAGAACATGTGCAAGGGATGCAAGCTATATGCGATCCTTGTGTTAAACGAAAAGGGCATGGTGGAAGGCCTAGAAAACCAAGGTTGTTGCCGAAGAGGGAATTGGAATTTACCATTGACCTAAAATCGAGAACTAAACTGATAGCAAGAACACCTTATCGGATGTTGACCCTGGATTTACATGAGTTGAAAATGAAACTGAAGGAGTTGTTGGAACTAGGACTAATACATCCAAGTGTGTCACGATGGGGTGCGCCTGTTATTTTGTCACGAAAGAAGGATGGGTCGTGGAGACTCTGCATTGACTACCGTCATTTAAACAAGGAAACGATCAAGAACCAATATTTGCTTCCAAGGATTGAGGATATGTTTGATCAGATGAAGGGTGCAACGATGTTTTCAAAGATCGACTTGAGATCGGGGTATCGCTAGTTATGGATCAAGGAGGAAGACATTCCTAATACCACCTTTAGGACAAGGTTTGGACATTACGAGTTTACTATTTTTCCATTTGGACTAACAAATGCCCCAGGGGTATTTATGAGTTTGATGAACATGGTGTTCCGCGAATACTTGGACAAGTTCGTCCAAGTATTCATTGATGATATTTTGATTTATTCTGGGACTATGGAGGATCATGACGAACACTTGCACTTGGTACTACATTTTCTACGAGAGAACAAATTGTATGGAAAACTATCGAAATGCTCGTTTTATCAATCGAAGATTCATTACTTAGGGCATGTCATATCCGGTGAAGGTATCGCTGTGGATCTAACAAAGGTATCACTATGGATCCAATGAAGGTAGAAGCTATCATGGAATGGCATGTGCCAACGAATTTCCCAGAAGTGCATAGCTTCATGGGTTTAGTGGGATATTATTATCAGTTCGTCAAGGGTTTTTCGAAGATAGAAAATCCGATTACAGAATTGTAGAAGAAGAACAAGAAGTTTGTTTGGACCGAGAAATGCGTGTAGCATTTCGGAGGCTCAAGGAGATGTTGATGACAATGTCGATAATAAAGGTCCCTGACATGGACGAGGACTTATTGGTATGCACTAATGCATCCAAGGAAGGCTTAGGCAGAGTCTTAATGCAAGAGGGTCGAGTGATCACTTACATCTAGAGAAATTTGAGAAGGCATGAGGAGAACTATGCGATGCATGATTTGGAGTTGTTAGGCATCGTATATTCCTTGAGAGTTTGGAGACACTACCTGATAGGATGGAAATTTGAACTAAAAACAAACCACTGTGATTTACAACACATTTTCACGAAAAGCGACTTGAAGGTGTGACAAAGGTGTTGGTCGGAATTGCTTAGCGAGTACGATTTTGAGATTACCGACATAAAGGGAACAATGAACAGAGTGGCATATTCTTTGATTCAGAGACCACACATATTTTCGGTGATGCCTCTTCAGACGAATCTATGTGAAAATATGATCCAGATTTTATGAGCAGAATGAAATGACTACAGAGTATTTCCATATGCTTAACATAGAATAACATAGATACAATAAAACTGGTTTTCTATTCAATAAGGAAATAAGCTGAAACTGTAAAATGCAGCGAAAAACAAGCTTGTTGGAATGGTGGCGGCTTATCTCTGAGAAGAGATGTGACGACTGAGCTCATTTGCTAGAT
The DNA here is from genome assembly GCA_000966675.3 of Picea glauca. Taxonomy (NCBI): domain Eukaryota; kingdom Viridiplantae; phylum Streptophyta; class Pinopsida; order Pinales; family Pinaceae; genus Picea; species Picea glauca. The sequence goes on from JZKD02S0100137.1 coordinate 988,727, forward strand.
CATTAAAATGAGGCTCTCAAGGCCTTTTTAAAATAAACAGGAGTTTCAAAAACCCTAAACATCCAAAAACCTAACCCTAGGAGATGAAGCACCAAAAGTCATGTGGGCCCCGTTTGGGTAAGTCAGTACATCAACTTCCCGGGGTCGTAACTTTTGCATACGATCTCCGTTTTAGGCGTATGATATCCCATTGGAAAGATCTATTCGAGGAATACATCATTTGCACAAAATTTCATGATGAAATTTTTCAACCACAACATACCCCAAAAAATGTCATTTAGGGCCTCAAAACGATTCCGGATGTTCAGGATCCGAAAAACTGCTAAAAATAGTAAATTATCAAATTTGCTAGAAAGTTGTTTTGAGCTAGATGGAAAAGGTGGGTGGCCACCGATATCCACCTAGATCAATCCTCCATCCTTAGGAAGCAATGGTCTCCATTGCATTGAGTTCCCCCACCAGATGAGGAAATTTCTACTGAATTTGGCCTCGGGTGAGCCACTTACCCTAGTGCAAGAGCTGCCCTGCTTTGATGACTCAATAAAGCTAGATCCTTTGTTTTCACGTGCCATTGATCTGTGTATCCATAATATGATCACTGGATTCCTATTGTATGCAGTCGGGGTAGAGCTCTTTGTTAGAAAAACAGGACCGCGGAGCAATAAAATAAAACAAATGTGGAAACAAAACACAGAAGATACACAATACAAGAGAGACATAGATTTACGTGGTTCACCCAGTGTGGGCTATGTCCACCAAAGAAATTGTCAGGTCCTTTGTTTATTATTATCCAGCAAAATGAAGGGATACAACCTACAGCAAAACCCACTGTAACTTCCTCTTCTTTCTCTCACAGTCTCCTCTCTCAGAATACAATACTCGCCAACCTACATA
>JZKD02S0100137.1:993408-1007586 GCA_000966675.3 Picea glauca
ATACTCGCCAACCTACATAGCCGCAATACATTTCCCTCATAAAAGAGGGTTTCCTTCTAGGGAAAAAAACCCTAACATAATCTCTATCGTTAGATCTACGACCTTATAATGAACGTTCCAGATTTACAATGAAATTACAATATACTTTTACAAGGCAATTTTTGCTTCGGGGGCTTCGCCCCTGAACCCCCATTGGGGGACGCTGCCCCCGAACCCCCTCTGGGGGCCCGCTTTCCCCCAGACCCCCCCAGCCGGGGGGATAGCCCCTCGAGACCCCATAGAGGGGGTACCCCCCCTCTGCACTCCCCCGCGTGGAAGACTGTACATACTTCTGGGGTGTAAATACTGCATGGGGTATAAACACGGCTGAAAGTAAAAGGCCTCTAAATAAGGAAGATAATCAGGCTCCACAACCAACACTCTGTTGGTGTCAGTTGTTCTGCTACGTTTGAGGTGTCCAATAATGGTGGGAAATAAGGCCAAAGGAGGTCCATGTTGAACATTGGGTGTAGGCCAAGGAAAGGAGGAATGTTAAGTGCAAAATAATTATCCCCCACAGCTTTGGTGATGGTGTATGACCCATAACGGAGTGGGCGAAGCTTCCGATGGGGTCTTGTAAGGTGTTCTTTCTGCAAGTGCAACCAAACTTTGTCGCCTACCTGAAACTTATGTGGAAGCCGATGTTGATCATGGTGTTTCTTGTACTTGTCATTGGACTTCTGTAGGATATCCTGAACCTGTTGGTAGATGTGCTAGATCCTCTAAATGAATCGGGTGGCTTTGTCAGCCTCAGTTGGAGCAGGAGAGGAGTCATTTGAGGTGACTGGAAGGGGAAGTGAAACATCTATGAGACCCAATGGTTGGAATCCCAACCTCACCTGAAAGGGGTTATGGCCGGTTGAGCTATGCAGGGCTCGGTTGTAGCTATGCTAGACATAGGGAAGACTCTCATCCCATGTGCGAGGGTGCTTGGAATTATACATGCGCAAGATATGCACAGTCATTCAATTTACGACCTCAGTTTGGCCATCTGTCTGGGGGTGGAAGGCCATGGATTTGGTGAGCTTGGTGTCTAGTAGTGACTAGAGGCTTGACCAGAATGTGCTGAGAAATGGACTGTCTCGATCTGAGACAATGGTTTGTGGAATTCCAAAATGTACCCAGACTCATTCAAAAAAGAGCTTGGCAGTGTCTTCTGCTGTGATTCTCTTCTTGCAAGCAACCAGAATTGCCATCTTAGAAAAGCTATCGACAACCACAAAAACACAGTCATTTCACTGCTTGGTGGATGGGAGGCCCAACATGTAGTCCATTGAGATGGATTCCCATGGTCTGTCAGGAGTAGGAGGAGGGGTGTACAGGCCCTGTTTCTTAGTGGTTGGTTTGGCAATAGCGCAGGCAGTGCAAGACCTGATATACTTACTGACCTCCTGTCGAAGTTTCGGCCGGTATAAATGTTTTGTAGCATCACCACTGTCTTTTCGACTCCAAAGTGTCCTACTACCCGACTGTAGTGGGCTTCCCAGATCAACTTCCCTCACTCACTTGATGGAACACATATATGGCCCAGATGACACAACAACCCATCCTGAAGATGGAAATTATCAACAACTACCTTTGCACCCAACATTTGGTAGGTGGTGGTGAAGTCCGGGTCTGTCTCATAGAGTTGGGCCATCCAGAGGTCTCATGGCCGTAGGAGTCTAGCACTGTGGTGATTGTCGCGACTAGTGGTCTACTGAGGCAATCAATGACGCGGTTGGTGCTTCCTATTTTATACTTGATGTTGAGGTGGAATTGCTACAAGTATGTGGACCACTTTTGATGGTAGCCATTCTGCAATTTTCATTGTGTTTTCATGAACTGCAGTGGCTTATGATCAATGTGGATGACTGTCTCCCTCCCAAGAATGTAATGTCTCCACTGGCAGTAGGCTTGCACAATGGAGTACAATCTTTGTCGTAAGTAGGGTACTTATGGACAACATCTGATAATGTCGCACTATGATAGGCCATGGGGTGGTCATGTTGCGTGAGAACGACACCCACAGCATAGTTTGAAGCATCAGTCTCAATCTCAAAGGGTTGTTGCAGGTATGGTAGTGAAAGTACTAGGGCTGAGCAAAAGCGTTGCTTCAAATAATCGAACGCTTGTTGTTGGGGCTGACCCCACGCAAATTTCTCCTTACCACCACCCCTGGTTATTTGGTTGAGGGCCCATGCAATATGGGAGAATCCCAACACAAACCTGTGGTAGAAATTGGCGAGGCCCAAGAAGCTTCGAAGCTCAGTGAGTGTGGTTGGGTCTAGCCAGTCACGGATGACTTGGATCTTGGCTAGATCCACATGTACGCCATCTTGATCAATGATGTAGCCTACGTAATGGACCCTATCCATGCTGAAGGAGCATTTTTCCAAGTTGGCATATAGCTTGTGTTATCGCAGGGTGTGCATAACCTGTTGAATATGCTGCAAGTGTTCGGCCCAAGTCTTGCTATAAATGAGAATGTCATCAAGATACACCACTACAAAAGTATTGGTGAATGGTCGCAGGATATCGTCCATCATCCTCATGAAAGTGGCTGGAGCATTTGTCAGACCAAAGGGCATGACCAACCATTCAAAAAGGCCTTCCTTTGACTTGAAAGTGGTCTTGCATACATGTGTCTGTTCTATCGGGACCTTGTGGTAGCCAGACTTCAGATCAATCTTACTAAAGTATTTGGCCCCCATGATTTGATCAAAGAGGTCATCGATTCAGGGAATTGGGTACCAGTTTCTGACTGTGATTTTATTCAGAGCCCAATAATCCATGCAAAGTCACCAGGTTCCATCTTTCTTTTGTACCAACATGATTGGGCTCCCGCAAGGTAATGAGCTAAGATGGATGTGCCCCTTCTGGAGCAATTCTTGGAACTGTCACTTGATCTCCTCATTCTCTGACAAAGAGCGGGGATAGACTGGCCCATTGGGCAGCGGTGCGCAGGGGGTCAGATCGATGGGGTGCTTGACCTGGCAGTGAAGAGGTACCTCGGTAGGTGAGGAGAAGATATCCGAGTATTCTTCCATGACCTTATCTACTTGCTTCTGCTGTGTGGAGAGGTTGGTCGCAGAGACCCTGGATGTGGCTGTGATTTTTCTCTCATTTTGAGAGTGAATCACGAAGAAGACAAACTTCCCCATCTGAGAGATGACCTTCTTGCATTTCTTAGCAAAGATCAAGGAAATAGCACTAGGTGGGACATCCTCGAGTATCCTATACAACTTCCTGTTCAAAGTAATAATAACACTACGAGGCCTAGACTCATATACAGTATGATGTTTCCATAAATAAGGTTGGCCCAAAAGAACATCACAAACTTCCATAGGAGCAACATCACACAATACCTCGTCTTTGAAGGGATTGATGTCGTACGATAGTTGACACTGTTGGCTGATGCAGAGATTGCTTCCTTGGCAGAGCCATCCAATGGTGTAGGGTTGTGGGTGGGGTGTTGTCGGAAGGGACAACCTCTTGATGACCTCTACTGAGATGAGGTTCTTCTAGCTACCACTATCAATAATGAAGTACAGTGGGGTGCCTTTTACCCACATTTGTGAATGGAAGAGGCGCTCTCCTTCTTCTGGCTCATCTGGTTCACCATGTTGGAACTTGGTGGTAGCAATGGTGGCACTAGATTCCGCATCAATGATCCATCTTCCCCTTTTTGGTTCTGACTCAGAGTCAAAACTCACATCTGATTCATAGGCTTTCACTTCGGCCACCAGCGTCTACTTTGAGCGGTAGTCAGCAGTGTTATGCCAAGGGATCTTATGGAAGTCGCACCACTTCCCGATATTTTTCTTTGTCTTTCTAGTGTCCTTCTTTGCTTGTGGCTTGGACTGGTTGTCCTGATACTATCCATCTTTTCTCTGTCCTTTGTTCTATGGGTTGGCGCCACCCTTACCTGGCTTTTGTTGTGAGGGGTTCCCCGGCCAAAATTGTTGCGTCTTTTGTTTGAACTTCTGCTCGATTTTGGCGACATATCGATAGGCCGTGCCCAAGGATGAGATGTCCATAAATTCCATTTCGGACTAGATGTATCTATGCAGAGCACCGTGATACTTGAGGACCAGATGCATCTCCAAATATTTGATACCCAGCTTGGTGCACAAGGTATGGAAGATATTTGTGAAATTTGGCACTGCTTGGTCTCTTTCTTGCTGTAGTGTGGTCCATTTGGTATACAAGTCGTCATAACTTATGACAGGGTAGTATTGTTCCTTAATAGCATCCCTGAAGGATTCCCAGGTGTTCATGACTGTAAATAATGAGGGTTCCTCTATTTTCTTTTGCTCACAGAAAGTTTCCCACCAATCTTTGACATGGGGAACGACTTTGAGGAGCGCAAAAGTACTCTTTTCTCTATTCAAAAAGTTATGGACAGAGAAATACCCTTCTAGTAGATTCAATCACTTATATACAACATCTGTGTCTATCTGACCTTCAAATATAGGAATATTGAAGTTTATTTGTACCTTGAAGGGGGCGGTGCCTCCACTCGAAGAAGATGTGTCTCCTGTTGGTAGCCGCTGAAGGATTTGCGCGAAATTATCCATCATCTCGTTCCTCTGTTGCGTGAGGGATTCCTCAATCAACATTTTGAAAGGATCTCCTATCCTATCATCTTTATTTTCTCCTTCCATGAGAGGTCGCCTAGGTGCGTGAGAGCTTTTGTCCTCAAGAGAAGCAAGCTCGAAACCCAAATCTTTGTACTCTGACCTTGTTGGGGACATGCATTAAGACGACAAGGAGCAGACTGCTCTGATACCACTGATCCAGATTTTATGAGCAGAATGAAATGACTATAGATTATTTCCATATGCTTAACATAGAATAACAGAGATACAATAAAACCAGTTTTCTATTCAATAAGGAAATAAGTTGAAACTGTAAAATGCAGCGGAAAATAAGCTTGCTAGAATGGTGGCGGCTTATATCTGAGAAGAGATGTGATGGCTAATCTCATTTGCCAGAAGATCATTACAATGAGGCTCTCAAGTCCTTTTTATAATAAACAGGAGTTTCAAAAACCATAAACATCCAAAAACCTAACCCTAGGAGATGAAGCGCCAAAAGTCATGTGGCCCCGTTTGGGTAAGTCAGTACATCAACTTCACGGGGTCGTAACTTTTGCATATTATATCAGTTTTAGGCGTATGATATCCCATTGGAAAGATCTATCCGAGGAATACAAAAGTTGCACAAAATTTCATGATACCCCAAAAAACTTCGTTTAGGGCCTCAAAATGGCTCTGGAAGTTCAGGACCCGAAAAACTGCTAAAAATAGTAAATTATCAAAATTGCTAGAAAGTTGTTTTGAGCTAGCTGGAAAAGGTGGGTGGCCACTGATATCCACCTGGATCAAAATATTATGACTTTACAATGCGACGATGATTGGTATAAATAGGTTAAGGAATTTATCGGACAAAACACCATGATGGTACCCACGTTTGAGGGATTTTCTACGGACAATGACGGATTAATGAGATTTAATAATTGAATTTACGTATCGCCCAACAATTATTTGAGGCATTTGATCCTAAATGAGGCTCATAGATCAGTGTACATGGCTCATCCAAGAGTCAAAAAGATGAGGGAAGACCTTAAACCCTTATTCTTTTAGAGAAAAATGAAGGCAGACATAGTCAACTACATGGCAAGATGTCTAGAATGTCATCAGGTGAAGGCTTGACATAGAAATTTGGAAGAATTACTACAACCACACACTATTATAGAATCAAAATGGGATGTCATTTCTATGGTTTTCATCGTTGGATTTCCCCTGACAGCAAGGAGACACGACTCAATTTTTGTAGTAGTTGACTCTCTGACGAAGAGTGCTCATTTTATTCCTTTGTGTACGATGTATCAGGCACCTGACATAGCTAGAGTTTTCATCATCAGGATAGTGAGGTTGCATGGCGTGCCTAAGAGGATTATATCTGATCGACGATCGATGCCTACAAGACAATTTTGGACTAGTTTCCAAAAGGCATTGGGAACCCAAATTAACTTTAGTACCGCGTATCACCCGAAGACAGGCAGGAAAATCGAATAAACAAACCAAATCTTGGAGGATATTTTGCATATGTACATGATGGACCAACAGAAGCGTTGGAAAGAATTCTTTTCACTGGTATAATTTTCATATAACAACAATTATCAAAGCACCATTAATATGGCGCCTTTCAAGTTTCTTTATGGGTGATCGTGTCAGACGCCTTTGATTTGGGATCGACCTGAGGATAGGGTCCTGGTGGGACCAGAAGTGATCCAAGAAATGAAATATCAAATGAAAACAATAAGACAAAGTATCAAGGGAGCGTAGGATCGGAAGAATATTTATGCCGATGTGCATCGTGTCGACCGTAGTTATGAAGTTGGCGATCGAGTCTTCTTGCGGCTGAAACTGCACAAGAGTTCTATCAAGTTTGGAAAGGGTGCTAAAATCTCTCCTAGGTTCGTGGGGCCCTTCAAGGTTGTGGAAAGGAAGGGGCCCGTGGCCTATCAACTATCCTTGCCTGATTCTTTGAGGCGTATGCACGATGTTTTTCACATATCTATTTTTAGACATTATGTTAGTGATCCTACACATGTGATTGACATGAGTTCCTTGCAGGTATCAGATGAGGGTGCGCTCATGGCAGAGCCAATCTACATTTTGGACCATCGCATTCGACAGTTACAACATCGAATGGTAGATCAGGTCAAGGTCCGCACTCAACGACTTGGGAGGATGCAAATGATATGCATCAGTAGTTTCCATTTTTGTTTGATAGCTATACATATAAATATTGTGAGATATTTTGTTTTGACACTTATATACTGTGAAACTTAGGGACGGATTATAAAACAAAAGGGGGTGTATGTAACATCCCGCTCTTGTGTACACGTGATTGGACTTATTCTTTGAGGACACTTGCGTGCAAGTGATCCAGTTCATTATATGATTGATTGTTTTGATTATGGATCATGATGAGTTGTGGATTTGATGATATGCTATTTTATGATAATTATATCGATAGGTTCTATTGACTAGTTTTTTCCTGAGTGTGTAGGACTCTGGACCGATTAAATATGTTGATGGCATCAATGGAACTCCTTGGACTTTGGATCGAGTCAGGGGGTGGACTGTTATGGTTTGAGTGTTTTTGTTATTGGCATATAACTAGTAGATTATGATGTTGATTTTGATCGCTGACATGTTTCGTTGATGGATGTAGGATGACAATATATTTCCAACTAGACTCACATTTGGAGTAAAGGGGTCACGCACGACAACCAGAGACTTTGAGGCAGAGGTGTGGAAACAACCCTGCCACAACCTACTAGCACTCTCGCCGTGGCTCAAATTGTAGGTTAACGACTACCTAGTTCGGTAGATCCATGGTGTCGTGAGGGAATATTGTGACAGTCGCTCACGATGATTCTAAAGGGTGTGCAATAAGGTAGGGTTATTATTCCTTGGATTCTCTTAGTATCCCACAAGGTCACCTGACGAAGTATTGACTCCAGGGGTTTGACGTCTACCAAAATTAGTCAAAAGGTGAGTGGCACCCTTGGAGCACGTAGTGCGTCTTGAAGGGAATGTCGCGAAAATAAAACATGAATGCAAGTGAGTGGCACCCTTGGAGAACATAGTGCGTCTTGAAGGGCACATCGCGATTTTAACACTGGTAATTTATTGAACTTAGTACCTAGAAAACTATGTCTTCTTAGGACTTGGTCAACCTTAGAATGAATGTTGAGTGAGTGAAGATTAATAATAATAAATTCCCTTAAAAAAATTATGAGCTTAGTGGATTTAAAAGCCTAGGTCTAAGTAGGGCATGTGAACAAACAAAAACTAAAAGGGCATTTAATCAACGGGGGCGAAGAAATTTCAAACATAAATAATTAAATTAAAATTTTAATGAAGGATTAAAATATTTAAAAGTTTAATAATGGCTAAGTACAAACTTGCTAATTCAAAACCTAGACCAAAAAGGAGAAACTTAAAGAAAAGGGGAAACTTAAAGAAAAAGGGGAATGTGGAACATAGTAGGGAATCTAGTCTTTGGAACTTTCTAATTTTGAACTCAACTAGGCTTTAAGAAATGAGTCAGTCATTTAAGAAATGTAAGTGAATAAAAGGGACATTGAGGAGCGTTTTTAGGAACTCTTTTAGGTGGGTGAGGGAAATTGTCAAGTTAAATTATTTAATTAAATAAATTTATGGTGCAAGTAAGGGATTGAGTGACAAGTGTATGGGGCGAGAATTTTCTTAATTTAAATTTTAATAAAAAGAATTTAATGAGGGTTTGGAAACTAGTCACTAAGAAAACTCTATAAAAGGAATGGCAGAGGAGGAGAAGGGATCATGTCTGGTATGCATAATGTTATGCTGCCGTATTTCATTCTTGACTGAATTTTTCTTATGGGAGTTGGGATACCCAGCTCAGATAATGAGTGGTAGCTCAACCTTGCGATGCGAGTTGGGAGCTAGTTTTCTCTGCTTGTGAGTGTGGCCCCTTTGTGGCTCGAGGGGCTCAAGGGGAAGAAGAGTACCCCTAGCATTGGCTGGGAGGCACCGACGAGGTCTCAGGGGTTGGCAAGAAGGAACTAGATAGAGCGCTAGCGCGGGACAACGACAACACAACCTTCGCCTTCGCTTAAGGTACACACATCTAAATTTCACAATTTTAATTAGTTAATTTCTATGTGGATTTACATCTAGATGGTAAGAGGTATGGGGTTCTAGATATATGGGTGAAGTTTGGGTTCCTCGCTCTATGTGTTTTTTGTTACTGTATGGAAATATGGTTCTGCCAAGAGAAACTTCATCCATCTGTAGTTTATGGTCTCTATTGCATAAGGAACTTTCCTTTTGTTTAATTATATGCATTCCAATTATGGTAGCGCAGCAACCAATATCCATTCCAGTTTTGTCTACATGCTTTTCTCTTATTCCTGTAGTGCAGCAATAGTTGAAACTGTTATTTTATTTCTTGTATATATCTGTTCACATGTGGTTTTAAATTTTCTTCTCATCTTATTTCCTGTAGCTCAACCTTTTGGTGCCTTTTAGTTTTATTTGCATGTAAAATTTTATATTTTTCCTAAAGCGCATCAAGTTGACCACTGTGAAATTATTCACCCACGGCTATTTATCTCACCCCAACCCCGAGTCAGACATTGTCTTATGTTCATGCCTGTAGTGTCGAGTTTCCCTCCAGCTTGCATCCTGGTTGTCCCCGTACCTCTGCTTTGCTTGACCCGTTCTCAACATTGTGTGTATCTTTACATGCTTGATGACAATGTTTCTCTTTTTACTGAGGTGGATCCCATCGTTTTTATATCAGGGATTTCACGCTGATCCCTTGGCATTGATGTTCTTGTTTAACCCTAGATTCACTGCGTGATTCCGTAAGGATTGTGGAAGGGCCATTGACACGTTGTGCACACTCTACGCTCCTCCTTCCTGGTTGGATTGCACTGAGTTGGTGCTTGCATTGTGTTGACTCGTGCTTAGCTCATGGACTCTCCCTTAGAGCCTTGTGTATTGGTTCTTTTCTAGATTCTCTTGACACCTAGAGGATCGTGCTAGGTCAGACACTTGGCTCGTTTTAATCGTGGAAACGAGCAGAAGACCCCAAACCTTCAAATGTTTTTTTATAAACCCTTTTTCTTATTTATTGTGATTCATTTTTATGGTTTGCCTTCTTCCTGGACCTCTTTGCGTGCCTGCTCACTTCGCTTCCACTTGTCTTAATTTTTCGTTGCCAGAACTTTAGAAAATGGATTGGGGGTGGGGATTTCAATTTAGTGATTGTGTTTCCTTTATCCTTTCTGGAAGTATTGCTTTGGGAATGGTGTTATAAGTTGGAGACTTACCCATTTTTCCTGACACCCTTGCCATAGCCTCAGTGATTTGGTCGTTGCTTCTCTACATTTCCTACCTTTCGTTACCCTTTTACCCTTCCGGTGGTTCCCTATCCCTGGGAAATTTATGTTTTGCATTATAAACGGAATGGCGGTAATCTGTTGCCTGTATTAGTTTATGGGCTCTTTCAGAACCTTCCATTAATTAATAACCAGAGAATTAAGGCAGTAGTTATATTTACATTGGTTATGGCAGTAGCAATTAATTGTAGATAAGACTGTGTAGTAGTGATATAATTAATGGCAGCATTGGTATAATGACAGAAATAAACAATTGTAGCGATTATTTTGGAAGTGATTATAATTGACATAGAACGTAATGGCAATAGTTATTTTTGGGCAGCTAATATATGTGTTGGGTGAATTATTTGCCTTATCCCAATTTTATTTTGTTTTAGAATGGATCCTTACGTTAAGGGTCATGTGATTGGCAAGTGGCAGTTTTTTTATTGATTATAACAGTTTTGATTCCTTTTTAGTACAAAGATTTGTGTTAAAGGAAGTGTGGAATGCCAAAGGTGTTTAACTTGATTTATAGAAGTTTCAAATTCATTTAGAACAGAGAATTGCGTCCAGGGATAGGCGATATTCCTTTAGCTTTCATTTTTTTTTACAACAGTTGCAATTTCATGTAGAATAAAGAATTACTTTGCAAGATATGTGGAATGCCATTTAGTATTTTAATTATAACAGTTTAATGCCATTTTACTTTACTTTATAACAGTTTAATGTTTTCAAAATAGAGATTTAGGTTAAGTGACATGTGGAAGGGCAACAATGAATTATTTTCCTTGATAGTCTTTATAATTATTTTAGGTCAGGGCACTAACTCAGGAACAAGTGAATGGAAGTCTAAATTGTTTTCTTATTTAGTTGTTATAATTGTTTATGACAGGAATTAAGTTAAGAAGCGCATTGAAATTATTGATGTTGTTAGTGTAATCCATGTATGATGCTTTTTAAACAATAATTTATTAATTATAAGATGCTTCCTTACTTATGATGTTTAAAAGGTTGTGTTTAAAGGAAAGTAGGAAGTCTTGTTACACGTTAATAATAATTATTAATGTTAAATAATCAATTGTTAAATTATAAGATCTTTCATTTTGTAATGTTTTAAAGGGTTGTTTTGAAAAAGGGAAGTTGGAAGCATTGCTATCCTTTAAAAACAAGGAAGGAAAGTGTTGTTATATGCCTTTAAAATTAGATTGAGTTTGGATACAATGTGCTATGAATAGTCCTTATGATGGTAACATGTTTTTGAGATACATCTAGTTGTTGCGCAATTTTAAACATGCGTTGAATAAAGCTACCTTGTGGCTCATTTAGCTCAGTTGATTGGAGTGCTCCCATTTATAGATTTTGTATAAGGTATGAAAGTATAAGTTTGGACTTCTGGCGCGCTGTAATTTTTATTTAGGATTGTAGGTTTAGGAATGTTTAAGTTTTCTCCATAGTTACTATCGCGCTTCTCACAATGTAGTGGCATGATTCCTTATGATCGGATCAAGGCATGCATTGATCGATAAGTGCGTATGATAACCTGACCTTTGGTCATGTGCTTCCTGATGATGATGGTGATTATTGGAATTGATGTATTGTAAATTGTTTGTAATGCATGATTGTGATTTTGTTTCTCACTCATTGTGAAGGTTCAAGTTCATTTGTCGCTTTTGTTGTTGGTTGCATCTGGATGATCTTGATGTTTTCATTTAGCTTAGTAGGCTTGGACTTTCTTGTGGCGGGTGGATGGTCATTTTTATTCCTTGACTGATCGATTGTTTGATGTTTCTTCAAGCTGCTTGATGTGATAGTATGATAGGTCGTTATGTTTATGTGTTGACTGAATTGCGTTCGTTATGTTCGTCATCGAGTTGTGAGGCTTGATTGTATTAATGACATTACCTTCCTTATGCTTCAAAAAAAGAAAATAAAAAAATTGTACCTGTTTTGCATCGCTTGTTGTCATAATGACGGGATTCACTACAGAAGCCTTTTAAGTACAACCATGATACCACTAGAGGAAATAATAAGGGAACCTATCGAGGTGGGGTATCATTATACTAAAATAACCTAAACCTATTTGTTGAGACATTATTTTGGAAATATTCATATTTATTTCCTTTATCCCTAATTTCAGGAAAAATAAGTTAATGAGAAGGAGTTGGTAGTTGAACAACCAACCACTCCCACGAATACANTATTTGGCTGAGGGCCCATGCAATATGGGAGAATCCCAAAACAAACCTGCAGTAGAAATTGGCAAGGCCCAAGAAGCTCTGAAGCTCAGTGAGTGTAGTTGGGGCTGGCCAGTCACGGATGACTTGGATCTTGGCTAGATACACATGTACGCCATGTTGATCAATGATGTAGCCTAGGTAATGGACCTTATCCATGCCGAAGGAGCATTTTTCCAAGTTGGCGTATAGCTTGTGCTGTCGCAGGGTGTGCAAAACCTGTTGAATATGCTGCAAGTGTTCGGCCCATGTCTTGCGGTAAATGAGAATGTCATCAAGATACACCACTACAAAAGTATTGGTGAATGGTCGCAGGATATCATCCATCATCCTCATGAAAGTGGTTGGAGCATTTTTCGGACCAAAGGGCATGACCAACCATTCAAAAAGGCCTTCCTTTGACTTGAAGGCGGTCTTCCATACATCTGTCTGTTCTATCGGGACCTGGTGGTAGCCAGACTTCAAATCAATCTTACTGAATTATTTCCCCCCCATGAGTTGATCAAGGAGGTCGTCGATGCGCGGAATCAGGTACCGAATTTTGACTGTGATTTTATTCAGAGCCCGATAATCAATGCAAAGTCTCCAGGTTCCATCTTTCTTCTATACCAGCATGATTGGTCTCCCACAAGGCGATGAGCTAGGATGGATGTGCCCCTTCTGGAGTAATTCTTGGATCTATCGCTTGATCTCCTCATTCTCTAACAGAGAGCGGTGATAGACTGACCCATTGGGCAACGATGTGTCGAGGGTCAGATCGATGGGGTGCTTGACCTAGCAGTGCAGAGGTACCCTTGTAGGTGAGGAGAAGATATCTGAGTATTCTTCCATGACCTTATCTACTTGCTTCTGCTATGTGGAGAGGTCGACCGCAGAGACCCTGGATGTGGCTATGATTTTTCTCTCATTCTGAGAGCGAATCACGAAGAAGACAAAATTCCCCGTCTAAGAGATGACCTTCCTGTATTACTTAGCATAGATCAAGGAAATAGCACTAGGTGGGACAACCTCAGGTATCCTATACAATTTCTTGTTCAAAGTAATAATAACACTACGAGGCCTAGACTCATATACAGCATGACATTTCCATAAATAAGGTTGGCCCAAAAGAACATCACAAACTTCGAGAGGAGCAGCATCACACAATACCTCATCTTTGAAGGGCTTGATGTTGTACAAAAGTCGACACTATTGGTTGATGCGGAGATCGCTTCCTTGGCGGAGCCATCCAATGGTGTAGGGTTGTGGGTGCGGCGTTGTCGGTAGGGCCAGTCTCTTGACGACCTCTACTGAGATGAGGTTCTTCTGGCTACCACTATAAACAATGAAGTGCAATGGGGTGCCTTTTACCCACATCTATGAATGGAAGAGGTGCTCTCTCTCTTCTAGCTTGTCTGGTTCACCATGTTGGAGATTGGTGGTAGCAACGGTGGCACTGGGTTCTGCATCAATGATTCGTCTTCCCCTTTCTAGTTCTAACTCAGAGTCAAAACCCACATCTGATTCAGAGGCTTTCACTTCGACCACCAGCGTCTGCTTTGAGCGACAGTCAACAGTGTTATGCCAAGGGATCTTATGGAAGTCGCACCACTTCCCAGTATATTTCTTTGTCTTTCCAGTGTCCTTCTTTTCTCGCGGCTTGGACTGGTTGTCCTGATACTGTCCATATTTTATCTATCCTTTGTTCTGTGGGTTGGGGCCGCCATTTTCTGTCTTTTTTTGTGAGGGGTTCCCCGACCCAAATTGTCACGTCTTTTGTTTGAGCTTCTGCTCGATTTTGACGGCATATTGATAGGTCATGCCCAAGGATGCAATGTCCAAAAATTCCATTTCAGACTGGATGTATCTATGCAGAGCAATATGATACTTAAGCACCAGATGTCTCTCTGAATCTTTGATACCCAACTTGGTGCGCAAGGTATGGAAGATATTTGTGAAATCTGGCACTGCTTGGTCTCTTTCTTGCCGCAGTGTGGT
>JZKD02S0100137.1:1007596-1026854 GCA_000966675.3 Picea glauca
CTGAGATAGATTTCCCTGGTGGTATCATGGCTTGGCATGGGGGTGGCCTTATACCGAAGTGGCTTAGCACGAAGAGCCTACGGTTGGGTGGAAAGGTGAACACCCATAGTCAGTTGGTTGATTATCTTCTTCAATGAACATATAGGTATTGGTATGCTCTGTGTGTAGAGTAAAAGGAACGAATTATGATATAATTTTATTCATGATGTGTGTGTTTGTAAATTATCTGAATGGTTGTGTCACTATAATATTTGTGTTGAAGTAATGGTGGAATTGAATCAAAGATTGGCGCTTGTGTATGTATGCCCTAAATATTTAAGCCTATAGATTGTATCGCTATTTCATTGAAAGTGTTTTTGTTTATGTAAATATGAGAATGTAAGGAATTGTGTTTGTCTGGTACCCCTGAGCATAAAGAACTATATATCATGTTTTGATAATAAAACACTCTAGAGGGATGTTGGTTGTGAGCTAGGCGAGGTAATGGTAGGGTGTAACCCTGTGAAGAATGCAAGCCTCCAAATGGGGATCTTGAAAGATAAATATTTCCTTTGGAAGGAAGATGGTAGGAGTGCCCTAGAATCTAGGAAGGTATCTGCATAATTGGAGAGTCTTATCCCTGTGAAATTACTTACCTTTAAAAGGAAAGTAAGTAAGAGACTTAAGTCTTCGTTTCAAGTGATGAAGAGAGGATTACCTTAGCCAGTTTTCTGAGTAAGGTGAAGGCCAAGAAGGCATGGTAAGACCTTAGAGAATACTTGAGAGAATTATTGAAATGACCAAGTCCAAATTCAGACTGTTAACCTATAGAAACCCTATGTCTTGCTTTAGAAATATCATCACCATCGAATTCGGTGTAGCTATTTGAACTTGACCATCGGTCAAGGAACGAAACATTCCAAGTGCTATGAGAACAAACATGGAACATTGATATGGTGGGATGATATGGTCCTAACCATTGGTTGTCAGAGTGTTTGAGTGTAAGGTTGCACATGGACTTCGATGGGGAGAGTTCTAAGCCAATAGGAACTGTTGGATCCAGTGATGAAAGGTCTCAATGAATGTTGGACCATTGATGTCAGACATAAGTTTGTTGGGGCATGGTCGTCAGAGTGGTCAAGGATAAGGACACAGTGGGGCTTTGACTAGGTTCACTCTAATTTAACAATGAATGTTGAATCATCGAAGGATCGGAGGTCTAGAAATTGTGNCCTGAGCATAAAGAACTATATATCATGTTTTGATAATAAAACACTCTAGAGGGATGTTGGTTGTGAGCTAGGCGAGGTAATGGTAGGGTGTAACCCTGTGAAGAATGCAAGCCTCTGAATGGGGATCTTGAAAGATAAATATTTCTTTGGAAGGAAGATGGTAGGAGTGCCCTAGAGTCTAGGAAGGTATCTGCATAATTGGAGAGTCTTATCCCTGTGAAATTACTTACCTTTAAAAGGAAAGTATGTAGGAGACTTAAGTCTTCGTTCCAAGTGATGAAGAGAGGATTACCTTAGCTAGTTTTCTGAGTAAGGTGAAGGCCAAGAAGGCCTGGTAAGACCTTAGAAAATACTTGAGAGAATTATTGAAATGACCAAGTCCAAATTCAGACTGTTAACCTATAGAAACCCTATGTCTTGCTTCAGAAATATCATCACCATTGAATTCGGTGTAGCTATTTGAACTTGACCGTCAGTCGAGGAATGAACTATCGAAACATTCCAAGTGCTATGAGAACAAACATGGAACATTGATATGGTAGGATGAGATGGTCCTAACCATTGGTTGTCAGAGTGTTTGAGTGTAAGGTTGCACATGGACTTTGATGGGGAGAGTTCTAAGCCAATAGGAACTATTGGATCCAGCGATGAAAGGTCTCAATGAATGTTGGACCATTGATGTCAGACATAAGTTTGTTGGGGCATGGTCGTCAGAGTGGTCAAGGATAAGGACACAGTGGGGCTTTGACTAGGTTCACTCCGAGTTAACAATTAATGTTGAATCATCGAAGGATCGGAGGTCTAGAAATTGTGACTGTTGATGGTACTATATGTTTGTCAGAGGCTAAGTTATCAGAGTGTCTGAGTGAAAGGTTGCATTAGGGATATGAAGGGGGAGTCTCCAAATCAAGAAGAACCATTGATTAATCAGATCACATGCCAGAGAGAATTGTGACCGTTGATGTCAGTTCTCAACCTATCGGAAGGTCAAGATATAGAAGTACCAGAGTGTCCAGAGGTGACACGTGATAGCCTGTAACTTGTGGAAAGGATTGAGGGTGAGTCCCTGTTAGTTTCAATTCTGGGGTCAAGTGCCTTGATCCTATCCCTTAGATCTATAGGTTGAGAGATATCGATCTGTCATCGAAGGGGTGTTGGTCGGAGAGAAGTGGAGGTCACGTATGGGATGCACTCCAAAGGGAGGAACTTTGAGAGAGAACTATAGTAATTGATCAAGGAGTGTTTAAGAGGCCTCAGTGGTAGATCCTTTTATACACTTAGGAGGGAGTTTAACACTCGATGTATCGATATGGCAAGGTTCTAGGGAAAGGTTATGACTTTCCCTCATAAGCTTGGAGCAAAGGAGGATGATGCCACCTAACTAATGCACAGTGGAAAGGTGTCAGTACTTGATGGATGAGCCAAGTGCCCTATGATGATGTGTACACCACTTCACTCCATGAGGAAGGTCCATAGTTCATGGCGATTTGGAATTTTGAGGGAGCAGTTCATGATGTAGCATGAGTGCCATGTATCATGCTAGGTGGTAGGTATATAGTTGAAATATTAACCAAGGTGGTAGGTGAGTGGACCTATCTCCACCATTGATTAGAGGTTACTCCCATTGAGATGTTTGAGTGTGAGGTTACTAGGAGACTCTAACGAAATGACTCAAAGAAGTGATCTGAGTTGTATATTGGCGAATAGGTGAGATTCAATATCATTTGTGGATCATCGTGGATCCCACTTGTTCACTTAACGTGAAAATGAGGATGAGAAACTTAACCATTGTGTGAGTTTGAGACTTTGAAGTGATCAAGGCCACTGATTTGCCAAATCCAAGGATTGTAAGATCAGTTGAAGTGAAAATTGATCAGAGTGTGCCAGTTGGAGTGGAATGTGACTCTGACGGAGAAAAATATGATGGAAAAGGAAGGAAATGAGTGAGTCTAAGAAGTTTATTTGGAGGGCCCGATGGATTAGGTGGTAGGTTACAGCCAATGCCGCATCAGATAGTGCAAGTGATAGGGACCCACATGGATTCCACGTGGTAGTGAGGTGTATTTTGACCAATGAAGGCACAAGTAACTTTAGAAGGCCATAATAGTTTATCCAAAGCTTGGTTTTGAGCATGGTGTAAGTTGTTGGAAATCTCTTTATGAGTAGAAGATGATGATTTCCTAGAGAAGATACTTTGAGGTGGTTGAGGAAAAATGAAATTTTAATATCACATCCCTTAAAAAGATACTTAGGGAGATGGGGGTCTTACAAAGTGGTATCAGAGAAAATTTCAAACACTAGGCTTGGATGGGCCAGATATTAGTCATAGGACTGGTATATTAAGGCCAAGATGAGCATGTTGGAAAGAGTTTATCTCTGTCAAAATTTTATTTATTACCTACACAAGTTCCTTGAGAAGAACGATTGAAAATTCAAATGCCGCTTTGGGATTTCTTGCAATGGAAGAATTGTTTTCACTTGATGGATTGATAGATTCTCCTATAGGAGTGGGAATATGTTGACAATCCTTAATGGTCGAACCTGAATGTGAATGGATGAAAATGACATAATCTTGTTAAAGGATGTTTAAGTTCAAAGAATGAAGGAACTAGTTGTTGTAATGATGGGATGTTAGAGACCTAGAAATTATAATTCTTTCCTAAATAAAATACTAAACCATTTATGTTTAATTACCATGATCAAGGACTGATGGAAAATTATAAGGTTGGTTACTTGAACTACAATAGTTGGAACTTGTAGTTGGGATAACCTATTTAAGAAAAAGGAAGAGGATTCCTTTGGACTGTTGACAGTACTCATAAAAGAAGTAAAGTGATATGGGCATAGAGAAATTTTATGAGCTCATGGTTGAACTAAGGAAAAAAAAATGTATATGCATATTAATCTGAAGGCATGTCTATGCATGTGAGTGCAAAAGGAAGACAACTAGAATACATCTTCTCTATAGGAATGGGTAAAATTCTTGGTGCACAAGGAGATGTTGTAATGCATATAATCATGAATGAGCATGAATATAACATGCTTATAGACTTGCAATAGTCTGCTAATGGTTGTGAGATATAGGGTTGTCATAAACCATTTTGGAAAATGATGATCTTATAATAGTATAAATGTTAAAAGTATGAATAAGAATGTTGATGATGTTATTAATTATAACCTTATGAAGATAAGGAAAAGGATCAGTAAAATCGCTTACCCAAAATATGGTAAAAGGGAGTGCTTGGACATCACTAAGATATCATTAGATCAGATAAAATCTAGACAAGGATGGTGGCCATATGGGTAGGGCTTAGTATGCTCAAGTAACAACAAGAGGGAATTTAGGAAAGGATTTCCTTTATAAAGGTATGTTGACCAAAATTGATTTGAGGAATGAAGAGAGATGGAGATTGGCATTTTACTGCACATGGTAATTTTGCAATTACCTACTTGTATTTTTCTGAATTATGGAATATTTTTATAGCATATGGGAACGAGTGATCTCTTATTGGATTTTTCCATGTAAAGGGGAGAAACACAATTTTAATTATATTTTTGAAGGATGACCATGATAATGGTTGTAATTTCTCCTTAGAGGAGGACTGATATAAAAATAAAAAATAAAAAATAAAATACCAATGTGTACGAATAATGTGGAAGAAGGTGCAAGTGATGGACTTGCATGTTGATGTCCATATATGTATATATGTACGTACTAAGGGCATGGTATGAATTATTGAATAAGTGAGGTGTGAGGAAATATTTGTACTTTCCTAGATTGGAGATGCCATGGATGCATGGATGAATCTATTTTTAAGAGTCATGGTTGTTTTATTTTGAATATTAGCTTGAAGAGGGTGTACTCCATTCCTCAGAAAAAGATGGTGTGAATTGTTGAAGAGTAGAAGAGAAAGAATGCTCTAATGTAATGAGATAGAATGATCTACTGTCACAAAAGAAGGAAACATAATTTTTCCTTTGAGGATTGCATGACAATGATTGTGAAAAATCATGAGTTGAAGAATTTTTAAATAAATATGCATATAAAATTGTAGAGTGTGCATATGTTGGACACACAACATGTTGAGGTTGTGGTTAGGTGCAGGAAGGAACAGTTTGAAAGTGATATGATAACATAAAGATACATGTTTGAATGTGTAATTGGAATGCATAATAAGGATGCATGTGTATATTCCTTATGGAATATTGGGTAAACTTATAAAATAATAAATCTAACGCTTACTCGTGGGTTGAGATCATTTTAGGTGATGATAGAAATGCAACGAGGAAGTTGCATGCTAAGACAGTTCCATGTGGAGGAACTAAGTGGGGACTCTGTCGGGAGAATAAAGCCATGTAAGCTAATGATTGTTGGAAACTTGACAGTAGGATGCAAACCTAAGTGTATAAGAATCTTGGATTACATTTTAAATAATGCATGTGCAAATGAAGGACAACCATTTTTATTTCCATTTAAGGAAAATGTACATGGATGTACTATATTGAATTTGAAGTTGTAGGCTAACGTTGATGTGTTATTATCTTGATTTCATTCAAGGGGGGTGATCTCTCTGAATGAGTACATGTCAAGATAAACTTGATCGAGAACTTCTCAAGGAAAGGGAGTAGCCAAGTCCCCAAAAGGGGCAAAGTACAAATAATGTAGAGAAAAGGAGAATACCCTTCTCACTTAAAATTTTTGAAAATTGGTTTGGCATAGTTATATGCCTTTGAACAGTTTGTGTAGACCAACCAAATTTAGAGCATGTGGTTTCACGAGTAGCCTGGTTTATGCCATGTTATAAATATGGCAAGAGGGATGAAGGGAGGAACTCAACCATGTTGAGAATTCATCTTTTTAGAGGAGTTAAAAAAGGGAGAACCTCTTGGCTCTTTTCTTGATTAATGTTTGTGTTTCCTTAGGATGAGCAACTGAAGTGATGGTTGTATAACAATAGACAACTGAAATACTTTATTTATGTTTACATCTAGTGAACACATTGAGGAATAATGAAATAGAGTGAAACAATATATCCTAGGACATATCTAAAAATATTTTGTTGATCCCAAAAAGTGTTGGAATATTCGTATTTCAATTTTACCTGAAAATTGATATAAATGTGATTTTAATTGCTATGTGTAGGAAAATTGAAGTTATTGAGGAGACAACTTCCAATGGTGAACAACATCAGGTAAAGGTAAATGTAAGAAGGTTTTTGTTGATTGACAAAGGAACTTATGAGTTCCCTGAAGAACCACTGATGAGGTAAACTTAGGAGTATATTGGTAGCCAAGTAGGTATAAAGTTAGCATGCTTTGTGGCATGAGGTTAAAGGAGGGATTGGGTAAGGTCCCCCTCAAAATAATTTATACTTTAATAATTAAAATTAATGTTGATTGATTGTTGTATGTGATGCAGGAGCATCAACGCCATCATTTAATGAGACATGGTGGAAGGTGACTCAGCGTACAGTGCAATGCGCATTAATTGGTTTGGATTCCAAGGAGGTGCAACACTTTAAGTTTTGAAACCTTTGTAATTAAAGATCCCTTGAGGTCAAAATACTAGAGTCGTTGTATGTATTCCAAAAAGTTGTATTTGTCTTTAATGAATATATTGTACATATTTTGAGCATCGACTCATATCTAAATTGTAAATGTGCATTTACTAAAATAGTTTAGCTATAGGATTGTCTTTATTGAGATGTGAAAGCACTAGAATAGTTTGGAGGAAAGTCTCAAGAATCCCCTTCATGTATAAATCAATGTAATCTATGCCTAGGGGTGGTTGTTGAAGGATGTTTAAAATTTTGTTGGAAGTTGTTGAAGAAATATAGAAGAAGAGAATTAGTCTCAAATTTCTAAGACTGTGAACTTGTTCATTCTTCTGAAACTGAATAGATACTATGTTATTGTATTTCTACATCTATGTGTGTGGATGATGTTTGCTAAATGAATGATTTATTGATTTAGTTATAATTTTCAATTGTTTCTCTTCTGAGAATATTAGTGCAAAGAGTGCATAGTGCCAACACAAGGTATGCAGAGATCACCCCTTTTTCAAGTTTAGAAGATCGGGAGAGATAGTGAAATATTTCATAGAGTGAGTGCAAGGAGTGTGCCTACACTCAGAGAAGTGTAAAATATCAAGGGAAGTTTAGTGCAAGGAGTGCACAAAGCCAACACTTTGTTAAAGTGTTAATAAAGCTCAAGAGAGTTAGTGCAAGGAGTGCGCAGATGACTTTCAAAAGTCCCAAGATTAGGAGGGAAATGCAAGTGTGTGCGAGAGTTCACTTCTTAAAAGTGAAATAAATCCCATGAGGGATAGCGAGTATAAGGTCCCAGGGAGGAACTCAAAGTGCAGAAAATTCCTTTGTTAAGGAACGAACGAACAAAATCTATCTGTGTGGAGTGGAACTCCCACACAATCATTCAATCAAGTTAGAGGACTATAGTTGTTAAGTTATGAGTCCTTTGGACTTCGCCACTTCGAAAATTTGGAGCAGTGATTTTTTGTTGGAAGACACGGAGCCCCGAAGCTCCAAATCCTAGAGTTAATATCAACTGTTAATCAGTGGATAAGTGTGAGTTGTAGATCTAAGAGATATTCAGAATTCGGCACTTCGGTTGATTTTGGGTGATAGTTGTGTGGCATGGAAAAGTTATGCATCCCAGAGCCCTGAAATCATCATCAGTCATAGATCATGGAAAGGAGATGGATTTTCATTTGTCGTTCGATTAATTCTTGATTTGACGTTGGAGAAGGGGAAGGATAGGGTAAAACCTATGCCTATCGGTTAAGTTACTTTATGACCAGATTCGTTCGGTAAAGACTCCAACACATTTGAGAACATAGTTGGTTGGAGTGGATTTGTCTGCAGCCTCGAAGCCTAGAGTAAACCTAGACCGTTGATATAGAGGAGGAGCAAGGACCCTTGGTCCCTAAACTCTTCGGGATTTTGGAAGTTCGACTATTCGGGAGAAGTATATTGTTGAGGTTGGAGCGGAGCAACTATGAATTTCGGAGTCCCAAAGCATCGAACAACCCTTTTACTAAGTTCTTGGTACTAAGTCATGGTCATATGCATGATTTTCTAGGAGAAAATGGACCCTCGCAGATTTGAATTTCACACATGTTAGAAGAGAATCATGTGGGTGAAGTAAAACCAGGGTTCTGTGAGATCCTAAGAGCTAATTCAACTCCTGTGAGAGAAGATCCTAGACCGATAGGTCACGCGAGCCCATAGGGGGTTTACTTCAGGTGGTATCAGAGCAGGAAAAATATCGGTGTAAAAATATATATATATATATTGGAAGCTATGACGCCAAGTAGACGCAGGGAGAGACCTATAGCCAATGCAGCCATGGAGGAGGAAATGAGACAACTTCGTGTAAGGATGGAAACCATGGAAACATCACAAAGGAGAGCATCGGAGACAGGTGATGTTAGTGACGCTGAAAGTGAAAATCCAGAAGAAGAGAAATTTGTAGGAGAAGAAGCAACAAAGGAATGGTTGTTGAGAGTTGTTTTCAAGATGGGAACTAAAGAAAAGATGGAAGTCCCGATGTATGAAGGTAATTTGAATGTATAATAATTTCTTGACTGGATAAGTTCTTGAGACAAGTAATTTTATTATGAGTAGATTGATGATGAGAAGAAAGTAAATCATGCGGTGACCAGGTTGAAGGGACATGCAACTTTATGGTGGGACGAATTGCAGGTTGATAGAAGGAGAAAAGGTAAGTACAAGATTAAGAGTTGGGATAGAATGGTAGCTAAGCTTAAGAATAAATTCATACCCAAGTATTATCAGTTGAATCTATTTATAAGGTTACAAAATCTGAGATAGAAAGGTTTGTCAGTGAAGGAATACACTGGATAATTCTATAAATTGAATATAAGAGCAGGACATAGGGAAAATGATGAAGAGAAAGTTTCTAGGTATATTAATGGATTGAGGTATGAAATTTAAGATAAGATTAATATGATAACAATGAGGATTATAGAGAATAATTATCAAGTATTCTTGAAGGAAGAAGACAAATTGGCAATAAAACAAAGTCAAAAGAATTGGGGAAAAAATCCTAATAGAGGAAAAGGAACCACAAGAGAAAATTTCTAGAAGACAAGGGAAGAGGCTATTAGTTCTGGCAATCAGATAGCTAGAGGAGGAGGTTCTAGAGGAGGAGACTCTAGAGGAAGGAGAAATTTTTCAAAAGGTAGAGGAAGAGGAAGAGGAGGAGAGATTAAGTGTTAACATGACACATGTCTTGGGAATGTCCTGAAAACAAAACTGTGGATTTTAGGGAAGCTCATGTTGTTGAGGCTCAAAAAAATATTGTAGGAACAGAGGAAAAAGAAGAAGTTGTGGAAGAAGGAAGATCACTCATGATGAGGAAAGTACTTGTGAAGCTGGAAAAAGAGGTGCAAGAGCCAACACAAAGAATGAGTTTGTTTAGAATTTATTGCAAGTCGAAAGATAGAGTATGCAAGGTGATCATAGAAAGTGGGAGCACTAGTAATTTGGTATCCACGTAAATGGTGGAAAAGCTAAAGTTGGAGACGAAAACACATCTAATTTTGTACTTGGTGTCGTGGTTGCAAAAAGGACATCAACTCATGGTAAGTAGACAATGCAAAGTTGAATTCAATATTGGTAGTTATAAGGATGAAGTTTTATGTGATGTCATACCTATGGATGTTTTCCATGTTCTGGTTGGGAGGCCATGGAAATGTGATAGAAATGCCATACATGATGGGAGAAAAAATATGTATACCCTTGAGAAGAATGGGTGTAGACATATGTTGTTTCCACTAGAAGATAAATGAGTCAAAGAGGAGGCTAGTCCGAGTATACTTCTCATGAGTGGGAAGGAACTCTTGAAATAAGTCAAGAGAGATTAGGAAATGAAGTTTTCTATTATAGGTAAGTCGATATCTATCCTTAAAAATACTTCCATGAATGAATTGCCTGTGGAAATTCAAGAATTGTTGGATGAGTTTGTTGACATTGTGGTGGAATATTTGCCTCATACTTTACCACCTATCAGGAGTATTAGTCATAATATCGACCTTATTCCGAGAGCAAGTTTTCCGAACAAAGAAGCATATAGGTTGACCCCTCAGGAGAATGGAGAGGTCAAGGAGTAGGTCCAAGAGTTGTTAGATAAAGGGTTGATCAGATAAATTCGGAGTCCATGTGCATTACCAACTATGTTGAGTCCAAAGAATGATGGAGGTTTGAGAATGTGCACATATTCTAGAGCTATCAATAAGATAACCATCAAGTATAGATTTCCTTTACCCCGAATGGATGATTTGATGGATTGTTTGAGTGGAGCTAATTATTTTTCCAAGATAGAATTGAAAGTGGTTATCATCAGATAAGGATGAGAGAATGGGATGAATGGAAAACATCATTCAAAAAAAATGAAGGGTTGTATGAGTGGCTTGTTATGTGATTTGGTTTAACCAATGCTCCAAGTAAATTCATGAGATTAATGAATGAAGTGCTCAAATATTTTATTGGTATATTTGTGATTGTTTATTCAGATGAAATCATGGTTTACAGTAAGACTAAGGATGAGCATTTGATACACTTGAGGATGGTGTTGAAGAGGTTGCAACGAGAAAACTTGTTGATAAATTTAAATAAGTGTTCTTTTATTAAGACAAAACTTGTGTATTTGGGGTTTTTAATCTCTTCAAATGAATTGAAGATGGATCCAGAAAAAGGTGAGGGCTATAAAGGAATGTCTTTCTCCAAGGAGTGTGTTTGAAGTAAGAATTTTTCATGGGTTAGCAAGTTTTTACAGGAAGTTCATCAAGAATTTTAGAAGTATATGTGCACCTATATTGGATAATGTAAATAAAGAACATAGATCTTTTGACTGGACAAAAGAAGCTGAGAAAGGATTTACAATGTTAAAGGAGAACATAACAAAACAACCTATCTTGATTCTACTAGACTTTAGGAAGACTTTCCAAGTCAAATGTGATGCAAGTGGAGTGGCCATTGGTGCAGTTTTAAGTCAAGATGATAAGCATGTTGCTTATTTCAATGAGAAGTTGAATGATGCTAAGAGGAAATATTTGACTTGTGATAAAGAATTTTATGCTATAATTAAAGCTTTGAAAAAGTGGAGACATTATCTTATACCAAAAGAATTTTTTTTGTATACTGACAATCATGCTTTGTAGTTTATAACCAGACAAGAGAAGTTGAATCAGACACATTCCAAATGGGTAGAATTCATGCATAATTTTACTTTTGTTATTAAGCATATTAGTGGGAGTGATAACAAAGTTGTGGATGCTTTGAGTAGGAGATGTTTAATCTTGCAAGAATTCCAAGTGGAGACTTTGGGGTTTGAACACCTCAAGGAAATGTATAAAGGAAACACATATTTCATGGAGGATTATGGAGCTTGTGAAAATACTTTGATGAGGGATAGAAGCACGTGGATGGAGTATCCGATCCAGGAAGGCTTGTTTTCCAAAGGGAGTTAGTTATGTATTCCTAAATTTTCTATGAGGGAAAATTTGATGAAGGAAAAACATAGTGGAGGATTGACTGGACATTTTAGCCATAATAAGACATATGCACAGTTGAGTTCTTCATATTATTGGTCAGGCATGAGATCTGATGTGAAGAAATTTGTGGACAAATGAAGAATCTTCCAATATGCTAAAGGGAAGCAACAAAGAATAGGGTTGTACCAACCGTTGCTTATTCCAAATAGGCCATGGGATGATATAAGTATGGATTTTGTTCTGGGATTACCAAGAATTAGAGGGGAAATGATTCTTTGTGGTAGTTGACAGATTTTTAAAGATGGTACATTTTATACCATGTCACAAGACAAGTGATGTTACTCACATAGCAAATTTTTTTTTCAAGGAGATTGTGAGATTGCATGGATTGCCTAGGAGCATAGTCTCAGACAGAGACACAAAATTTGTGGGACACTTTTGGAGGAATTTGTGTAAGAAAATAGGGACATATTTGTCTTTTAGTTCGGCATATCACCCTTAGATAGATGGATAGACTAAGGTAATGAATAGGAGATTAGGGAATTTGATGAGGAGTTTAGTGACTGAACATCATAGTCAGCCGGATCAAGTTCTACCTCAAGTATAATTTGCATATAATGATTCAGCAAACAAGAGTATTTGTAAAATCCCACTCCAGATAATATATCGGATGCACCCTAGAGGGATTTTTGAGTTAAGAGATTTGGGACAAGTTGAATTTTGGAGTGCAGGAGAAGAAGACTTTGTTGCAAAAATGCAGAAGTTGCATGAACAAATCAAAGGCCGGCTACAAAACAACAACCAAAGGTATAAGGACAGAGCGGATCAGAAAAGGAGAGACGTTAATTTTGAAGTTGGAGACCAATTTATAGCACATCTAAGGAAAGAAAAATTCCCATGAGGGAAATATAATAAATTGAAGTTGAAAAATATAGGGCCTTGTAAAATTCTCAGAAATGTTTTTGCAAATGCTTATGATATTGAGCTCTCAAAGGACCTTGGAATTTCACCAATATTTCATGTCACAGAATTATATCCTTATAGGATGGATGGAACAAGAGAAGCATATGAGTAGGAGGAGGTCTAGTGGATGCAAAATATGCCCATAGTAGAGAAGCTCCAGATGGAAAATATTTCAGAGAAGAGCATTGCTAAAAGAAACAAGAGGAAGGTTTATTATGAATACTTAGTCTAATGGAAGGACCATCCAATAGAAGATTCCAATTGGGTGACTGAAGCATAAATTCAGAAGCATGGAAAGGAAGTTTAGGAACTCATGGACAAGAGTCCATGAATATTTTTTCCAGAGGAGTATGATGTAGGAGCATCATCGTCATCATTTAATGAGGTGAGGTGGAAGGTGAATCAACGTACAAAGTAACACACATTAACTGGTTTGGATTCCAAGGAAGCGCAACACTTTAAGTTTTGAAACCTTTGTAATTAAATATCCCTTGAGATCAAAAGACTAGAGTCATTTTATCTACTCCATAAAGTTGTATTTGTCCTTAATGACTATAGATTGTACATATTTTGAGCATTGACTCATATCTAAATTGTAAATGTGCATTTACTAAAATAGTTTAGCGATAGGATTTTCTTTATTGAGATGTGATATCACTAGAATAATTTGGAAGGAAGGCTAGAGAAGCCCCTTCATGTATAAATCAATGTAATATATTCCCAGAGGAGGTTGTTGAAGCTTGTTGAAACTTTTGTTGGAAGTTGTTGAAGAAATATAGAAGAAGATAATTTCTCTCAAATTTCTGAGACTGTGAACTTGTTCATTCTTCTGAAACTGAATAGATACTATGTTATTGTATTTATGCATCTATGTGTGTGGATGATGTTTGTTAAATGAATGGGTTCTTGATTTAGTTATAAGTTTCAATTGTTTCTCTTCTGAGAATATTAGTGCAAAGAGTGCACAGTGCCAACAGAAGGTGTGCGGAGGTCACCTTTTTTTCAAGTTTAGAATTTCAGGAGAGATAGTGAAATATTTCACAGAGTGAGCGCAAGGAGTGCACCTACACTCAGATTAGTGTAAAAGCTCAAGGAAATTCCAGTGCAAGGAGTGCACAAAGCCAACACTTCATTAAAGTGTTGATAAATCTCAAGAGAGTTAGCACAAGGAGTGCATAGGTGACTTTCAAAATTTCCAAACTCAGGAGGGAAGCACAAGTGTGTGTAGGAGTTCACTTCTTAAAAGTGAATGAAATCTTAGGAGGGATAACGAGTATAAGGTCCCAAGGAGGAACTCAAAGTGCGGAGAATTCCTTTGTTAAGGAACGAACGAACAAGATATGTCTATGTGGAGTGGAACTCTCCCAGAACCGTTCGATCAGGTTATAGGAGCATGGTTGTTAAGTCTTGAGTCATTTAGACTTCACCACTTTGGCAGTTTGGAGCAATGAGTTGTTGCTGAAAGACGCAGAGCCCTAAAGCTCTGAAGCCTAGAGTTAATCTCAACTGTCAATTAGTGGATAAGTGTGAGATGTAGATCTCAGAGTTATTCAAAATTTGACACTTCAGGTGATTTTGGGTGATAGTTGTGTGGTGTGGAAAAGTTTTGAATCCTAGAGCCCTGAAGTCATCATCAGTCATAGATCATGCAAAGGAGATGGATTTTCGTCTACCATCTAATTAAGTCTCGATTTTACATTGGAGAAGGGGAAGGATAGGTTAACACCTATGCCTGTCGGTTAAGTTACTTTATGAACAGATTCGGCTGGTAAGGACTCTGACACATTTGAGCACATAGTTGGTTGGAGTGGATTCATTCAAAGCCCTAAAGCCCGAAGTAAACCTAGACCGTTGATCTAGAGGAGGAGTGAGGAACGTTTATTCCTGAACTCTTCTGGAATTCGGCGGTTCGACTCTTCTGGAGAATTATGTTGTTGATGTTGGAGCGGAGGAACTCCGAAGCCCAGAGTCCCATAGTGTCGAACAACCCTTTCGCTCAGTGCTTGGTCCTAATTTGTGGTCATATGCATGTGTTTCCAAGAGAAAAGGGACCCTCACAGATTTGAATTTCACACCTATTATAAGAGAATCTTGTGGGTGAAGTAAAACCAAGGGTTTGTTAGATCCCGAGAGCTAATTTAGATCCTATGAGAGAAGATCATAGACTGGGAGGTCACGCGATCCCATAGGGGGTTTGCATTAGTATGTCATTGGCACCCAAGATGGATGCAATTTAGGAAAAGAGAATCCAAATAAAAGAGGGAAGAACCTCTGTCAATAAAGCATGGTTGCAATCCTTGCATGAAAATTCATGAAGAAATGTTTCATGAATTCATAGACCAATCAAAAATGATTGAGAACAAGAGTGCTCATAAGTAGCACATTGATTGAATGCATTCATATGAGATTTTAATTTCATAATATTTTATGTTGATTTGAGGTTAAGGTCAGTTGTGGTAGGAAATATACTCCTACTGTAAGGCTGGATGTTGATGAGGAAGCCATGTGATAAGAGGTTGGATGAGTTCAAACACATTAGGGAAAAGTGCCTAATATGAAACATGGTACTATGAAATCAATGCAAGGGTGCATTGTGTGTGAATGTGATCATGGACATTGGCACATTGATTAGATTCATTTAATGTTTGATTTCATTTTGAAAATTTTGGATGCTAACATGATGCAAGTGTGAGGAAGGTAATTTGTGAGGAAGGTAATTTACTTGCAAGTTAGTTTATTTACTTTAATATCATTCAGATCATAAAAGTGAATACATAAACTTTAAAATTTGCGAAAATAATAAATAAGAAGTGTGAAATGAAGAAGAATAACAAAAATAGGAGAGAAAAGACAAAACACAAGTTGTTGACAGAGTTCACCCCTCCTGGTCTACATCTATGGGCCTGCTTCCAATGTAAGTGATCGCTTCATTATGATGTCAAATGCTGAAATTACATCAAAGTTTTCTCCCAAACCACATACAATTGTCTCCAACAAGGCTCTCGTTGATCCAAAATGGATCTAGGAACCAAAATGGGTCCAGGAAGGCCTAAAAATAAAAGTTCTCGTAATTAGACGAAACTAGCGCTATTGTGTCAGTCTCGTCGCACTGATTTCAGACATATAATTTTTTCTTCAAACGGACACTGTATGCGAAATTTATCGCGCTCTGATCAATATCCCAAACAGGCAAAAAGCCATCTGGGTCAAAGTCAATGCTGACATCAGCAGGTACGACAGGTGATGTCATCATGACATCATGATGATGTCATCATACTGACGTGGAATCACCAGGAGGTGACAGGTGTCATGCAGATTCGACATTTTCGGGCCGACTTGGCACTATACAGATTTGATACATGTCACTGTACGAATGACACGTAGCAGTCTGTACATTGACATGGCCCAATGACAGACTAACACATGGAAGTACGGACGACAATTGGACCTGTACGGTAGGTGACGTGGCAGGTGACTAGACATATGACTGTGCAGTACGGATGATACATGGCATGTACTGTGATGATGTGGTAGGTACGATAGTGCGACACGTGGCAGGTATGGAGGTGACCTGGCCTGTACGGTGGTGATGTGGAAATGTTGATTGGGCAGCTGACTGGACCGATGCATTAGCAGTACAAACAAATCCCACGGTGACACGTGGCCCAATCACAAGGTTCCATGTGGCACCCCGGATTTGGCCAAGGTTGGCTGGGTAAAATTTTGTTTCACCTCTAGGGGAATCGAACTCAGGACCTCCGATTTGGGCAACAAACTAGTGACCAAGGCGCTAACCAACTTCACTACCGGTGTTCCTTGTTTATGGAACGACAAAAACTAGATTTAATTTTTTGGTGGTGTGTGGTTTTGGATAAGCCCTGGTCAGCGAGGGCCAGCCCCGACCGACTGGGAGCTGGAGATCCAAGGGCTAATAACAGGCGTTTGAATTGGGGCACGTGGAGGCTTGGGGGCATGGCCATATGGCAATGCGTATAGAACCAGGAGCCAGGACTGGAGGAGCCAACGCACCATCACCAACCCTCAACCACATTGCAGGGCGCATGTGACTAGGGGCCAAGAGAAAGGGGGTTGCACTCGAAATTTTCCCAATTTTTGGGTTTTAAACTATATGTTATACCTTTTAATGATTTTTAAGCCTATTTTTGGGAGATTTTGTCATTATTGGAGGATCTGGAGCCCTTTTTGAGGCCAGATCTTGGGAGGAATTTGGGAGGAAATTGGGAGGTTGTTTCCAACTCCAAACCTATATAAACCAGAGGTTCTTGGCAGCCGAAGACAAGTTCAGAACATGAGAAATGTTGTAGAATTATGAAGCCAAAGACATTTTTATGTAGGGAAGCCATTGAGGAGAGCAACTTTGCAGGCCATTTCTGGGAGCTTCGCTCCACCGTTTTTAGTGCCATCAGTTGTGTTGCATTCTTGACGTCTAGCAGAAAACAGCCAGACTGGTTTGTAATCCATTTGACACTTTTCTGATGTACTTTTGAAGCTTTGAAGAGAAATAATAAAACCTCACCCACTGAGACAAAGGCTCAGAGACGTAGGTGATCTTCTCGAACTCCGTTAACAAATTTGTTGTTATGGTTTGTTGATTCTTTGTGCTTAATTTCATATCTACATTTATTATTATGGCTTCCATGTTATATCATTAATTTCTTCCTCTTTCTTCAATTTCCTAAATGGTTAATGAACTCATGCTTTAAAACTTAACCATAGTCTTAAAATATCTTTTCGGATCAAGTGGTATCTAGCAAGTTGACGGTTGGTTTTTGAGTTTGCATGATTACCAGGGAAAAGATGAATCGTGGTGAAGGCGAGCTTGTTGAAGAGAATCTTGAGATTGGATCGAGAAAGAGAACTTCTCAAAGTGAGAAGATGGCATCAGAAGAGGGACTTTCTCATAACGAGATAGAGTTTCAAAAGACCTTCTTCTCCATGTCAGAGATGGTAAAGGTTTTATATGATGATTACTTGGGGTTTAAGAGACTGATTCTAGGTGAATATTCAAAGGCCAAAAGTGAAGAAGGAGAGGATCCTCCAAAACTCCTCCTTCACCTCCTTCTTCTCCATCAACTTCTTCTTCTTCAAGTACAAGTTCCAAATCCACCGCAAGAAAACATTCTCATAAACATAAAAATGATATTCCTTTACTTAAGCTTGATGTGAAGTTTGAATTACCCATGTATGATGGTGAAGTCAATGCAGAGAGGCTTGATAAATGGGTCAGACAAATGGAAGTTTATTTCAGTGTGCAACAAATCAAATATGATGCAACTCAAATCAAATTGGCATTGCTTCGACTTGCAGGCAAAACACTCATCTAGTGGCAAAGCAAGTTACAAAATGGCACGCAACAAGTGGGTAATGTATTTCCATCATGGCAAGTTTTTGTTTCTGCACTTAAAAAGAAATTTTATCCTTTGGGTTATAAAGAGAAGACTTCAATTGAATGGAAAGGTCTTAAACAAAGAAAGGGACAAACAGTGCAAGAATACATAGATGAATTTCGTAAGATGGCATTAATGTCAGACATTCCATTACATACCAAAAAAACTCTTATGAAGTATATAGGAGGTTTACCTGCACACATTCATAACACTGTATTTATGTTTGGTCCTACTAATCTTGATGAGGTTTAAGTTCAAGCAACATACATTGAGGAAGGGAAAACATGAGTTGTTGTATCAGTGGAATCGTCTTCAAGAAAAGAGGACAAAAGGAAGGGGAATGGAAAGAAAGAAAATTTAGTGACAAGAAAGGATGAGAATCTCTCTTGCAAGCATTGAAAGAAAGAAGGGCATGTTGATGAACATTGCTAGCAATTGTATCTCAAGAAGAGACCGAAGTGGTTCAAAGAAAGGAAAGGGACGCAAACAATTGCAACAACAACACAAACAACAGACTTGGGATCAGATTCGGGTGATGAGTTTAAAGTCACAACAGTTGGTTTGACAGGTAAAATTGGTGATGGATATGATTCTAGAAGTAAATTGTTTCACATAAGGGTCATAATGAGGCATACTAAGGTCGACACATTGATAGATAGTGGATCTCAATCTAACTTGATTTCARAGGAAGTGGTTAAACAATTRGGATTAAACACTCAGATGCATCATAAACCTTACTCACTTAAATGGATAAGCAACAATCATAAATTGCACATAACAAAGCAATGCACTTTAAAGTTTGCAATTTCATTAAAGTTTGTGGATGAAATCACGTGTGATGTGGTGCCACTCAATGAATGTGGAATGGTCTTAGGCAGTCCTTATTTGTATGATCGCAAAGAAATCTTCTAAAGGGAACAAAATCAATATCACTTAATTAAAGAAGGAAATGAATATGTTGTACATGCTCATCACTTAAAAACAAATCAATATCTTCAAACAATGGAACAATTAAGGAAGACAACTCATGCAAGAAACACACCTATAATTGTGTCAAATCAAGCAATTGATCTTAAGAAAGAACATGAGATGATTGTAGAATGGAAGTTCAATCATACTTTGCTTCAAGATAAGCTAATGTC
>JZKD02S0100137.1:1058837-1078906 GCA_000966675.3 Picea glauca
AAAAATATCTTTTGATGTTCTGCTTGATTTTATTTTTCTTTTTAGTATACATTTTGATCAAACTAAGTGTGTGGGTTGGGGGAGACCGGTTGCAAATACATTTTCTTTTCTTTCTTTTTCTTGTAATTTTCTTTAATTAAGTTTTGTTTTGTAAAGTAGTGGTTGATTTTAATAAATATAGAAGAACATACTATGCTTCTGACCTGCACTGGCATGCAAAATGCGAGATATTGAACATACACAAAAATTTCAAAGAAGATATACATCTTGTCTTTGCAAGCATACTACCTTGGTAAGTGATGAAATATTCGCCTGGTGGTCTAGTAAAGCCCAAAGGAAATTATGGTTGGTTGGAAAGGATCACATGTACCTCTATACAAAGCTAGGAAAGTTTTCACCTTAATAGTTTCATCTTGCCAATAACATATGTCCTCCTCTATGACTCACTCACGACATTTCTGCCAGAAGAAAATGGTCTATATTAAAATGAGTGGAAAGTCTAAGAGGGTATGTAGATAACTCTGATGGGGCTATGAACACTCGCTGGCAGCGGAGCAAGGTTCGTGATGTCGAGGTGACTTGGTCGAGGATATGGACGCTCGCTGGAGGTGGAGTGACACCGTAGAAAGGGAATACTAATAACTAAAAAATGGCCTCAATCCAGTGAATGCCTTGCTCGACTCTTGTCAAAGAAGGGCATGGGTCACAGTAAAAAGGAACGAAGGTGGAAAATGGGATGAACTCCATAGGTGGATCCAGATTCATGAACCTTGGGAAGTTGTGTACACATTGATAGGATACGCTCTATTGAAAGCAAATTCTCAATCAAATTTTTGCACCAACTAAACTTGAAGGAAGGAGAAGAGATTCCATTTTCACCTAGAGAATCGCCATTTGTTGAGCACTCAACACACCCTAAAATTATTTGCAAAATATTTTTCTTTTTGGGTACCACTTTTCATTTTTCTAAGTCATAGTTTGTATCATGGATGAATGGATTTTATTTATTTTATGTTGTTAAAACTCATCATCGGCCATTTTGTTTGGTTTTGATGGATTGAACTTTTCTCTAAGTAACAATACGTGATAGGCCCGAAAGGTACATAGTTTAAAACTTTTAGCAATCATCGATCAATGAAATTTGGCCTATAAGATAGTATTTTAACATCATTGATACTCTTCGGTGTCGGCAAGTTTTGAGGGGTAAATCACAAATGGAATAAACTGCCATCGCCGATTTCCAATCGCTGACACATCTTCGACATAAAAAACATTTGAGAGACAAAACTACGGAAATTTTCACTTTAACGCTTCATCGATCCTCATTACGACGTCAAGGTTGATAGAACATGGTGCAGAAACTAGACTTATGTCTAAAAGAAATCACCAATGCCAAAGGAATGTGTTAGAACTCCAAGAGTCACTCCCAGAATATAAATGGGAGTAAGCTTGGTAACATTCAAATTGATTTTATTCTGGTTTGAAATCAGGGGTAAACAAGACTTTAAAGAAAGGAAAATACAACATATATCACTACAGATTAGTGATGGACCATTGGGATATGGAGTCATAAACAGTCTGCTCATTGAAGGCATTTAAGCTCCCTATTAGACAAAAGATTTGTATAATGATGAAGAGAATAATGAGAGAATTAACATAAAGACGAATATTCACTAAGCAGAGATCCTCTCTACAAAGAGAATTTAGATGTGTCTGAACAGTAAACAATGATAAATAGGCAAGATTACAACAGATCCTCTACTGCATCAAGAATCTATCCATCAAAGGCAAATTTTAATCCTTAAAATAAGAAATGCATTCAAACAAGGTGAAGAATAGAACATAGAACATAGAAGACAAATCTGATGAAACAACTCATGAATCTTCAATAACATACAATTTTCAACTACATGCCCCTCTGGCGTACAAACTGAAATACAATCATTCCATTTCTCAAAACCTCCTCGGGTCTTGGGCCAAATCCTTTTTACATGAAAAACATTAGAATATATAGTTTCCAAGAGGTCGAACTCCTTTAGATATCTTCTATTACAAAAATTATTTTTTCCCCCAAAATAGAAACAACTGCTTGATGACTCGTCCCCTAAAACTTGGGAAGTTACAACAAAACCCCCCAAAAATAGGACATACTTGAGTTATCTTAATAACCTTATATAAACCGATATGAAAGTGATTCCAACAGCTTGATGACATGTCACAACTGAAAGGTTTTTCTGGGAGTCTTGTACATTCATGTTTTCTCTTTGAGGGACTGGTCGTGGTCTGCTAGTGTTCTTCTTCTCCTTGTGACTTTCCTTTGATGATTTGGCTTAACGTCCAGTTTTCGTGGCCACACACTGCTCTTGGATTTGATGCTATATAAGCACATGATTGTGGGGCCATCAAGGGCAGTTTGGATCCACATAGCTTATGCTCCCGCAATTCACCACCAATTGCCATGTACCTCTTTTTCTATACCATGGTTTCGATTGCAGGACCGCTCAAGAATTTTGTCGTTCGAGCACGTTCCATCCCCAAAATGAAGCATGGTTGTCGATCTGGTTGCAATATGTGATCTGGGTAACCCCACTATTTTATCACCCCTACTAAAGTTCTATCTGTCTGCTATATTAAACTCCCCTAGCCATATTTAGCGATGGTGCAAATTTCTTAGAGCTGGAGATCTTTTGAACGCATAGCATGAATATCTCTCGAAGTGACTTTCTCCCAAAGTGACGTGGCAATATCTTGTCACTACGACACTTCGAAGTTCGAGATATTTTAAATGAAAAGTGTAAATAACTCTCGGAGTGTCGATCTCACGAACTGATTAACGTGTGCTTATCACTAATTAAACCTGGATTAAGTCGTTTGTATCATCTAAATGTTTTTGGACTTCGGGGCTCCAGGTTTCGGAGAACTGTGCTTGTTATGAATGGAAAACTCTCAGAGTGACAATGTTGTGAAGTGATGGGGTGGCCTGATGTCATGGCTGCTGATATGTCACATAAGGCAAGTGACATGTGTCACTAAAAAATGAGAGGATGATGGGGCCCAAATGACCAAAAATGAGTGCCACATGTCAGAGCCAAATGGATTCCACATGTCTCCATGAATGGATGCCATGTGTCTCTGACGGATGAGCACCATATGTCTTCGACACTTCGGGGTGCGAGATTTTCTCCTGGATTAGACCTTAATCGTTGGATCTAGAAAGACATGCGGCATAGATCTCAGCACTCCGGGAGAAAGTACTCTGGATGAAATTGGGAGTGGAAGTCCCGAAACTCCTGAAGCCCAAACTGCAAAAGTAAATCAAAACCATCCGATCCGGAAGGATGTGTGGCACTTGATCTAGAACTCAGGGACTTCTGTCTGGTTGTTAATCCGTGTGCAACTTTGACATTCTGAATGCACAAGAGCCATGAATCTGAACTGTACAGGGAATCTCCATCGTTGAAAATTTAACCTGTATGTTTGCTTTTGTTTCAAGCCTGAAATGGAATACTCTGAACATTGCATTTGGATGCTTCCTGCGCAAACAAAGGACTTGGACGACTTGTTGAGAGCTCAATTTTGGTAGCGCCACTTTCTATATCTAGAGTTCACAGTGCCTCTGAGCTACTTTGTCTCTGAAAATGTTTGTGCTAACATCATGCTCCAACTGGGATGGGGGCCTCCCTGTGAGGCTTCCAAGAACCTTAGAAATTCTAGTTGTCTTATCCATTGGGCTGTGGATTCATCTGTGTAACCAACCTCCAAACATTGCTAACAATTTGCCACTTATTCAAGAAAACTGAAAGACCCACTATAAACTAGGGAAAGCAAGGCTCGAGAAGCGAGCTTATTACCTATTGAAACTTGAAGGAAAGAAATTGCTTGGGAAGTGAGATTATTTCCTACACTACCCTACTCTAGCCAAATCTGCAATTTGGTCAAGTAAAATCAGATTTTCACAGTAGCCATTCAAGTAATTTCAAGACTGAGATGGTCTTGTCTCTACCACTAATCAATAGATAAAAACAGAAATATAATAATAGTGATAGAGAATCTTTTGGAAAACCATACTCACCCGTGAACACTGGTGAAATGAAATTTGAAATTTTTAGAAAATATGAAAAACTTGACTCCAACAAGGCTGCAAATGAATCTTTGAAACCAAGATTAGAAACATGATGATCCACAAGAAAAAATTGCTCATCCATGACTGCCTCTTTGCTTGAAAACTAATAACCTTCTAGTTCCCTTGTAATCAAATCTTGACCATTAGTAGGAACAACTCCCTCTTCAAAACAATGATGACAATATAATGATGAAGCATGGTTTAAAACATATTGATTATGAGCATCTAGAAACATATAATTATCTATGCAATCATCAATTATAATATTCTCAACATGTTTTGAAAATTGATCATAAGCTTGACATGCATCCCTGTCCATAGAAAAGTTTGAGAATACTGAAGAATCCTGCTCCAAATGTAAAACATTCTTACAATCTTGTTGTTGTTCCAGATCTAATTCATACTCACTGTCTTTTTGCTCAAAATCTGAAACATACTGACAACATTCCTGCTCATGTACATGCAAATTTTCAAAATATCCTCGATCTTGAATCTTCTTTCAAGTACGAATGTTCTCCTAGACTTCTTCATCATCTTTAAATAAGCATTTTAAGTATGAAGATTTCCTTTCTCTCAAGAGAAGGACAAGCTCTGAATGTTGAGCCATTACATAGTACACTATGGCAATAGTCTCGGAAGGTCGGATTTCCACTGGCATATTATGAAAAACACTGTAAAACCTCCTATTGAAAACAACCAAGGCTTCCTCTTCCCCTCTACTTAAAGCATTAAATTTATCCAAGTACTGATCAAGGGACTTGTTCTCACCCCAACACTTTAAAAATACATTGCATAACTCGATCCAAGAAACAATGGAATCAACTCTCAAACCCTTAAATGACACAACAACATCTCTGATCAAATATTTGGAGAACAACCTCATAATAACATCATCATGTACTATCTCAAAATGATCAATAAAGTTCTCAAAGGCCTCCAAATTCCTCTCAACTATAACATGATCTTCTCCAAAGAACCGAGGAAGATACTCAAGGAAATCAAGAGGATAAGGATGAATGTGATATGGCAACCTTAAAGGTTTAAATATCTTGTCTCTGATTCTAGTTTGAAAACTAGTGGGTTGGATATGAGGTTTAACAAGCTGATGGGAAGATTCAATAGTAACAATAAGATGTGATGAGATAAGAGAAGGCTTTGAATCAATTGCAACCTCCTCAAGGTTACAAGGGTGATCAAAATCAAGAGGGATTTCAGTACAAAGCTCATCCTTATGAATAGGTTGAGGTGAATATACAATGTCAACATCTACAACATAGGCAGAAGGCAGGTCTTATTCTTCCAAGGATGGATATATAAAGGAAGGATGATGATCATCTGAATAAACAAAGCAGAGGGTAATCCTCTTGATATGTAAAGGGAAAGAGAGAAATGAGCTGATAAAGAAAAATAAGAGTTCATGGAGAAATATCATAAGTGGATACCTGGTCATCCCCTTTCATATGGTCATCTTTTTGTCAACAAGATCCTCCCCAGTGAAGTCTTTGATTGCGAAGTCGCTAGGTAGATGATTACAGTCAATTTTTGTGTCCCTCTTGTCGATGATTAAAATCACAACGAAGTTTTTCCCGCAAAGTGTTGCTAAAGCCTATTATTATAAAAGCTAAATAATACTACTAGGTGGGACCCCTTGTAGATTGGAGATCAGGTCTAGTTCTTATTTGATGTTGTGCTATTGTTTGACACTGCTTACATGGTGATATAATCTTGGTTTATTTGCGATTGAGAAGGCATGTTCTGTGTTTTTTTGCTGATCTAGGCTCAAGTTTTATTTTAGAACGACCTATGTTATCCTTGTTATCATTGCTATCTGTTATTGGGATCTATTACTAGGAGACCTGCACAATAAATATGTTAGCAATAACATATACAAGTAATTGGAAAAAGGCAAAAGAAAATATAAAAGAAAAGGGAAGAAACTAAACCATGCTATATACTATACTACATGCATCAATTTTTAATGGATTGTTGTTATCCCAGCTACTAAGTTAATAGCTATGCGATTTTTTTGAGTTATATAGTTGATATGCATGGTGATTATGTTATGGCATAAGTTGATATGGATCACGTTGTTGGTTTTAATGGTTGATGGTTTTGATACATGGTTTAATTAATTGAGTTAATGGATTATTGGTTGGCGTGTAGTGATGAATTAAATGATTAGAGGGTGGAGGCGATGTGCATTTACTGCACATCATCTTTAATCCTTCCACTGGCCGCCACCCTAATTAGGCTATTGTTCAACTGTGTTGTTTTGGTTATGCTCCGACTTCCTAGCAGAGAAGAACCGCTCGGCCAACTCACGTTTTAAGGTGTTTTGCTCACAGGTATGCATTTTTTTTTCATCCATGATTCTTCTCTG
Source organism: Picea glauca (assembly GCA_000966675.3). Taxonomy (NCBI): domain Eukaryota; kingdom Viridiplantae; phylum Streptophyta; class Pinopsida; order Pinales; family Pinaceae; genus Picea; species Picea glauca. The sequence continues at coordinate 1,065,341 of JZKD02S0100137.1, forward strand.
TTTATGAAATGGATATTGCCTCGAATGTATGGGTTGTTCTTTCCTTAAGTGTAGAAACTGTGTGAAATTGTGATTTTCTTTGGAATAGATCGATGTCAGCTCTACAAAAATGTTTTGAAGTCACAGTGTTATTCGTCGTTCTGAATGTTAGTAGCCATGAGGTTCTCTGTCATCCTTGCTGGTTTTAGTTGGAGGGTTTTTGTTTGGTATTGAGTGGCTGGTTGTCTTCCTGCATTTCGTATCACCATACCCAGGATTTGTCTTTATGGGGTTTGATGGTTGGAATCACCTTGTGTCACTGCGCATTGTTCGCTTGGGCATTGGGTTCTTTTTCTACTATGGTCGCACAGTGGGTTATGTTGCTTCTTCTTGGCCCTGTTTTCACCTCAGCGTTGTAGTTGGTTGATTGGAGAGCCATGAGGGTGATACCCTACATGTGCTAAGAAGCGTTACAAGGCTTAAATGGAGCTTTTCTCCTCTGGTTATAACCTCTCCTGTCACGGGTTTTTCCACCCTATCCACGAAGTAAATTGTGGTGTTATTTGTGTATACATTGTTGGTCTCAAAGGTTTTTACCATAGAGAAGAGTCGGATCTAGTCTCCCTGTGTTTTCCACAGAGCAAACAATTAACTCCTCAACTTTGAAGGTTGATAGAGAAGACAGTCGTGGCTTGTCGGGTTTACTATTGGTTATTGTTGATTGGTATGTATTTTCAATATAATTGATTACATGCTCGCCCAATTGATCATGTGACAATCGTTTTGGTTTTGAAATCTATTCATTTCCTGTGTTATTACAATGGATAAACCATGCATGGTTAATTGGACAGATCAAATGCACAGTCGCTTTCCTTGTGTTTTGATAACCCAATATTGTTTTAATTGAGTAAGTTAGAGCGTCTCTTCATGTCGATGCGTGGGTACGTGTTTTTTCCACAACATGTCAGGTCGGGTTGTTGATTATTATGATAGTCCAAGTAATAGTCTCAACATTGAATTGGTTGATTGAAGATTGGGGTTGATACACAATCACTGTATTTTGCATTGAAGATTATTGGGAAGCTAAACTCGGCATTAGTTACAATTGTTTAATGATGTTTGCATGCAATGCATTTGTATGTGTGGTGTTCCTACACCATGAATAAATGGTCACTATAACTATCATTCTTTTGGCCAAATGGTTATTGCAACTAGGATGACTATGGAAATTCCATCCACTGTATGTGTTATGGTTATTTGATTGCATCATCAAGGATGAACCCGACTTTTACACAGCATGGTTTTGATTTCATTTTGATTAATTTGATCAATAATGTATTAGATTGATAGCTCAGCACGATGGGTTGAGTTAATGATACTGTGACTGTGTGTTTATAGTTTTCAAATGAGAATGTTGCATTGTGGTGTTTGAGGTATGGCTTCCCACTGTGTATGATATGGATATTTTTGAGTTGCAAACTCGGAGATAGCTTTGTTGCAATTTGATTATTTGTATTATGAAGTCAGGTATGTTGTTGCTGCCTCATTGTGTTGGATGGATAGCCCATCATTTTAATGTTTAGAGTCAAATAAAATTGAACCTGTACAGTCACAAGAATGAAATTGCGTTTTGTCAAATGGTTATATATTTCCCAGCATAGTGTGAGTTGAAATGGTGATTGGTTATCTGGGTGTTTAAATGACAAGCCATGATATTTGCAAGATGAATATGGATCATTGTGTTGACTGTCCATTAGGTATGTTGAATGAATGTCATGCATTCTAAAATAGTGACAGGAACGAGTGTTGTGACAGTATGGCCACATTGCAGTTTAATTATTAAACAAATGTAAAGACAGAATCGAGCATGATTTTTTATGCTTGCATTTGATGAGAAAAGTGAAAATAATTGATAGTGTATTTATTTGGAAATTGCTTATGGATAAATGGGAGAAAACAGAGCTCCCCTACAGATTGTTGTGGGATGCATATTGTTTTGATTGTGACACTGTGTTATTATTTGGTTATAAACAATGAACTAGTTAATACACAATAGTTGTTATTGGATCACAATGGTCATTTGGTTGGTGTATTTCCTTTTTCAAAATAGTTATATGGATTACTTAATTAATTTTATGAACAATACCCACTCTCATTCCCGACCATTATTTTTTTTTTCTCTAATTACAACCCCATCGCCTTCCCACATTCATTTTTCACTCCCTATTCTAAAATTGATTACAGTCAAGAAAAATTATGTGTTGAAGCAGTTGGCAGTACCAGTGTCTTGGTTGAATTACAATGATGTTTTCTTTTGTTTGCAGTTGATTGTTGTTGTCTTTGTGCAGTAACTGTATTTTTTTCCCCCTCATCATATCAGGTTTCGCTCAATACAAACCCCTCACATATCCCAAGATCTTTAATCCACCCCCTGCTCATTGATTAACAGTTAAACAATTTGTATGGATTGGATTGCATGAGTCTGATACATTGTTGAGCCAAATATATTTCATATTTTTAAGAGTTTTCATGTATGGTTATTTAAAAGACTATTTGCTAATCAATCATGCATGCAGGAATGAGTTTTTTTCATCTGAGGTATCCATGGCCGAGGAAACTGAGGGAGAGGTAACTGGAACAGAGGCCCAGGAAGGCCAAGGTTCTCCATACATTTTGATGTTGATTCACAAGAGCTTGGCTAGTTGTTTCAGGCCAAATTTTTCAATTGGATTGGGCAAGGAGTGGTCCAACCTAGCCTTGAAAGGCCTCCTTTACAAGTTTCGCAAGCCCCTGGTATCCCTATGCCTCCTCACGTCTCATTGCAACTTGAGGTTCCTGAAAATGATGGATGGCAAGAGATTGTCCACCCGACATTTTCCCAACATCGTGGTTGGCCCAATTTATCGCTACCTGTTGCCCTACCTATTAACCCCATTTTCCAAGCTGCTCCTACTCACTCACATTCCATTGACAAAGGAAAATCCACTACTGCCCCTTCCTCACCCTCCAATGGCTCTGACAAATCCATGTCTTCCTGGATGCATTTAAGGGAAAATTGTTCCCACGTGATCAACGAGATTAGGCATAGAGGCTCAATGCAACCAAAGGCAAATTTAGGAAAATCGAAAGGTGACAACAACAATCAAGGAAATATTGCATCTCAGAGTGGGAAATATGGCTTTTGAGTTTTTATTTTATCTATTGTTGATGACAGTTGACTTCAGGATATTTTGGACAACATGTTTTATTTTTGGATATATGAGTAATACCTTTTTTTTTGAAAATAATTTCAAATATCATGAGCTAAATTGTCAAATGTGGATATGATGATGGGAGTCACAAGGAGGTGTGTTTTTCTTAACTAACTAGTTATGTTATGATTGTTATGAGCTAAAGGGAGTCACAATGGGTCCCACCTACTAGTTATTATTTATTTATAACCCTTATTATGATTATTACTTTTCCCCCTTAACTAAAAATTTGGTTGAATCTTTAGTTAACTTAACTAATGAGGTGGTTCAACTACCTCAACCAACTCTGATTTGCTTAAAGGCAAAAGGAAAGGGAGGAACAAGAGGAGGATAGAAGCAGACACATACTAAGGTTTTCTCTTTGAGTTATGTTGAGATAGTTCATTTTTCATTCATTCACTTATTCATCACAAGCCTAATTCTCTTTTATGATAGTAGCATCTTATTGTAGACAACACTATTCAGGGCTGAATTACATCATTTAGGAACTTGTTTTTCAGAGGTGTTGATCTATCATTGATAGTCTATGTAGACTTGTTTGTTTGTGAATTAGTTTTCATGACTGACAAAGGCTATTGTGAAGAGTCGAGTGGGCAGCAATCTATGGCAAGTTGATCCAACTTTTAGAGTTCAGTTTTGGTTTTTTGTCAAAGGTCCTTTTGTATGTTCCATCGGGGATGTCTAAGTTTGACTTTGGTCCAAAATTTCTGTATGAGATTTTGTAAAGAAAATTTCTCTTTGGTGAATTGGAATGAAATAAAGGATTTCTTTAGGTCTCATCTGTCTTGATTATCATCTTGGTGTCTTTACTTCTGTCTTTTCATTTATTTCAACAACTGTTATATTCAAAAAATTACATAAAAAGTAAATTTCTAGCAAGCTTTTCTATTGATAAAAGACTAGCCTAAGCACTTGTAATTAATACTTGTGAGTTAGGATGTTATTTTTTTTGGCTATAAACATAGGGTGATATTCCCGTCTATTTTTATTTATCCAAGAAGAATATGAAAATGCTTGAGTAAGATCATTTCATATATTTTCCTCAACATTTATTTGGCGACCATACTGGAGAGATCTTCGATATCTCTCGAGTTAATTTTTATACTTGATTTTCATCGATACATCTTTCTTTTTATGATATTGATTCTTTGACTGTTTTATTCTTAATGACTGTTCATGTTGCAAGGCAACCCAATATTGAGCCCGGTCTTCAAGATCAGACCAACATTGCTTTGAATTTGTTTAATACCATCTTAGACACTTCCAACACCCATATTGAGCTTAACCATTCTTGGGCAACAATTGAACGAGATATTAGTGTTCAAGAATAATTGGAATCTAGATGCAGACAACCTAGAAATCAATAGTGACCCTTTTTGTTTCTTTATTTTTTGGCCTTTCTTTCATGTCCTTAGATTCACGTGCTTCTAGAAGAAGAAGAGGCTTGTCTCCTGAAATCAATCCTATTTCTAAAATAGGAAGAAGAAACATTGTGTTATCTTCCCAACAAAGTTCTCTAAGGAGAAATTTATCTAATTCATCCATTTTGTCTTTCTTTCCCTCATCTATCATTCAAGAGATGACATCTAGTGGTGGTTCTTGTGACATAGGAACTGTTGCATCTTCTCAATCTTCATCGTCATCAGTGATTGGCAGATTATATAGCCACCATATCCCTTTAAAATCTACCACAAATCCCACCAAAGTCATTAAAAGGTATGGGCTTTTTTAGTTCGAAGAAGACGCCACAACCACATTGTGGCATGTGTCCTCTCCTCTTAACCTAGCACCTGCTACTCGTCCACTTCCTAAATTTAAAGAGAATCTTCCTAGGTTTTCAGGAAATAACACTATCACTACAAATAAACACCTAGTGGCATTTTCTAATGCTTGTCATAACATAGGGGCTAATGACAATGATACTTGTATGCTCTTATTCATAAATTCCTTGGAAGGAAAGGCTACGACCGACTTCTTTGACCTTCCTCCTAAGATTTTGTCTACTTGGGAGGAGTTAGTCTATTGGTTTCGATCCACTTATGGGAAATCTAAAATCCCAGCTGAGAATTTAAGGGAATACAATAACGTCACCTATAAGGATGGTGAAACCATCAAGTCTTTCAACTTGCGTTTCAACAAGTTATATAATCAAATTCTCGAACTCATTCACCCTCAGAACCAAGCCGCTTTCATGCATTACTACAATGAATTGCCTTCCCCTTACCATCATAGGCTTGAGGAAAAATCCATTGATAATCTTGGTTCTGCTCTGCATACTTGCTCAGAGTATGAAGAACATATTGAAAGAACTGGTCTTCCCTAGGGAGAATTGGTTAGACAGACAAACATGTCCGCCCTCTTACAACTAGTACAAGACATGAACAATTGTATGATAGCGTATGATAATAAGGGATCTATCTCCCCCCTCACCCCTAGATCTTCATCCTCTTCTGCACCTCCCTTTAGAAATCCGTTTGAAAACAATTTTTAGCCTAAAGCTATCCTGCCTCGAATTTGGTGTAACTTTTGCGAGGAACACCATGAAGAAACCACATGTGACGTAAAGAAGAGTGTCAGAGATAAGATCTTTGGTAAAATACCAGAAGTAACTATCGTTGTCCTATATTTTGTAGAGCTAGAAGAGGTCATGGTCATCAACACTACGAACAAAGCCTATTCTCCCAAGGGAAAAATTGATCCACCCTGCAGTTCTTCTACCCCGAGCTCATCCTCAACCACTGCTACTCTCCAAGTTCCTAAGGTTCCCGAGAGTCAAGGAATCACTCCCCCTCTCCCCTCTTCCAAGTACAATATCTTGAATCAGTTGGCCAACATCAAAGAAAATTCAACCCTTCTAGACATGGTTGTCATCCCTGAGCAATAGATGCATCTGAAACAATTCATGGAAGGAAAAGATTTCATTGTAGCCAATCTGATCCGGATTTATGCAGGAACGGAATGTAAGAAGCAAATAACAGAGTGTGCACAATAGTATTGCAGAGAACACAATGATACATTAAACACACACTTCTATTAATTAATGAAATAGAGAAACTGTAAAATTGTTGAACAATACATAGCTAGAATGGTGGTAGCATATCCCTGATAAGAGATGTAGTGGCTACGCTCATCCGTGACCAAGCTCCTTACAAAAAGAGGCCGAAGGGCCTTATTTATCAAAAGCGGGAAGGTAGAAACCAAAAACCTAACCCTAGAAGATGAAACGCCAAAAGTCAAGTGGGCTCTGTTTGGGTAAGTTAGTCCATCAACTTCCCAGAGTCATAACTATTGCATACAACCTACGTTTAGGGCACACGATAGCTTGTTGGAAAGATCTATCCGAGGCCTACAACGCTCGAGACAAAATAGCATCATAGATGCTATTTTGCGAGAGCAAAATACCCAAAAAAACATCGTTTAGGGCCTCAAAATGGCCCTAGAAGTTAAGGACCCGAAAAATTGCTAAAAATAGTAAATTACCAGAAATGCTAGAAAATTGTTTTGAACCAAATGGAAAGGTGGGCGGCCACCGATACCCATCTAGATCACAATCTTTCCAAAGAGGTAAATGAAGAGGATTATTCTGTAAATAAAGTAGTTGTACATAAATTTAGATACCTTGTAAAAAATCTCCCTTTTATATTTTTTTAAAGATTATGGATAAGATTGCCCATTGTTGCCTCATTGATGGTGGTTCGAGCCCAATTGTGATGTCAAAGATTATTATGGAAGATATAGGATTGTCTTGTACAAATGAAAATGCCAGAAGCATGCCCTCCTATAATAGTCTACAACAAACAACCATAGGCGAGATTAAGGATTTGACCTTGGTTTTATGGGCTCATCCTACGATAAGGACAATCCTAAGCATTCAGGTAATTGATATTCCTGTAAGAAACTACTCAATTATCTTGGGAAGAGATTGGAAAGCCTTAACAAGTGGATAACTCTCACTTGACAGGACACATTTACTCGTTCCTCGAAATGGTAAGAACATTATAGTCCTTAGAGAGGGAAGAATTTCACCCTACATAGAGAGTGTTCCGCAATCTAGTGTAAAATATATCGAAGATGACCTAGGAGTGTATTCCATATTTGCTGAAGAGGATAATATTCCTTTGGAAAAAAATGATTTTGATGATGATATGTGGCATATACGTTTTAATGGTTCAAGCTCTAATGAAGGTAATGGGGCTAGCATTATCTTGGTTTCCCCTGCAGGAAAAATTCATAATTTGTCTTACAGGTTAGAGTTTTCTTGTACAAACAATGTCACTAAGTTCGAAGCTTTATTATTAGGCATTGAAAACGCCCTTAATTTTGGTTGTGGTCACCTTTCAGTTTTTGGATATTCTGAGCTTGTTGTGAACTTGATACGTAAAACGTGCTCTCCTAGAAACAAGCTAATAGAATGATACTCCCAAATTGTTTGGGTGCTTATCTTGAACCTTATATCTTTCAACATCACTCATGTTAAGAGGGTGTTGAATTCGATGGCTGGTCAGTTAGCTGTCTTTGCAGATTCTCCTAATCAATAACTTTTTCCTCACATGCTTGATTGTTCTTTTCAATATATATATCATCCATATATCCCTGACAATGTAGGATCTTGGAAGGCCCTCCCTAACAATGAGAGCATTTGTGCTTCATTCAAGATAAACCTCTTAATCCCAAGGATATTATATCCATAGAAAACAATAAGGTTCCTAGGGGCTTGACTCCTCTTGAGAGTTCATTTTCATCGAGTGATGTAGGAAAAAAAGAAAAACAGAAAGAAGAGGAGTTACGAAGGAAGGTGGGTGAAACCATATCCTTAAACATTGGGGCACTTGAATCTTCAGCGAATGATGACATAGGTTCCAAATGTTCTAATGAAGAAGTAATGAAGTTTTCCAAGCTACCTAGTGGATTTCAATAGGTTTTTGCTTGGTCTTATGAGGATCTTCGGGGTTTTGATCCTGGTCTCCTAAAAAATGTTATTTCCATCAAGAAAAGCATAAAACCAGTGATGCAGAAACAAAGGTCTGTTAACCCTAAACTTAAAGCAACCTTTCGAAGGGAGTTGGGAAATTTATTAAGGACTGGGATTATTGTTTCGGTCCACCTTAGATGGGTTTCAAATTGGGAACCTATTTCGAAAACCACTAATCATATTAGAACTTACATTAATTTTCAAACTTTTAGGCAAGATATTATGAGAAATCCTTTTCCTCCTCTTAGTATGGAAACAGTTTTGCAACAAGTTATAGAGTCACTGTTAAATCTGTTACTTGACAGTTTTTTGAGTTGCAAGGAAATCAAGGTAAAAGGGGAATATGCTCACAAAACCACTCTTATCACAAAATGGGATACCATGTCTCACAAACGCCTTCTTTCTAGCTTACTTGATGCAAGTATTGCTTTTAAAAGACCTCTACGCACAACTTTCGATGAATTGGTCAGTATCCATATCTATCTTGATGATCTAGTTGTGTGCGTCAAAGGGCTGATAATTACATCATAGTTACAAGTGTTGTTTATAGGTCTCTTCAAAACTACTTTTGTCTTAGACACTAACTCTTACATTCTAAGGGATTTACAAAAGCAATGGTTTTCCTATAGCACTAACAGTCCTTGCTTGAAATATTCCAAGGAACCAATGTGAAAGGTTCTAATGCTGTATGGATTTTCTGTATACTAGTAGCTTAGCTTTGCTTTCATTTTTTTTTCTTCTCTTTTCTGCTTTACAATAGTTTGACTTCTTCTTTCTAGGTTAAAACTGTTCTTGCTTCTTTTTCATTTCTGTCTTTTATTACTTTTGTTTTAATTCCTGTGTTTTTTAATTCTATCATGATTTTGTTGCCCATCATCTTTTAGTTAGTTTGTTCAAGATAGGATGTTGGATCAATTATGCCACAGTGACACTCCTGCAAAGCATTGTTAGTCTATAACAATCAATCTTACACAACTGTTATGATTTCTCTTCTAAAGGACCCTTGAAATTTTTATATATTTCCACTGTTGTCTTGTAAAGAATTGGTTATCTTCTGCTTCTTCTTTACTTTTCTTCATCCATTGATATTTCAAGAGAAAGTCTATTTTTTTTTTTATCTTTAAAGATAAGAGCAAATTTCGGTCGAATGATTATGCATACAGTGGTAAAAACCCCTTATAGTTAACACTTTTCATGAATTATTCCCAAATTCCTGGTCATTTTTCCATTAAATCCACTCACTTTCCCCCGTTTACATAATCTTCCGGGTTACATCTTTTTGACCTACTATTCTTGGTCTGCAAAACCATGATTTATGAGTTCTAAATCTGTCGAAAACAAATTTCCCTGTTGAGTCACTAGTTTGTTGACGATTAAAATAACAACAAAGTTTTGCCTGCAAAGTGTTGCTAAAGCCTATTATTATAAAAGCTAAATAATACTAGTAGGTGGGACTCGTTGTAGATTGGAGATCAGTTTTGGTGCTTATTTGATGTTGTGATACTGTTCGACACTGCTTACATGGTGATATAATCTTGGTTTATTGGCGATTGAGAAGGCATGTTTTGTGTTTTTTTGTTTCTCTAGGCTTAAGTTTTATTTTACAATGGCCTATGTTATCCTTGTTATCATTGCTATCTGTTATTGGGATCTATTACTAGGAGACATGCACAATAAACATGTTAGCAATAACATATACAAGCAATTGGAAAAAGGCAAAAGGAAATATAAAAGCAAAGGGAAGAAACTAAACCATGCTATATACTATACTACATGCATCGATTTTTAATGGATTGTTGTTATCCTAGCTACTAAGTTAATAGTTATGCGATTTTTTTTGAGTTATATAGTTGATATGCATGGTGATTATGTTATGGCATAAGTTGATATGGATCGCGCTGTTGGTTTTAATGGTTGATGGTTTCGATACATTGCTTACATAATTGAGTTAATGGATTATTGGTTGGCGTGTACTGATGAATTAAATGACTAGAGGGTGGAGGCAATGTGCATTTACTACACGTCACCTTTACTCCTTCCATTAGATGCCACCCTAATCGGGCTATTGTTTAACTTTGTTGTTGTGGTTATGCTTCGACTTCCTAGCAAGTAAGAACCACTCAGACAACTCGCTTTTTAAGGTGTTTTGATCACAGGTATGTATTTTTTTTTCCATCCATGATTATGCTATGTTTATGAAATGGATATTGGCTTGAATGTATGGGTTGTGCTTTTCTTAAGTGTGGAAACTATGTGAAATTATGATTTTCTTTAGAATAGATCGATGTCGGCTCTGAAAAAATGTTTTGAAGTCACATTGTTATTCGTCGTTATGAACATTAGAAGCCATGAGGTTCTTTGTCATCCTTGTTGGTTTAGTTGGAGGGTTTTTGTTTGGTCTTGAGTGGCTGGTTGTCTTCCCGCATTTCGTATCACCATACCCAGGCTTTGGCTTTATGGGATTTAATGGTAGGAAGGACCTTGTGTCATTGTGCATTGTTCGCTTGGGCATTGGGTTGTTTTTCTACTATGTTCACGTAGTGGGTTATGTTGCTTCTTCTTGGCCCTTTTTTCACCTCAGCATTATATTTGGTTGACTGGAGAGCCACGAGGGTTATACCATGTGTGTGCTAAGTATCATTACAAGGCCGAAATGGATCCTTCTGGTTATAACCTCTCCTGTCATGGGTTTCATCACCTTTTACATGAAGTAAATTGTGGTGTTCTTTGTGTATACACCATTGGTATCGGAGGTTTTTACCATAGAGAAGAGTGTTGACATCTTTATAGGAAGAGTGTGATTGTCATTGATTGAAATAACAACAACGATGATGGCATATTGGTAGCAAGGAGAATTTTTTTCAAGTTTGTAAGCTCAAAAGGTCGAGCGCAGAACTTGCCAAGCAGGCACCAGAAGTATTTTAGGAAGACGCAGAAGGGACAAGTCCCTTAGAGACTGAACAAGTTCGAGAATCTCAGAAGAGATAGTGAAAAGAGTACACAAGATTTAGACTTATTCCAACTCCCAAAGCTTAGGAGTAATAGTGTAGATTTGCACGCAGAGTGAAAGTGTGCACCAGGTTCGAGGTTAACTTCATTGCCAAAGCTCAGGAGAGATAAAATTTTCGAAAATGTAGATGAGACCCAAAGTCATCGGGACTCGTAGAAGGATCAAAGGTCAAGGCCTTTGACACTTAGAAATTATTCTAAGATCGTGAGGTAAATCCTGACCATCCATCGAGAGAGGACACGTGGTGAGAGATCAACACCTCATTGACTCGCAGATCAGGAAATCAGAGATAGGAGAAGCAATAATTCATGAATTCCGAGTTCGTGATTTGATCTCAACCGTTGGCTGGAAGGAGAGATATGGATCGTTGATCTAATGCAAGCGAAGTTCAAGGGTTTGGAGTTTGGGAGAACGAGTGTACATAACCTCAAGAGTCACAAAGAGTGAAGCCTTGAAGCACTTAGTAGTCGAGCCCATGGCATGTCCCAATGTCAGAGTCGAAGGGGCTTAGCAGGAGGAGCTAGCTCCTAGAGGATTCACTGATTTGGAAATCGAGAATCAGGAGTATTGGGTTGGCCCATAGCTGAATACCCGAAGTCATGAAGCGTCTTTTGGTCAAGCCAGTGGTCATGTGGAGAGAAAGGGGCTTAGCGAGAAAATCTAGCGCCCACTATGAAGTTTTATCAAGAAGGGAAAAGGCGCCAAAGGGATGAGTGCACGAAGGTTCTCTCTATAACTGCTAGAACAAACTGATTGTATCTTCCAGAGAATTTAAAGAGCTTCAGGATGATCACCAGAGGAGTTGAAGAGTCTTGAGGTAACTGCCAGTGGAATGAAGACTCATCATAGAGACAATTGATAAATGGAAAAGTGTTGAATAATGTAACTTCCAGAGAAGCCAAAGAATCTCAGGATAATGGCCACTGATTATGAACAGTCTCAGGATAATGGCCAATGATAAAGAACAAACTCAGTATAATCTCAAGAGAAGATGAAGTGTAGTGTGAGATGATCTATCAGAGGTCTTGGCATGAAAAAAAGACGCATAATAGAGAAGAGAGCGCACACTTTCGAATGCTATGAAGGTGGGTAGAATAAGACGGAGTGTATGAGCTGAAGAGTGATCAGAGGCGCAATGCATAGTATGTAGAGGGAGAAAAGAGAATAAAAGAAATAAGTGAAGTTGAACAGAGTGTTGGTTGTGGAGCCTGATTATCTTCTTGATTCAAAGGTCTTTTACTTTTAGCTGTGTTTATACCCCATGAATTATTTACACCCCAGAAGTATGTACACTCTTCCACGCGGGGGAGTGCAGAGGGGGTGTACCCCTGGTTCCAGGGTGAAGCCCCCGAAGGAAAAATTGCCTTGTAAATGTATATTGTAATTTCATTGTAAATCTGGACCGTTCATTATAAGGTCGTGGATCTAACAGTAGAGATTATGTTAGGGTTTTTACCCTAGAAGGCAACCCTCTTTTATGAGGGAAATGTATTGCAGCTAGTGTGGATGGAGAATATTGTATTCTGATATAGGAGACTGTGAGAGAAAGAAGAGGAAGTTACAATGGGTTTGTTGTAGGTTGTATCCCTTCATATGCTGGATAATAATAAAGGAAGGACCTGTCAATTTCTTTGGTGGACATAGCCCACACTGGGTGAACCACATAAATCTGTGTCTCTATTGTATTATGTATCTTCTGTGTTTTGTTTCCACATTTGTTTTATTTTATTTCTCCATGGTCCTATTTTTCTAACAACTGGTATCAGAGCGAAAGGTAACTCGCAGGAAAAGAGGGTTCCTGGTTCGAGTGGGAGTAATGTCGGAAGATGGAAAGTTTAGGGTTGAGAAATTTAATGGCCAAAACTACCGATTATGGAAGATGTAGATGGAAGACTATTTATATCAGAAGGATCTATTCCTACCATTGGGCAGAATAGAAAAGAAGTTGGCGGCTATGAAGGACGAAGAATGGGATATTCTTGACAGAAAGGCTCTAGGAACTATATGACTGAGCCTGGAAGCATCGGTGGCTTTTAATATTTCGAAAGAAAAGACAATGAAGGGTTTGATGGACACATTGGCCAAATTGTATGAAAAACCCTCGGCGTCTGATAAGGTATTTCTAATGAAGAGATTATTTAATATGAAGATGTCGGAAGGTGGGTCTATTGTAGATCATTTAAATGATTTTAATATGGTTACTAATCAACTAAGTTTTGTAAAAGTGGACTTTGATGATGAGGTCAGGGCTCTTCTAATCTTTTGCTCATTGCCAGAAAGATGGAACGACTTGGTCATGGTTGTACGTAACTCTGTCTCTAGTTCAAATACTTTAAAATTTGATGATGTTGTTG
>JZKD02S0100137.1:1080644-1092023 GCA_000966675.3 Picea glauca
AAAGCTAGAAAATGGAAGCTTTATTATCTTGCTATTGTATGTAGATGAAATGCTTGTTGCAGGGTCTAATATGCAGGATATAAATGTGCTCAAGAATAAATTAGCCAATTCATTTGTGATGAAGGATTTGGGTGCTGCAAAGAAAATCCTTGGTATGACAATAACAAGTGACAGGAAGAATCACAAACTGACATTGTCTCAAGGTGGGTACACAGAGAAGGTGTTGGAGAGGTTTAGAATGAAGAATGCAAAACCAATTAGTACACCTTTGGCCAGCCATTTCAAATTAACTAAGGAATTGTGTCCCAAGACACAGGAGGAGATAGAACACATGTCCAGGTTCCCATATTCATCAACAATTGGTAGCTTGATGTATGCAATGGTTTGCACAAGACCAGATATTGCACATGCAGTGGGAGTTGTGAGAATATATATGAACAATCCAGGTAAAGAACATTGGGAGGTAGTAAAGTGGATTCTCAGATACTTGAGAGGTACTGCTAATCATGCATTATGTTTTGGAGGTTCAGAAACTGTTCTAGAAGGATATGTTGATTCAGATATGGCAATTGATAAAGATAACAGGAGGAGTACCACAGGGTATGTGTTTAGTATAGGTGGAACAATAGTAAGTTGGATTTCAAAACTACAAAAGGTTGTTGCACTTTCAACAATAGAGGCAGAGTATGTTGCTGATACAGAGGCTAGTAAAGAGATTATTTGGTTACATAGGTTTATGGAGGAATTGGGAAAGAAGCAAGAGAATAGCAGGTTTTACTATGACAGTGAGAGTGCCATTCATCTTGCAAAGAACTCATCCTTCCATTCAAAGACTAATCATATACAGTTGAGGTACCACTTCATATGATCCGCCTTGGAAGATGGACATTTGAAGTTGGAAAAGATACACACTAGCCAGAATCCTACAAACATGTTAACAAAGGGAGTAACCAGAGAGAAACTGAGTTCCTGCTCAGTTTCAGTTGGTCTTCAAGAATGAATATGAATATGAGGAATTTTCCAGGTGCAATAAGTTTAAGAGTCTAGCATATGCAACAGCGGTGGATTTGTTGATATTAGTCTCCAGGTGGGAGATTGTTGGTTGTGGAGCCTGATTATCTTCCTGATTAAGAGGTCTTTTACTTTTAGCCGTTTTTATACCCCATGAATTATTTACACCCCAGAAGTATGTACACTCTTCCATGGGGGAGTGCAGAGAGGGGGTACCCCCGGTTCGGGGGCAAACCCCTTGAAGGAAAAATTGCCTTGTAAATGTATATTGTAATTTTATTGTAAATCTGGACCATTCATTATAAGGTTGCAGATCTAACGGTAGAGATTATGTTAGGGTTTTTGCCCTAGAAGGAAACCCTCTTTTATGAGGGAAATGTATTGCGGCTAGTGTGGATGGCGAATATTGTATTATGAGATAGGAGACTGTGAGAGAAAGAAGAGGAAGTTACAGCGGGTTTGTTGTAGGTTGTATCCCTTCATATGCTAGATAATAATAAAGGGAGGACCTGGCAATTTCTCTGGTGGATGTAGCCCACACTGGGTGAACCACATAAATATGTGTCTCTATTGTATTGTGTATCTTTTGTGTTTTGTTTCCACATTTGTTTTATTTTATTGCTCCAAGGTCCTATTTTTCTAACACAGAGTGCAGTTGTGTGCAGAAGGAGAAAGAGTATATCACAGAAACAAAACTAAGCATAGAAGCTGAAGGATGTAGAGCAGACATGGAGCTGTAACAGACCATATAAGAGACAAAGAAAGTAAGTAAAGTTTGGTAAGATTCAATCAGGGTGGTAGGGTGGTTCTAGGGAGGATTCCAGTTCTCTAAATTCTAGTTGATGCTAGAATATATTCTGGGAGTTGGTACTTCCATCTAGTGGGTGCTAGAGAAACCTAGGAGTTGGTGCTTCCATCTAGTTGGTGCTAGAGAAATCTGAGATTTGGTGCTCTCTACAAGTTGTAGCTTGGTATCATAGGTTGTAGCCTCATATTTGAGTTGGAGCTCAAATATTGTGATGTACATGAAAGTTGGAGCTTGATTGACATCCTAAAAAGAAGAGGTTTTCACCCTTCATGAGTTTCCTCATGAAAATCAATGTCTCTGTGTATTCTGTGTGATTGAACAAATATTGTATATCTATGCATGTTAAGTTATCAACAACACATTAAATAATAATCATGAAAGAATCATAAAATAATAAGAAAAGTTTCAAGCTTATATACATAATTGATTCACCCCCGCCCTCTCAGTTATATTTCCAACAATTGGTATCAGAGTCGGTGCCTTTGATCAAAGGTAGATCCATAAGCTTGAACATGACTAGTCATGAAGGAAGTTCAACTAATAAATCTCCTCTGTTTGATGGAAAAAACTTTGCCTTCTGGAAAATAAGGATGAGAACATATTTAATGTCTTTGGGTGTTGATGTTTGGGATGTCGTTGAAAATGGATATGTGAAGCCTATAGTATTGGCCTCAAAATATGAAAAATCAATGAATGCCATCCTCACTGGACTTGCAGAAGCTGAGTTTGTCAAAATCATGCATTGTGATTCAACAAAATTTATGTGGGACATGTTGATAAGTAGTTATGAAGGTAATGAAAAGGTGAAATATGCAAAACTTCAGATTCACATACTGAAATTTGAGCAGGTAAAGATGGATGAAGACGAAACTATCAGTAATTAATTCTTACATATAGAATAACTTGTCAACACTATGAAAGGTCTAGGTGAAAAGATAAATGAATCTTTTCTAGTCCAGAAAATATTAAAATATCTTCCTGATAGATTTAACTCAAAGGTATCTGCTATAGAGGAAATAATTGATCTCAAAACATTGAAACTAGATCAACTTATTGGAAACCTAACTTCTTATCAAAATGAAAATCACCAAAGGTAAATCCACTACAACAGAGGCATCTTTTAAAGTAGAGAAAAACATAGACTCTGATATAGATGAGATTGAAGCAAATTTTGTGAGAAGACTGATGAAAGGATCAGGCAAATACAAAGGTAAAATTCCCTTCAAATGTTTCAATTGTGGTAAGATAGGTCATTTTGAATCTAAGTGTCCTCACAAAAGAAAGGACTAGACATATGATGATGAAGAGAAGCACAAACACAAGAAGTTCTATAAAGAGAATAATTTTAAGCAGTTATATGACGATCCCTCAGATGATGAAAGCACAAACACAAGAAGTTCTATGACAATCCCTCAGATGATGAAAGCAGTGAATCTTCTATTGAAGATAAAATAACTGATATCATGCTAATAGATTTAGAAGATCTAAACACTAAAGATATAGGGAGTGAGTTCGTTGATTTTGAAGTAGTAGTAGATATTGAAGGAGAACTTGTCAGTTCCATAGAAGAGATTGATAGAATCAAGGAAAAGAAAAGAAAAGAAAAACAATTACTACTCAGGTATGAGAAAACATGAAATGAACCATCTGAAGAAATTGCTCTATTGAAGGTTAAGTTAGAATAAGCTAAGAATATTGAAGACATCCTCAAACAACAATTGAAGGAAGCCGAAACAAAAGGTGAAAAATCAGAAGTTGAAGTAGTGACTGTCAGAAAATATCTAGAGCAATTTCAGGCCTTATATCATCAGAATTTGACAAGTATTAAAGCCTCAGAAGGATTAGCCTCCATTCTGAATCAACAAAGGAATTCAAAGTTGAAAACCAGTTTGGGTTATGAAGAGGGATCAAGTAGTGGCCAGCCAAGCAACAAAGAATCCATCAAGTTTGTCAAATCTACAACCATTGACAACAACAAACCTACAGAAACAAAGGAAGAGAATCAACCACCAAGGAGAAGTGAAGAAAAAGCTACTAGAATTGAACTTGTAGAACAAAGAAATAATACACTCTCTGCTCAAGGAAATCATAAACATGGAAGAAATCGACCTGCTCAAAGAAGACAACCATTTTCCAGGTACAAATATTTTTTCTATGGATATTGTTTTTACTGCTCTAACTTTGGCCACAAAGCTGTAAATTGTTCTTTAAGATTTAGACATGAGAAATCAAGATAGCCAAGGAATAAATATCTCCCACAACAAAGAATGAGACAGCCAAGTAACAAACAACCACAAACTGTAAATCATGTGATGGCTGGGAAAAAGACGCAGATTAAGCATAAAAATTGTTACGATCCTTTATTCAGTGAACCTGAATGTTACATCTGCCATAATTATGGACATAAAGCTACAGAGTGTCGTTTAAAGAACTATAAGCCAGACTCAAATCACATGTCTAAAAACATCAAGGTTTGGAAGAAGAAAGAAGATAACAAGTGTGGATTAGTGTTGTCAGCTCAAAGACAAAATAACCCCTGATATATTGACAATGGATGCTACAATCATATGACATGCGACAAAAGTAAATCCCTATCACTCAAAGAAAGTAAATCAGGAAATGTGACTTTTGGAAATGATGCTTCAGAAAAGATCAAAGGTAAAGGTATAGTAAGCTTAAATAATGGAAGAGGCAAAGATCAAGATGTATTATTTGTTGAGGGATTAAAGCATAATATTCTTAGCATCAGTTAGGTGTGTGACAGAGGATGTGAAGTCACTTTCACTGCCAAGAATTGTAAAATAAAAACAGTGAACATAGGAGAGTTGATTGCAAAAGGGGTTAGAACTGAAAACAATGTCTATGTTCTGAAGGAAGATAAGGAGAAATGTCATTTAAGCAATTTTGATGAAGGTTGGTTATGGAACAGAAGGATTGGACACCCGAATTTTGATCATATTGTCAAACTTAATAATGAAGGTGTTGTGAAAGATCTTCCAAGAATATCTAAGCCTCATAACTCTGTATGAAAATCCTGTCAAATGGGGAAGATGACTTGTTCTCAATCCAAATCGAAGAGTTTCACATATTCAGAGAAATCGCTTCAAATTGTTCATATGGATCTTTGTGGACCATCGTGAAAGGAAGGAACTGGAGGAGACCGTTACTTTATGCTAGTAATTGATGACTTCTCCAAACTTATGTGGGTTGCATTTCTGAGAGAAAAATATGATTCATTTGAGAAGTTCAAAACGTTTAAGGTTTTAGCTGAGAATCAGACAGGAAGGAAGTTAAAGGCAATTTGCTCAGACAAAGGAGGAGAATTTGTGTTAAGAGATTTCAAAGAATTCTATGAAAAACATGGAATTAAAAGAGAATATACTATTCCAGGTACTCCCCAACAAAATGGAGTTGTAGAACGCAAAAATAGATCGGTTCAGCAGATGAAAAGGGCTATGATGAGTGAAAGGGACATTTCACTAACCTTCTGGGTGGAGGTTGTTCGCGTGACTATTCATATTCTGAAAAAAGCACATCTAAGGCCGAATAGTGATAAAACTCCATATGAGTTGTGGTTCGATCAACCTGCATCAATAAAGCACTTCAAAGTATTCAGAAGTAAATGCTACATCAAAAATAATGATGATCATCTGGGAATTTTTTTTATGGTAGAGCTGATGAAGGTATCTTCTTAGGATATGAAACAAATAGTAAAGGATACAGATGCTTTAATAAAAGAATGCATAAATTAGTAGACTATATTGATGCTTGAATTGATGAAGAAGCTCCTATAAAAGATCAACAAAGAACAAGCACCGAGTCAGATGAAGAATATGGTGAGAATAATGGAAATGAAGAAAAACAAATCTCAGAGTCACAAGAAGATGATGAATCGGGTGGAGAAGATACACCCAGACAAAAAGAGTCAAGACAACAATCAACATCAAATTCTTCCTCCATAATTACTCAAAAGAATCATCCTGCAAGTCAGATAATTGGTGAAAAAGAAAAAGGTGTACAAACCAGGAGAAGGATAATCAAAGACACTGAGCAATCACATATAGCATTCATATCCATGGTGGAACCCAAGAACTTTAGTGAAGCCAGTAACGATGTAAATTGGTTAAAACCAATGAATGAGGAACTGGATCGGATTTAAAAGAATGACACTTGGGAACTTGTTCCTAGGCCAACAAATAAAAATGTAATAGGATCCAAATGGGTCTACAAAAATAAGATGAATGAGTAAGGAAATATTGTAAGAAATAAGGCTAGATTGGTCTGCAAAGGGTATGCTCAAATAGAAGGACTGGATTTTGATGAAACATTTACGCCCGTAGCAAGATTAGAAGCTATTAGCATGTTTTTTTCCTATTCTTGTCATAATAATTTTAAAGTCTATCAAATGGATGTCAAGTCATCTTTTCTAAATGGAGATCTAAAATAAGAAGTCTATATGGAACAACCAAATGGTTTCCAACTGTCAGATAACCCTAACTTTGTCTGTAAGATTAAGAAAGCCTTATATGGGTTGAAACAAGTTCCCTATGCTTGGTATTATAGACTAGATAAGTATCTTCGAGACCAAGGGTTCAAGAGAGGAATAGTTGACTGCAATCTATATATCAAAACAGAGGATAATGTTTTTCTCATTGTGTTGGTCTATGTAGATGACATCATCTTCGGAAGTAATAATACTTCATTGGTACAATGGTTTTCTTCTGCCATGCAGTCTGAATTTGAAATGTTTATGATAGGGGAACTACCATTTTTTCTTGGTCTACAAATTACTCAGAGGTCTGAAGGAATATTTCTTTCCTAGGAGAAATATCTAAGATAAGTGTTGAAAAGGTTTCAAATTGAATATTCTTCACCTATGAGCACACCTATGGTCATTGGATGCAAGTTAAGCAAGGATGATGACTCACCTAATGTTGATCAGAGTTCATATAGGTCTATGATAGGCAACCTGTTGTACATCACATCATCTCGTCTAGACATAATGCATGCTCTTGGAATGGTAGGAAGGTATCAGTCGACACCTAAACAGAGTCACTTGTTAGCTGTCAAAAGAATTTTCAGATATTTGAAAGGAACGAAGAACTATGGCCTATGGTATCCTAGGAATCAAAATTTTCAATTACCAATCTATTCAGATGCTGATTGGGCTAACTGCATGGATATAAGGAAAAGTACGAGTGGAGATGCATTCTTCTTAGGAGATTCTCTTGTAGCATGGTTGAGCAAGAAGAAATGTTCCATTTTCTTATCGACAACAGAAGCTGAATACATTGAAGCTGCCACTTGATGTATCCAAGCATTGTGGATGATTCATAAACTTGCATACTTGGAGGTAAAGTATACTGCACTGATCCCAATTCATTGTGATAATACTAGTGCCATTAGTGTGTCAAAGAATCCTGTATTTCACTCCAAGACCAATCATATACTCACCAAGTATCACTTCTTGAGGGAATAGGTAATCAACACTATTGTTTCTTTGCATTATATTCCATCCAAAGATCAAATTGTTGATATCTTCACTAAACTGCTTGCAAGATCTCAGTTTGAGTATCTGCGCCAGAAGTTGGGCATGACCCTGTTATCAAGCTAAATAGTCTATCTGATCAGGGGGAGAGTGGTCATAGTATATATGATCAAGGGGAGCACAGAGTCACTCTCTGTCTTCTTTGACATTGATGTCAAAGGGGGAAAAAAGGGTGTGGTTTTGATGCTGCAGTTGGAGGTCTAAGCAGAATGGTGCAACATTTCAGGGTTGTCATCAATGCCAAAGGGGGGGATTGTTGGCATGTTCATAGGAAGAGTGTGCTTGTCATTGATGGCAATAACAAGAATGAAGATGGCATATTGGCATCAAGGAGAACTTGTTTCAAGTTTGTAATCTCATAAGCTTGAGTGTAGAATGTGCTAGGCGGGCACCATAAGTATTTTAGGAAGACGCAGAAGGGTCGAGTCCCTTAGAGACTAAACAAGTTCAAGAATCTCAGAAGAGATAGTGCAAAGAGTGCACAAGAGTTGGAATTATTCCAAGTCCCGAAGATCAGGAGGAATAGTGCAGACTTGCATGCAGAGTGCAAGTGTGCGCCAAGGCTGAGGTTAACTTTATTGCCAAATCTCAGGAGAGATAACATTTTCAGAAACGTAGACGAGACCCAAAGTCATCAGGACTCGCAAAAGGATCAAAGGTCGAGGTCTTTGACACTTAGAAATTATTCCAAGATCATGAGGTAAATATTGATCATCCATCGAGAGAGGACACATGGTGAGAGATCAACACCTTGTTGACTAACAGAACGGGAAATCAGAGATAGGAGAAGCGAGAATTTGTGAAGTCTGATTTCATGATTTGATCTCAAGTGTTGGTTGGAAGGAGAGATTTGGACTGTCGATCTGATGCAAGAAGAGTTTGAGGATTCAGAGTTTGGGAGAACAGGGGTAGCTAACCTCTGGAGACATGAAGCGTGAAGCCCCGAAGTGATTAGTAGCTGGGCCCAGGTCATATCCCAACGTCATAGTCAAAGGGCCTTAGCAGGAGGAGCTAGCGCATAGAGGATTCACCGATTCAGAAATCAGGAATCGAGAGTATCAGGTTGGCCCATAGTCGAATACCTGAAGTCGTGAAGTGCCTTTTGGTTAGGCCTATGGTCACAACCAATGGTCACATGGAGAGGAAGGGGCTTAGCCAGAAAATCTAGCGCCCACCGTGAATTTTTCTCAGGAAGGGAAAAGGCGCCAAAGGGATGAGCGCGCGGATGTTATATTTGTAACTGCCAGAATAGATTGATTGTATCTACCCTAGAATTTTAAGAGCTTCAGGATGATCTCCAGAGGAGATGAAGAGTCTCAAGGTAACCGCCAGTGTAATGAAGACTCATCATAGAGACAATTGACAGATGAAAAAGTGTCGAAGACTGTAACTGCCAGAGAAGCCAAAGAATCTTAGGATAACAACCACTAATGATGAACAGTCTCAAGATAATGGCCAATGATGAAGAACAAACTCAGTATAATCGCAAGATAATACGAAATGTAGTGTGAAATGATCTCTCAGAGGTCTTGGCGTGACAAAAAGACATAGAACAAAGAAGAGAGCATGCACTTTCAAATGCTATGAAGGTGGGTAGAATAAGATGGAGTGTATGAGATGAAGAGTGATCAGAGGTGCATCACATAGTATGTAGAGGGGGGAAAGAGAATAAATGAAAGAAAAGAAGCTGAACAAAGTGCAGTCGTGTGCAGGAGTAGAAAGAGCATAACATAGAAACAGAACTAAGCATAGAAGCTGAAGGAGGTAGAGGAGACATGGAGCTGTAACAGACCATATCAGAGACAGAGCAAGTAAGTAAAGTTTTGTAATATTCAATTAGGGTGGTAGGGTGGTGCTAGGGAGGATTTAATTCCTCTAAATTCTAGTTGATGCTAGAAGATATTATGGGAGTTGGTGCTTCCATCTAGTGGGTGCTAGAGAAACCTGGGAGTTGGTTCTTCCATATAATTGGTGCTAGAGAAATCTGAGAGTTGGTGCTCTCTGCAAGTTGTAGCTTGCTATCAGAGGTTGTAGTCTCATATTTGAGTTGGAGCTCAAAGACTGTGATGTACATGAAAGTTGGAGCTTGATTGACATCCTAAAAAGAAGAGGTTTTCACCCTTTCTGGGTTTCCTCGTGAAAATCAATGTCTCTGTGTATTCTGTGCGATTGAACAAATATTGTATATCCATGCATGTTAAGTTATTAGCAACAGATTAAATAATAATCATGAAATAATCAGAAAATAATAAGAAAAGTTTCAATCTTATATACATAACTGATTCACCCCCCCTCTCAATTATATTTCTAACAAAGAGTCAACTCTAGTCTCCCTGTGTTGGCCACAGGGAAAACCCTTAAATCCTCAATTCTGAGAGTTGATAGAGAAGACCGTCATGGCCTGTCGGGTTTAATATTGGTTATTGTTGATCGGTATGTATTGTCGACAGAATTGATTACAAGCTCACCCAGTTGATCATGTGACAATCGTGTCGGTTTTGGTATCTAGTCATTGCCTGTGTTATTACAATGGATAAACCCTGCATGGTTAATTGGATAGATCAAATACATAGTCGCTCTCCTTGTGTTTTGATAACCCAGTATTGTTTTAATTGAGTAATTCACAATGTCGCTTCATGTTGATGTGTGGGTATGTGTGGTTTCCACAACATTTTAGGTCGGGTTGTTGATTATTACGACAATCCAAGTAATAGGCTCAACATTGAATTGGTTGATTGAAGATTGGGGTTGATACACAATCACTGTATTTTTCATTCAAGATTATTGGGATGTTAAACTCGACATTAGTTACAATTGTTTAATGATGTTCGTGCATAATGCATTTGTATGTGTGGTGTTATTGCACCACGAATAAATGGTAATTGTAACTATGATTTTTTTGGACAAATGGTTATTGCAACTGGGATGACTATAGAAATTCCATCCACTTTATGCGTTATGTTTGTTTGATTGTTTCATCAAGGATGACCCGAGTTTTTACGCAACATGTTTTTGATTGCAGTTTGTTTAATTTGACCAATATTGTATTAGACTGATATCTCGACACGATGGGTTGAGTTAATGATACTGTGACTGTGTGTTTAGAATTTTCAAATGAGAATGTTGCATTGTGGTGTTTGAGGTATGGCTGCCCACTGTGTATGATGTCGATATTTTTGAGTTGCACAATCAGAGATAGCTTTGTTGCAAGTCGATTATTTGTAGTATGAAGTCAGGGATGTTGTTGCTGCCTCATTGTGTTGGATGGATAGCCCAACATTTTAATGTTTAGAGTCAAAGAAAATTGAACTTGTATAGTCGCATGAATGAAATTACGTTTTGTTGAATGGTTGTATATTTCCCAGCATATTGTGAGTTGAAATGGTGATTGGTTATCTGGGTGTTTAAATGACAAGCCGGGATCTTTGAAAGATGAATATGGATCATTGTGTTCACTGTCCATTGTGTATGTTGAATGAATGTCATGCATTCTAAAATAGTGACATGAACAAGTGTTGTGACAATATAAACACATTGCAATTTAATTATTAAACAAATGTAAAGACATAATCGAGCATGATTTTTTATGCTTGCATTTGATTAGCAAAGTGAAAATAATTGACTGTGTATTTATTTGAAAATTGCTTATGGATAAATGGGAGAAAACAAAGCTCCCCTATAGATTTTTGTGGGATGCATACTGTTTTGATTGTGACACTGTGTAATTATTTGGTTATGAACAATGAACTAGTTAATACACAGTAGTTGTTATTGGATCACAATGGTCATTTGGTTGGTGTATTTCCTTTTTAATAATGGTTATATGGATTACTTAATTAATTTTATGAACAATACTCACTCTCATTTCCCACCATTATTTCGATTTTCACTAATTACAACCTCATCACCTTCCCACTTCATTTTTCACTCCCTGTTCTAAAATTGATTATAGTCAAGAAAAATTATGTGTTGAAGAAGTTGAGAGTAACAACGTCTTGGTTGAATTACAATG
>JZKD02S0100138.1:0-31707 GCA_000966675.3 Picea glauca
TAACAAATTACAGATCGGCACATCCGGATCATCAAAAATGCAATTCTAGCTCCTTAAGGGTTCTCCACAGTTCATGAACCCATGCAACTTTTCTGGATAGTTTCAAGCCAGATGATTTTGATTAATTAGGCTATTTAGCTTAAATAATTTGAAGGTAACCTGTTAGTAATACACTTGAAAAAGTTTAGACTCTTGAGAAAGTCTTGCAAATTGTATAATGGTCTTAAATTAGTGTGAACTATTGTAATATTATACTACATTATTGTTGTAGTGTTGTTTCACAACACCCATATCTGACTTATGACACCAATAGATTAATTGCTTTCATTTTTGGTTTATTGGCAACCCTGAAAAGAACAATAATTCATTTCTATGACTGTTTTTTTGGCAGATGTAGGGTTCTTTTTTATGTTTTCTGTTTCTTGATCGTGGTGAATGATATGAAAGGGCATTATCAAAGTAAAAAAGATTCATTCTTTTTTAGGTTGTGTTCTTTAACTCTTGTGGCCTCAAGACATTCACAACTAGATCAGGAATATTGAGCAACATGCTTCTGACAATGTGGATGAGAGCAAGAAAAACTAGGGAATGTGGATGAGAGCAAGAAAAACTAGGGAGAAACTACTTGGCAAAGCACATGACCATGAGCAAAAGATCAAGCAAGGCTTTGACAAGAAGGTAAGCAAAGAATATTTTCAGTTGGGAGATCTTGTACTCAAGTGGGATGCACCTAAGCAAGACAAAAGAAAACATGGTAAATTCAAAGCCTTGTGGATTGGTCTGTTCAATATTTTTGAGGTATTTTAAAATAACACTTATAAATTGCATAACTGAAGTTTTTGGTGGCCCCAATGGGCACCTTCTAAAAAAATATTTTTCTTAAGCCATGATTATCTTTCCATTCATTTTAAATATCACTTTTTCTTTTTCTTTTTGTTTAAATAAGTGACACCGTAGCCCTAGGATAAGATACTGGAGTTGCTTGTTTTTCACAGCTCACAGGGAGTATGCCATCCCGTGGGCAACAAAAAATGTTATCAAATAAAGTTGTCATGGGTCATATGTAGTTGTTGTTAAGACCTAAGTCTACACCTCTGCCTTGTATCTCTCTTTTTTGCATACCTTCCTATAAGTTTTTCCTCTTCTCGTTGATAAAGTCAGTTTCTCTTTTGTTCAATGACCTGTTTTTCCTGCTTGACTCATTCTTTGCACATGTTTTTCTATTTTTCTTGAAGGATAAATACATATCGTGAATTGGTTCGGATTATTGGTCATCTTGTTTTCCTTTAATTGAGCTTACATCAGGCCGACCAAGTCCTTTGTTTTCACATGAAACAACCATGAACACAAAACACAACATTCAGAGAAGTCCATTTCGAGCTTGAATACAAGCAAGAAGACAGGTTCAATTTTCAATGGTGGAGATCCCATGTACATTCCATATTAGCGACTCTCGTGAAATCGGAGTTTCAAAGTCGTACAAGGATTAACTCCCAGACGAAAGCCCCGAAGTCTCGAAGTTCCAAAGTAACGAGAGACTGCCACGTCAACCGGGTGAAAGTCAGTTCGGGATATATTCATGGCCGTGTTCAAAATCTCTCGAAGCCTGAAGCATCGAAGTAACCGGGAGAAATTTACTTCGGGGATTTCCATCCAAACATCCGGAAGTGCCGAAGTGCCAAAGTCCCGAAGTCCCAAAGTAATGAGAGGCTTCCACGTCAACCAGGAGAAATTTACTTCGGGAGATTTCCATCCAAACTTCTCGAAGTCCCAAAGAGTCGAAGTCTCGAAATAACATCAGGATGACACATTGCTTCAGGCCCTACCACTCCACGGTTGTTTTTTCAATTCAACACATGGAACTTATCCATCGAGGATGCATAGAATTTATTTTAGGCTACCACATCACTCCAGGCCCATACCACTCCGAGATTTTTTCATGCTTCACAATCCAAAACTCATGAAACCTGAAGTGTTGAAGTGTTGAAGACACATGGCGCTCATCCATTAGTACTTGTGACAACACAATGACATCAGGCCACCATGTCATATTCAGGAGATCATCCTCCGGGTGATATCCTTGCTCAACATTCAAATCTCTCGAACACCAACATTGGCTCCATCTCGAAAGATGGTAAAAAGGATTATGGAGTTGGAAGACGAATACATTTTAGTGGGGGTGCTAAAATAGCAGGGTTACCCAGATCGAAGAATGCAACAGATCGACGAACACACTTCATTGTGAGGATGAAACATGCTCGAATATTAAAATTCTAGAGCGGTCCCATAATCGAAACCATGGTATAGAGGAAGAGGTATGTGGAAGTTGGTAGTGGATTGTGGGGGTTGAAAAATCGACTAGCCCGAATCAGTTAATGAAAGAAGGAATGGTGGTTGAAAAATCGACTAGCCCCTTAAGTGGAAGCATGGAGGGTCTAGCCAAGGAGACAAAAAATTGTCACCCCGAAGTACCATAGAGGGGAGTTTTCTTGTAGGCCCAGACTGACCCGAGTTTCCTTTTGACAAAAGGAACAAGATAGGTGGAGAATCATAGGATATGAAGGCCAACTCGCACTCCTAGACGTTGTCTATTATTTTCATTATAAATACATTAGATGAATGATATGAGAGGGTCATATGGTTGAGAAGAGATCCCCTTTGGTAATATTTTGACTAAGTAGAGTTGTTCTCTGGATATGTATGAGACTTGATACATTTTCATTAATAGAATTCAGTTTCCTTTCATCAGCTTGTTTCCTCTTACTCTGAAATGCTCATGATTGGAAGATCCATATGAGATGTTGTGGTGGTGTTATAATGGAGGTTTGTATATAATGTTGCTATGAATGTTTTTCATTGTTTTAAACTTTAAGTTCAAGAAGTTCTTGTGACTGATTTTTTCTTCTCCTAGCTACTTGAAGGACTAATGATTATAGCAGACCTATCCACCTCCCTCACTTATTCTTCCTTCTATTCACCTTTATCCTTAAACCACTGACTAAAGTTAGTCAAAACCTCACTACTTATGCATGCTAGCCCAGATTTCCATGTTAAAACATTATTGTGCTGAGTTTTGTCCATTTGACCTTTAATCATTAATTTACATTCACAAACATTTTTTATGGATATTGGTCTTATCCTCTTTCAATATGAGGGTGATTTTTAGTTCTAACAAGAGACACACTTAGGAGAGTCGGCTAGAATCACCTAAGGGGCACACACACCCAATAGGACAAGTCAGTTAAATGGATCAATGGGTCGACCAAATGATGGAACAAAGCATTCGGTGGGTCGGCAGGGCAAGTCATCCGAACACACCCACATGAGGAGTTGGAAAAACCTTGCGAAGGGGAACGACTTGGTGAACCAATGAGTTAGCTCACCCATGGGAGAAGAAATGCGACACATGGGTTCCTATAAAAGCAAGAGGGCACACAACCAAGAAGGAAGCTTGGTAGAGATTGGAAGAAAAGAAGAGAAAGAAGAGCTCTATGGCTCAGAGGAAAATGAAGAGGGATAACTCCCTCAAGGAGCCAACTCACTCCACTTGGGAGGACTTGTGCTGCCTTGAGGAGGATTCCATGGATAGAGTTTGTAAATCTTCTTTTAGGATGATTTTGGGGAGGTTTGAAAATGCAGGTCTATTAGAGACATGTGTGAGATTGAACCAAAATTTGTGAAGTATGCAGAAATGAAGAGACAACAAGTTTGTTGTTTGAGGGAACGTCTAAGGTGCATCACAGGAGGTTGTGGAGGTGGTTGCAACAAAGAGTCTTGGTGTGAAGAATATGTTCATGAGTATCTTGGTGAGGTGTGGTGAGTCGTTTGACTCTTCCAAGGTGTAGATTGAGTCGATAATGCTCATGTTGTAACTATTTTGCAATAACAAAAACTTAGTTAGGTGTTAGACATGGCTTTTGGTTCCCACAATATATCTACATTTCTCTTGTTTGTTTCGTTGTTGTTCCCTTCACTTCTCATGTTCATGGATGTATGCTTAAAAATTACTAAGTGCTAAAGTTGTTAACAAATGTCTAAGTATACAAGAGTTTCAGTAGATTATAAGTGTGACTCATCGTAAAACCACGTATGGGTATGCTCTAAGAGAAGATGTGCAGTTTGAATGAACTATTCTTGGTGTTTCCAAGTAATCAAGTGAGAAATGTTGCGGTGTCGCATGCCCTCAAGAGGTGAACGGTCGCAAGACACATTGTGGGGACCTAACATATGGTATCAGAGTAGTTAGGTTCTCTTCACCAATATTGTAGTCAGAATAGTTGTGGTGTGATGCACTTGTTGAGAAGGTTGTTTGTTACAAAGTCGGTTAGGTGGGAATGTTCACAGACTTAGAGAACGGTTCGATGCAACAAACTTGTTCATTGCATACTTTGCATTAGACTTACGAAATAGGTTCAATTTATAGTGTGATGGGAAGGTTGGTCTAGGCGCACACATTGTATGGACCAAGCATAGAGTATGTGGTGAGATGAAGCACTTCGACAGGGTGGGTGATCACAAAAGTGATCGTGAAGGGGAGCAGTTCTAGGTTTCAACAAGGTGAAGCACTTGGGTGTGTTGGACGACCTAGGGTGACCTAGAGCAGCTTCATAGTAGGCAGTTGGTTGGGAACATTTCCATTATGATGTCTTTGTGTCATGCATCACTAAGAACAAAAATTGAGTAGAGTTGGGTTGTTGGATGATGGAGGTAGTTCTTCATAGAGTTTCAAAATTAACCTGAACATTCTACTTCCGTTCAAATCTAATTCTAAATCTCATTGTCTAAACATTGACTAAAACACATTCAATAAGTCTAAATCGCATTGTCTAAACATTAACTAAAACACCGAAATCCCGCAATTACTTAAGGAGATAGACTTGCATTTTTTATGATTCAGATGTGTCCATCTGTAATTTTTTCGGATTCCAATGGATGCGCCCATCTGTAATTTCTTTGGGATCGACTCTTAGATTTATTTTTTTTTATCATCCAGAAGTGCAGATAAATAAGACCTTTTAATTAAATAAGACTTTTATATTTGTTCAAAAATGTCAAAAATACAACCTAAGGTCAAAAATGAAAGATGGGAAGACTGACACTTCTAATCAGCCCACTAAAACATAAAATTATGCTAAGGTTGTGATAGCTAGCAGAAAATAAAAAGATGAACAAAACCCCCAAGAATTGGCTAAGAGCCCTACCCCAAAAGTTAAGGAGATTCTAAAATCTCCATCCTCTTTTAGCTTTGAGAGTGAGATTCAAAAAATTTAAATCCATGTACCTTTGTTGGAGCTGATTAAGAATGAGGAATTCAAAAGACATCTTTCTAAAATATTGCAGCCCGAATCTTCTTTTAATTCCATAGATTCAGTCAACCTTCAAGATGAAAAGCCCATTCTCATCGTGGGACCTTTGGTAGAGGATATATATGAATCTCCCCCCGCTTTCTACACATCATTAAACATTCATGATAAAGTGTTGTACAACTTCTTTATGGACTCAGGGGCATCTCATAACCTCATGCCTAAAACTGTCATGGATGAGTTTGGGTTGGAAATTAAAAAAGGCTAAGGACTTACATAAATGAAGTTTGGGATCTCGTTGATAATTTCTTCTTAGATTTTAATAATTCATTTGTTCCAAGAGAGGAGAACACTATGACAAACTCCTTGGTTGTTTCAACAAGTAATTTCAGAGTTCCTTTTTCCCCTAAACTCAAATATGATGTGGAATTCAAGTATAGACCCTCTATACCTGACAATGTCAAACATTGGAAGGTTTTTGAGAATAATCTTGAGATAAAAATATGTCTTGAGACTGTGGATGAGTTTTCTGTCTTACATATTGATCAATATCATGATACTGAAAAAATCCCTCTTGCTGATATTTTTCTGAATAAAATTGTTGACCATCATATTGTTCACTTTCCCAGTAACCATATTCCAAAAGGACTAGTCCCTTTGGAGAGATTGTTTGATATAAATGATTTTGTTGTAAAGGTTAAAGGTTCAACTAAAAATGTCGAGGTGACTGAATGCAATTTAGGTATAGAGGAGGATCCGAAGTATCTTAAGTTGTCTAGAAACTTGTTAAAGGAATAAAGGGCTGAGTATATTAAGATTTTAAAGGAGTTTGTTGATGTGTTTTCCTGGAAATATGAATATTTAAGAACATATGACACAAACATCATTGAACATAAGATCCCTTTGAAAGAGGATACCAAGCCTTTTAGGAAGAAACTTAGACAGATAAATCCCATGATGTTGCCTATTATGGAAAAAGAAGTGAAGAAGTTGTTAGATGCCAAAATCATCATTCCTTTGAGATACTCTGAGTGGGTGGCTAACTTGGTCTCTGTGAGGAAGAAAAATGGGGAAATTAGACTATGTGTTGATTTCAGGAATTTGAATAGAATCTCCAAGAAAGATAATTACCCCTTGCCAAAGATGGAGCACATTTTGCAGAGAGTCACTGGTTCATCTAGGATGTCTATGATTGATAGTTTTTTTGGCTACAATAAGATCTTTGTCTTGCCTGAATATACGGACAAGACAACCTTTACTACTCCTTAGGGAACATTCATGTATGCTAAAATTCCCTTTGGATTGATGAATGCAAGAATGACCTTTCAATGAGCAATGGACATTGCCTTCATTGGGGAGAAGGACAAGTTTATATTCATATATCTAGATGACATTACAGTGTTCTCAAAATATGATAAAGAGCATTATCATCATTTGAAAAATGTCTTCCTCAAGTGCAGAAATTTTGGTCTCTCTCTCAATCCTAAGAAGTCTATGTTTTCTATGAAGGAAGGTAAGTTATTGGGGCACATTGTATCATAAGAAGGGGTAAGAATTGATCCAAGAAGGGTAGAGGGCATCCAGACCTTATCTTTTCCTAGATACAAGAAATAAGTTCAGTGTTTCTTGGGGAAAATTAATTTTCTAAGAAGGTTCATCTCTAACTTTGTTGAATTAGTGAAGTACATTACAACCATCCGTAGGAAAGAGAATGAGGTGAAATGGACTATTGAGGCTCGAGAGTCTTTTGATCAGATCAAAATGGCCTTGATTGAATCACCTGTTCTCATCAGACCAGACTATTCCAAGGAGTTTCTAATATTTTTCTTTGCCTCATTTGACACATTGGCTGTTGTTTTTCTATAGAAAAATACAGAGGGGTCAGATCATCCTATTTCCTTTTTCAACAAAGCATTGAGGGATGCATAAATGAGATACGATATCTTGGAAAATCATGCTTATGATTTGGTCAAAGCCCTCAAGGATTTCAAAGTATATGTTCTTCACTCAAAGATTGGTGCATATGTCCCTTCACCCTCAGTGAAAGAGATACTTATCCGGCCTAACATAGATGGTAAAAGGAGAAAATGGATTTCTAAAATTATGGAATTTGACCTTGAAATGAAGCCCACTAAACTAGTGAAAGGCCAAGTTTTATCCAGTTTTTGGTTGAATCAAATTAAAAATCTTTAGGGGTTAATTTCATGAACATAAACTCAGAAAATCAGCAAGTTGAGTTTGATAATAAAATCTCTCATGCCAGCCCAAATTTGGCAGAATGCACTTGGTATAAATACATCATATATTTTCTGCAGAAGTTTCATCCTCCTGATGTTTTTGAAAAGAACAAGGTGAGATCTGTGAAGCTTAAATATATCAGATATTGTCTCATTGGTCATATCTTGTATTGGAAATATCCTCTAGGAGTTATTTTAAGATGTTTAGATCCACAGGAAGCTCAAATGGCCATCACTAACATTCATGATAGCTTATGTGGGGGCCATCAATTTTGGAGAACCAAAGCCTATAAAATCCTTAGAGCTGGTTATTTCTATCCTAGCCTTTTTACTGATGTTTGTGCAAAGATTAGAGCTTGTGTCAAATGCCAAAAATTTTCTCGAAAGCAACAGCTCAAATCTTTGCCTTTGAGGCCTGTGGTGGTTTCTGGACCTTTTCAATAGTGGGGTCTTGACTTCATTGGGGAAATCCATCCAAATTCAAGTGGTCAGTATAGGTGGATTTTGACTTCTATTGATTACTTTACCAAGTGGATAGAATCCATTCCTACAAGGAATGCCTCCCACGAGGCAATAATTAGTTTTCTTGGGGATATCATGTCAAGATTTGGTTGTCCAGGTAGGATTGTTACTGACAATGTTGCCTCCTTCAGCGTTGAACCATTGTTCAAGTTTTGTGAAGAATATGGCATTACATTAGTCCATTCTACTCCTTACTACCCCCAAGGAAATGGTTTGGCAAAGTCCTCTAACAAGAGCCTCATAAATATTATCAACAAATTGTTAGAAGACAATAAGAAAGCATGGGACTCAAAGCTAAAATTTTCCTTATGGGATGATAGAGTTACAACAAAGAGGTCACTTGGTGTTTCTCCTTTTCATCTTGTATATGAGGTTGAGGCTATATTTCCTACATAGCTTTCCTTTCCTGTGGAAAAATTCCTCCGGGACTTCCAAGGAGAACATAATGATATGGTCAGGAGGATACAACAGCTGGTAGAAGTACAACAGACTAGGGAGAAACTACTTGGAAAAGCACATGACCATGAGTAGAAGATCAAGAAAGGCTTTGACAAGAAGGTAAGAAAAGAATATTTTTAGTTGGGAGATCTTGTACTCAAGTGGGATGCACCTAAGCAAGACAAAAGAAAACATGGTAAATTCAAAGCCTTGTGGATTGGTCCGTTCAATATTTCTGAGGTATTTTAAAATAACACTTATAATTGCATAACTTGGAGGATTCTGAAATTTTTGGTGGCCCTGTCAATGGGCACCTTCTAAAAAAATATTTTTCTTAAGCCATGATTATCTTTCCATTCATTTTAAATATCACTTTTTCTTTTTATTTTTGTTTAAATAAGTGACCCCGTAGCCCTAGGATAAGACACTGAAGTTGCTTGTTCTTGGAAGCTCACATGGACTATGCCATCCCCTAGGCAGCCAAAAATATTATGACATAAAGTTGTCATGGGTCATATGTAGTTGTTGTTAAGACCTAAGTCTATACCTCTGCCTTGTATCTCTCTTTTCTGCATACCTTCCTATAAGTTTTTCCTCTTCTCGTTGATAAAGTCAGTTTCTCTTTTGTTCAATGACCTGTTTTTCCTACTTGACTGATTCTTTGCACAAATTTTTCTGTCTTTATTGAAGGATAAACACATTTCGTGATTTGGTTTGGATTACTGATCATCTTGTTTTCCTTTAATGACACAGACCCCCCCTGCCTCAGCAGGTTCTGCGCGACCTCCCAGTCTAAGGATCATTCAAATTCCACTTCTGAGCCGAAGCAACTTTTTTGATTCCCTGTTGGAATCTTCAATCTTTAATCCACAAGTCCTTCGTGAAACTCCACCTGCACAAGCATGCAACCGGTGCGAGCTTCCACCTACACACGGCCTCAACATGACCGTGACCTTTTCCCGAAATGGAAATTTTGGGTTTTGGGACTCCCTGTGTGCTAATGTCGAGAGTCCTTGATTCTTCGATCTCCTGATCTTTGAAATGTCGATTTGCCGAAACGAATTTACTCGTGGCCATCCCCTTGGGATATACCCTTAATCCATATGACCTCCCCTCATATGACCGCAACCTTCTTCTGGGTTCATCGACACAAAGAGCCCAGTGTTCTGCCCTCAAGACTCCTGAAAAACCAATTTTCGAAATATCGAAACATTTTGTTTCCTGGCTTTCTACTCCTTATGCAATTTCGGGTTTTCTAACACCAAAATGCTTGGCTCTCTTGGTCATCAGGATTCCCGAAATGATGAATTTTGATATCCCAAAATACCTCCCCCCGGTTCTTCACCTTTTGGAATTTCGGAGTTCAATCCCCGAAAACCTCTTAACCCTTGTCTTCGGAACTCCGGAAGTTCCGAACTCCGATACGCCGAAATGACTCCTTCCTCCAACACTTTCCGACTTTCGCGTTTCAGGTTCTCCTGTTGCAAGGATTCCTTCTTGGTCCCTTCTCTCCCACTCTTCCAGTATCCGAAATGCTCCCGAAAATACTCTTCTGAATGGTTTCAGGACTTCGCGTTTCGGAATTTCACGAATCTCGTTGCACTAAGCCCTCGGTGACTTCTGATACTTCCAGTACCCAAAGTACCGAAGTACCCTCCTACTTCCATGTGTCCTCTCCCTATATGCTTCCGATCCTCTTTAGGATTTCGGGACTCCACGATCCCTGTGGCACAATTCCTCTGTCTTCTCGAATCCCTGGTACCCAAAAACCCTATGGACTCCCCGATCTCCTCCATGTGTTCTCCTACGAAGAGATGGTCCAGATTGTTTTCAGGACTTCACTGTTGATGAAGTCGAAAGACTCCCCTCTGTGATTTCCCGATGTCTAAATCCCCGAAATGGGTGATCTCGTGACACGTGTCCTCCTTCCAGATGGACAACTTAGATCTATTTCGGAACTTCGGGACCCGTGAGTCCAAATATCTCGCTCTCTTGTCCTCTGAACCTCCAAACTTATGAATTCCAAAATCTCGATGTCTCTTCCCTTTTCGAGACTTTTCGGGTTCTCAGCTCTACACGTGAGTATTTAAACCTTGTGCAGCTTCCGACAGATCCGACGGCTATCGATTGTCCGGGTGAGATCTGACGAATCACGATCTCTCCTTCTCTGTGCACTCTCCCGCTTCTCCCTAGACATGGAAACTTCAACGGTCTAGATCTCTTTTCAGCCTGATTCGACGGCTACTGTGCTCCCCCTCTGAGCATGCGCTTTCTTCCGATACTTGGAAGATTTTCCAAATGCGAAGGGCCTCGACCTTTACTTCTCTTCTGTGCAAGTTCTACCACAGTTATTCTCGCCTGCATTCTCAAAGACGCTTTCGCTCCTGAGCTTTCGGGACCCTAAAATCTCCAAAGAGTTCTTTGGCCTCTGCAACTTCTACATCTATCACTCTGTGCATGAAAGCACTCTCCCTCCTGAGCTTGGTTCTCTTTGAATCCTCAAGGATTCTTCAACTCCTACTCTCCTCGCAGAGTCTTTGCAGGTACGAAGGTGCTATCTCTTATGAGATTTTCCTGTAACTTCCACCTCTAAGGAATTAATCCTTTTTCTTCTCCTTTAGATGGAGAATCTAATGTCCTCCTGACACTTATTTTCTCAAGCAACTTCTTGTTGAGTCTTCAGGGTGTTCAACAACCCTGTGAAGATCCTTCTTTGGACTCTTCTTTGTCTCTGAACTCAAAGAGTTGTTTCCTGTCCTTTCTGGCACCTACTCAATGCCCTCTTGGCAGAGTGTCCAGAATATTCAGTGATTCTGTTTCTCTATGAACTCTCAACAGAGTTCCTCCTCAGCACCCTATGCTTGTGCTCAATGCCCTCATGGAAGAGATCTATAGTACCCTCAGCAGTTCTATCTTCCTCCTGAACTCAACAGAGTTCCTATGTGCACTCTATGCACCTGCTCAATGCCCTCTTGGAAGAGCTCTACAAAACTCCTTAGAGATTTTGTCTTCTACTGTGTCCTCCTCTACACAGCCTCACCTCCAAGGTATTCAACAACCTTGTGAAGATCCTCCTCTGAGTCAATGATTTCAGTTGGTATGCCCTTCTAGCATGTCTTTGTCCAAATTTTGCAGAATTGGAAGTGCCCCCTATGCACTGGCCATCAGAACCCATAGTGTTCTATCACGCCCTCTTGGCATGAAGCCTCAAATATCTCCTAAACCTGAAATCAAACAAATCCTGCAAATGCATACCTATCCATACATCTACAACATATAAATAACACATAAAAGAATTCACACAACACAAAATGACATGCAAGAAAAACTGTTGTTTGTATTAATGTAAAATGCCTCATTCACAAAGTGTTCTTGAGCTCAGAATTTGACAGAGTCTCGTCTCCTTCTCTCTTCTCTCTACTTCTATGCACACTCATGCACTCACAAAAAAACTCCTCCTAAACATATACAAATATCTCTTTACATGGCGGGGCTCTTCGAGCTCTTCCCTCCAAAGCTACCTACCCTATTCAATTTACATCAAACTTACATTGAATGGGCTATCTAGTCCAGATCGGATCTAAATCTCATCCTTACAACCATTAAGGCTATCTAGATCTATGCATGTGCAAAGGCGTGGCTTTTTGGTTCCAACAACCTTACAAACATTAAATGTGCTTGATTCAAATTCAAATTTGAACATGAGATGGCTACGCCTCTCTTCCTCATTGAATGCATGCGTTGAGTGGGTTGGATGGTTGGCACATGGCTGGCATGGAGAGATGCTCTTGCATCATACTTCTCGACTGTAAAATTCATGAGCTCCTGCTCATGAGCTTCCCATCTCAGCTATTGAAATCCTCCTAGATCGAAAATAATTCTTGGGAGTTGTTCATCTGCTCCACTTCCCTGCTGCTGCTACTGCTTCCTTGCTGTTGTTTCTTCTGCTTTCCTTCTTCTCAGCCTTTCCTTGCTCGCAGTCTCTATTGATCTCAACATTATCCTCCTGATGTCTTCTATCATTTCGTCCAACTGCTGCAGTCACTAGTTCTGTCCATGTAGTCTCCTCAACTGCATTTTCCATTTATCTTCTTCCAACTTGATCTGTTGGATGTGCAAGCCCTGCACTATCACCCTTCTCTTCAAGGATTCAATCTGTTCACACAGATTAGAAAAGCTCATACTGTCTTCCTCTTCTTCTTCTGCTTCTGCAAGCTTCAATGTTGCAATCTTTTTAGCTTCCTGGCTAAAAATATTGAGCCACTCCTCGGAATGCTCATCCTCCTCTTCTACTTGGGCAGCTTCTAACATCTGTTCCAACTCTTCTTTGACAGTCACAATTGGCTCTCCTTCTCTTGCTATTGCTGCTTCATCGGCAACCCAAGCTTTTGCCTCATCTTGGCTATATGGCAAGAATATTCGAATTCTTCCAATCATTAGAAGATTTCTATGATCTTCCTTCTCTGTCAGCTGCATCTGTTGATCCAATCTCACCTCTGAGTTCATGAGACTTTCAGATAGTCTCACTTATGTTCCCGTGCCCTCCTGGAAAATTGGAATTTTCCTGTTGTCCTCTTGACAATTTATGAGACCCCGCAGCGATCTCGACTCATTGCCCTCTTGGCAATGTGAAATTCCCTAGTTGTCCTCATGACAGTCTATGAGATCCCGCAACGATCTCATCTCATTTCCCTCCTGGCAATTGGGAACTTCTATTCTTCTCTCCTGGCAGTCTTTAAGATCTTCAAATGATCTCAGTTCATCCTCATCAATAAGATTTCTGCCAGTCTCTAGTTCACATACCTGAACCATTTGTTCTTCTGGGTTATTGAGGTTTTCAGCATGCCTTAACCATCCCTTTAACAACCTCTACTGTCTTCTGGCCTTCAACTCCTTGACTGGCCATTTTATCTTTGCCTTCTTCATGGGCCATTCATATACCCAATGAAACTTTGCTTACTGCTGCACTTGCAGTTCAAGCTCATCCATCCTTGCCCTGATCTCGACAAGCTCCTTATCCCATGCAACATTTTCTAGCTGCTGATGGATCTTCTTCCCATCGTGTGCATGACCTTCAATATTAATTATGCCCGCTGTCTATCTGTTCTCCTGACAGATCTGTTGTTGTCACTCTGCAACCCTGAGTGCTTCCAGCGTCCCCTACACAGTCGACCAGACTGTCTTCCTGACTGCTGCATTCCTGCGAACAATCATCACAGAGTTCCAACACTCTGTCTTCCCCTGTCTGTCTTTGCAAGTTGCCTATGATACCAAAATTGTGTATATCAACATGTTTTCCTTCCTTCTCTCTCTGCCTGAAATATACAAATAGAGTCAAGATCTGATACCACTTTGATGTAGACGCCCCCTGCCTCAACAAGTTTTACGTGACCTCCCGGTCTAAGGATCATTCAAATTCCACTTCTGAGACGAAGCGGCTCTTTTGATTCCCTGTTGGAATCTTCAATATTTAATCCACAGGTCCTTCATGAAACTCCACCTGCACAAGCATGCAACCGGTGCGAGCTTCCGCCTACACATGGCCTTAGCACAACCGTGACCTTTTTCTAAAATGGAAATTTTGGGTTTCGGGACTCCCTGTGTGCTGATGTCAAGAGCCCTTGATCCTTCGATCTCCCGATCTCTGAAATGTCGATTTTTCGAAATGGCTTTACTCGTGTTCAGCCCCCTGTGCTATACCATTAGTCCATATGACCTCCCCTCATATGACCGCAGCCTTCTTCTGGGTTCATCGACGCAAAGCGCCCGATGTTCTTCCCTCAAGACTCCCGAAAAACCGATTTCCGAAATACCGAAACACTTTGTTTCCCAGCTTTCTCCTCCCTACGCAATTTTGGGTTTTCCAACACCAAAATGCTTGGCTCTCTTGGTCTTCGGGATTCCCGAAATGGCGAATTCCAGTATCCCAAAATACCTCCCCCCGGTTCTTCACCTTTCGGAATTTCGGAGTTCAATCCCCAGAAACCTTTGAACCCTTGTCTTCGAAGCTCCCGAAGTTCCAAACTCCGATACACCGAAATGATGCCTTCCTCCAACACTTTTAGACTTTCACGTTTCAGGTTCTCCTGTTGCAAGGCTTCCTTCCTGGTCCCTACTCTCTCGCTCTTTCGGTATCCGAAATGCTCCCGAAAATACTCTTCTGAACGATTTCCGGACTTCGTGTTTCGAAATTTCGTGAATCCCATTGCACTAAGCCCTCACTGACCTCTGATACTTCCGGTACCCGAAGTACCGAAGCACCCTCCTGCTGCCACGTGTCCTCTCACTGGACGCTTCCGATCGTCTTTTGGATTTTGGGACTCCACGATCCTTGTGGCACAATTCCTCTGTCTTCTCGAATCCCCGGTGCCCAAAAACCCAGTGGACTCCCCGATCTTCACCACATGTTCTGCTACGAAGAGATGGTCCAGATCGTTTTCAGGACTTTGTCGTTGACAAAGTCGAAAGACTCCCCTCTGTGATTTCCTGATGTCTGAATCCCTGAAATGGGTGATCTCATGACACGTGTCCTCCTTCCAGATGGACGACTTATATCTATTTCGGAACTTCGGGACCCATGAGTCCAAATCTCCCGCTCTCTTATCCTCTGAACCTCCGAACTTTCGAAGTCCGAAATCCAAATGTCTCTGCCCTTTTCGGGACTTTTCGGGTTCTCAGCTCTATGTGTGAGGATTTAAACCTTGTGTAGATTCCGACAGATCCGACAACTATCGGTTGTCCAGGTGATACTTGATGACTCGCGATCTCTCCTTTTCTGTGCGCTCTCCCGCTGCTCCTTGGACGTGGAAACTTCAGTGGTCTAGATATTTTTTCGGCCTAATCCAACGGTTGTCATGCTCGCCCTCTAAGCATGCACTTTCTTCCTATACTTGGAAGATTTTTCAAATGCGAAGGGCCTCGACCTTTACTTCTCTTCTCTGCGAGTTCTACCACAGTTGTTCACGCCTGCATTCTCAAAGAAGCTTTTTCTCCTGAGCTTTCAGGACCCTAAACTCTCCAAAGAGTTCTTTGCCCTCTGCGACTTCTGTAGCTATGGCTCTGTGCATGAAAGCACTCTCCCTCTTGAGCTTGGTTCTCTTTGAATCATCAAGGATTCTTCGACTCCTCCACTCCTTGCAGAGTCTTTGCACATACGAAAGTGCTATCTCTTCTGAGCTTTTCCTGTAGCTTCGACCTCTAAGGAATTAACCCTTTTTCTTCTCCTTCAGATGGAGAATTTGATGTCCTCCTGGCACTTCTTTTCTCAAGAAACTTATTGTTGAGTCTGCAGGGTGTTCATCAACCCTGTGAAAATCCTTCTTTGGACTCTTCTTTGTCTCTGAACTCAAAGAGTTATTTCTTGTGCTTTCTAGCACCTACTCAATGCCCTCCTGGAAGAGTGTCCAGAATCTTTAGTGATTCTATTTCTCTATGAACTCTCAATAGATTTCCTCCTTAGCACCCTGTGCCTGTGCTCAATTCCCTCTTGGCAGAGCTCTATAGAACCCTCAGCAGTTCTATCTTCCTCCTGAACTCAATAGAGTTCCTCTGTGCACTCTATGAACCTTCTCAATTCCCTCTTGGTAGAGCTCTACAGAACTCCTCAGAGATTTTGTCTTCTACTATGTCCTCCTCTACATAGCCTCACCTCCAAGGTATTCAACAACCATGTGAAGATCCTCCTCTGAGTCAATGATTTCAATTGGTATTCCCTTCTAGCACGTCTTTGTCCAAATTCCGTAGAATTGGAAGTGCCCCCTATGCACTGGCCATCAGAACCTGCAGTGTTCTGTCATGCCCTCTTGGCATAAAGCCTCAAAGATATCCTAAACCTGAAATCAAACAACTCCTACAAATGCATACCTATCCTTACATCTACAACATATAAAGAACACATAAAAGCATTCACACAACACAGAATGACATGCAGGAAAAACTGTTGTTTGTATTAATTTAAAATGCCTCATTCACAAAGTGTTCTTGAGCTCAGACTTTGACAGAGTCTCGGCTCCTTCTCTCTTCTCTCTACTTCTATGCACACTCATGCACTCACAAAAAAACTCCTCCTAAACAGATACAAAGACATCTTTACATGAGGGGACTCTTCAAGCTCTTCCCTCCAAAGCTACCTACCCTATTCAATTTACATCAAACTTACATTGAATGGACTGTCTAGTCCATATCGGATCTAGATCTCAGCCTTACAACCATTAAGGCTATCTACATCTATGCCTGTGCAAAGGCATGGATTTTTGGTTCCAACAGCCTTACAAACATTAAATGTGCTTGATTCAAATTTAAATTTGAATATGAGATGGCTATGCCTCTCTTCCTCATTGAATGCATGTGTTGAGTTGGTTGGATGGATGGCACATGGCTGGCATGGAGAGATGCTCCTGCATAATTTAATTAAGATTACATCAGGCCGACCAAGTCCTTTGTTTTCACACGAAACAACCATGAACACAAAACACAACATTTAGAGCAGTCCATTTGGAGCTTGAATACAAGAAAGAAGACAGGTTCAATTTTCAATGTTGGAGATCCCATGTACATTCCATATTAGCGACTCTCATGAAATCAGAGTTTCAAAGTCGTACAAGGATTAACTCCCAGACGAAAGCCTCGAAGTCCCGAAGTTCCAAAGTAACGAGAAACTGCCACATCAACCAGGTGAAAGTCAGTTCGGGATATATTCATTACCGTGTTCAAAATCTCTCGAAGTCCGAAGCGTCTAAGTAACTGGGAGAAATTTACTTCGGGGATTTCCATACAAACATCTGGAAGTGACTAAGTGCCAAAGTCCTAAAGTTCCGAAGTAATGAGAGGCTTCCACGTCAACCATGAGAAATTTACTTCGGGAGATTTCCATCCAAACATCCCGAAGTCCTGAAGAGTCGAAGTCCCGAAATGACATCAAGATGACACATTGCTTCAGGCCCTACCACTCCACAGTTTTTTTTTCAATTCAACACATGGAACTTATCCGTCGAGGATGCATAGCATTTATTTTAGGCTATCACATCACTCCGGGCCCATACCACTCTGATAGTTTTTCATGCTTCACAATCCAAAACTCCCGAAACCCGAAGTGTTGAAGTGCCGAAGACACATGATGCTCATCCATTAGTACTTGTGACAACACAATGATGTCAGGCCACCATGTCATATTCAGGAAATCGTCCTCTGGTAGATATCCTTGCTCAACATTCAAATCTCTCGAACACCAACATTGGCTCCATCTCGAAACACGGTAAAAAGGATTCTGGAGTTGGAAGACGAATAAATTTTAGTGGGGGTGCTAAAATAGCAAGGTTACCCAGATCGTAGAATGCAACAGATCGACAAACACACTTCATTACGGGGATGAAACATGCTTGAACGTTAAAATTATAGAGCGGTCTCGCAATCAAAACCATGGTATAGCGGAAGAGGTACGTGGTAGTTGGCAGTGGATTGTGGGGGTCAAAGAAGTGTGGACCCAAACCACCCTTGACAACTTCTGCAATCACATGATTATATAGGGCCCAATCCGAGAGCAGCGTGTGGAAACATAAATGGGGTGTTAAGACAAATCATCAAAGGAGTGTCACAAGGAGAAGTAGAATTTTAATAGACTGTGACCAATCTATCACTATAGGAAAGAGAACAATCAAATCCCCCCTTAAATGGAAGCATGGAGGGTCTGGCTGAGGAGATAGAAAATTGTCAGCCCGAATCAGTTAATGAAAGAAGGACTGGTGGTTGAGCAATCGACTACCCCCTTAAATGGAAGCATGGAGGGTTTGGCCAAGGAGACAGATAATTTTCATCCTGAATCAGTTAATGAAAGAAGGAATGGTGGTTGAAATCAACTACCATCCATTGTAGTTGCAAATGAAATCAATGAATCCCATCACCATACATGTGACAAATCCACCACGCCTCATTTCCTCCTTGAAGAAAATTGAATGGTTTCTTGAGGATGGAGATGATCATGCATGGAGGTAGCTTGAAGAAGAAAGGAGGCCCCTGCAAAAAAGGCGGCTCAAAAGATGGCCATCTTCTCCAAACTCATGGTAGAGACAACCTCTCTACTGGCACACGGTGGAAAAGTGGTGGTCGGGCCTGGAACCGAGGGGCTAGATGCTAGAGTTAGAGTTGTGGGAGAGGAGGATGAGCTTGGTAGGGTGGCCAGTTTAGAAGGAGCAGAGGCCGCAGAAGAAACATATGGGGGAGTCACAGGAGGAGGAGAATTTGGTGATGGCGCTACTGGGGATTGAACCAGAGATTCCTTGGGTGTTGCTGCGGTGGGGGACGATGTCGATGTCGGTGCAGGAGAGGCTGAGCTCATCAATCCCAGGACCAAAAAAACGCAGAGAAGTGCAATGAATCCAACCATGTTGTATGAAAGCAGTTTTTGTCAAAGGATACTAGTGCAATTTGTGACACATAAACTGTATGGAGTCGATCTCTTCCCTTTCTCAAAATTGAATTTAGGAGGTATGACCAAGAAGATAAAAAAGAAAACGCAGACAGAGCATGCTTATGAAGGAAGAGGAAGGGCATGGTATTATATATATAGGTAGTTCCACAAGGTCGGAATGAGGGGTTTGCTTTTCTTATTTCATGTCATGAGACATGGGCCTCTTCAAACCTCTTCATTTCGTTGAAGCAACATGGGCAGTCCAATCTTTGGTTGTAGTTTTCTGATTTCAAGTTGTACATGTCCTACTCAACAACCTCTTGTTGTTGGCACCGATAGTGTGTAAATTACGACATTATTCATCCATCTAGGTCTTATGAGCAGGGATGCATCCATTGTGTTAGATTCTTTCTATTTTTAAGTGGAAAATATTACATTTTTTAAATCCCTTTTAATAAAAAAAATTGTTGGAAGTTATAGTGAAAATTATTTGTTGATGGGAATAATTACATAAAAAAATTTATTTTGATTATTTTAAAACAATTATTTTTTATAAAA
The DNA here is from genome assembly GCA_000966675.3 of Picea glauca. Classification (NCBI taxonomy): domain Eukaryota; kingdom Viridiplantae; phylum Streptophyta; class Pinopsida; order Pinales; family Pinaceae; genus Picea; species Picea glauca. The sequence continues at coordinate 19,464 of JZKD02S0100138.1, forward strand.
TTTTGAGTTAATTCACTTTATTAATGAATTTAATTAATTAAAAATAAAGTTTATTTTAATTTTGGATTTATCATGTTTAGAGTGGGATCAAATCCTTAAAAATGCAATTTTTTTCTTAAGTTTTCTAAATCATGTTTATGATATAATAGGTACGAGTTCAAATGGATATATGTGTGTGTCACATGTCAACTCCATGTTAAGCACAAAAAGAATTACACATCTATGAAAACACATTTTAGTGCAATAAAAAATGTTTTATGATAATATAGAGACATTTGCATCTATAAAATGGAAGCATAAATCTATGACCCACACAAAAATTTCTATATTATATGTTTTAAAGAATGAAGCTAAAATGGATTTAACCTAATTTATTTTATCAATATTTATTGTTATTAAATAATTTTTCCAATTTGATTTTTACTTTATGTTACACCTCTCATTTATAGTGTGTAGACTACCAAAAAAAACATCTCAACATTTGACTTTTACTTTATGTTACACCTCGCATTTATAGTGTGTAGACTACCAAAAAAAACATCTCAAAATTCTCTCTAGGAAATTAAATTTAGTAGAAGGAAACTAACAAGAGACATAGTATTCATGATTAACATGTAAATTTTATTAAACATTGTTATAAGCTTCTTGGAAAGGGTAAATCTCATAACATCTTGCTGCAAAGTTTAGGTCGAAGTTTCTACAAACACAAGGCCCACATATTAGAGAGGGAGACATTAATTCCAAACAGAACCTCTAGGTAGTGAACAATATCACCCTCCATCGCAAACTGCCATGGGTGACTCATCCAATCTAGTTTTTCTTTTATATCAATCAATTAGAAATGAAATTTAGGTCACTAACAATAGCCAAAATGATATTGCAAAAAGCATCCAGACACTCAATAGATCCATCTACCAAATCATACACAAACTTATTATGGAGGAGAGTATAATTGACAATGTGGTTATTTCACACGATTTTCTTCCACTTGGAAAAGAGATGCATGTGACCAAGCCTTGAGCTCTACCAACATCCATAATATAGTGGAAGGAATTAGTGGTTGATACTTAAAGGTAAAGAGAAAGTGGATTGAACTATTCCAAATCCATAATGGAACTACAACAATAGATAATAATAAATTAAAATTTACAAAAACAAAAGAGGAAAAGTATTGGGAGCACCTACACACCCAAAGGGTTGGAATGTGCCTGGGATTTGTAGAAAATGGAGGAATATATTTCCATGTACTTCATACTCAATTGAGTAAAGAAGATTTCATTGTAGTGATAATATGATGAAGTGATTACCAAAGGGAGAGATGATTTTTCGTACAACTCTCATATTAATGCATGTGTAATAACATAATGGTGTGAACCATTAATGCATATAACTAGCACATATCCACTATCCTATTGACGACTCATTGACATAAGTAATATCAACTAGCTTAGTAATAGGGTATTGATGAGATTACAAACAAAATAACACATGCAAAAAATATGTTCTGTAAAGGTACAACATGGATAACCTTGCATTATAGATTTGTCCAAATAATTCTATTTTCTAGAGCACCACTGACATGAACAAAGGATAAAGTGTTAGAAAAGAGAGTGTTCACCGTGGCCACAGAACGTGAGCTAAAAGCCCATTCAAGAAAACATATTTATGATGAAAGACCAACCAACCTTGTCATAGAAAATATCAAAATCAATTCTTATCAAGGGAGCCTATTTTCATGACTATTTTGGCCACTCAACACTCTACCAAGTCATCAATGTGGTGTAAAAAATGAGCTTGCATTGAAAAAAAATAAGCTTCTATGGTTGAACAATTTATGTTGCAACTCATTTAATCCTCAATGTTATGACATTGGTAAGAAATTTCCATTTCTATTTGAAGAATTCATAAGGAATACCATTGATTCTTGTTTTCCATTCTTCATCATGTTTAGCTATCCAAGAAGGCCCTCGTTAGTTATTTATGCCCTAATCATATCTCATTTAGTGCTCCACAACTTGGATTATACAACCTTGTTACACACATCCTAGGAAGCTACAACTTTTCTTGACAAGGATACTTATAAAAGATATTTTGGAAATGTATCAAGAATATCTTCCTAATCTCCATTAAGCCTTACACTAAAACATCCTTAGAATTTCTCAGTGCCTTGAATCCTTTGAAAGAATTATTGTTCTTAAGGTAGTCAAAAGAGAATTTTAATGGCTCGTTGTACATGATATTCCTCTAGGAACTAAAGTGCATGGTCATCCTTAGTTTCTGCTTACTTCTAAGATTCAACATAAAATTTGCATCAAGATGTTCTAAGATTTACACTTTTTCCAACAAGATTATAACAATCCTCAATAAATTCTATATGTTAACCATGAGTATTATCTCTCTTGTTGGTTCCCTTATACTAAATTTAATTTCTTAGAGAGAATGTTGAGATACTATAGTCTAAAGTTTCCATGGGATGGTTCATCAACATTGTCATAGTCCCTTGTCACTTATCTCTCGATAACATATTTCAAGTAATGTGCATGGATTCAAAATGACAATAATTTCCTTTCACATGTTGGAACTTATGTCTGTGATCTATTTTGAACTCAGAAGGAAGATTATCCTTATCATTTTAGTATTATGAGCTATTTTGGGGAGTGCGCATACAAGGAAAAAAAATTACAGGATGGCTCGACCAATTTTTCTAAGGCCCTCCTCAAGTTTCTGGTTTTACACTTGGATTTTCAGTTTCTTCAATATTCCTATTATTCTGGAGAAAGATGAAATATTTTGGTGGTGTGGCCTTTTTATCCTTAAGCAAGCTCTGGTAATTTTTTTATTATGGGTCTTATGCTCTTTGGGTTCCGTTATCTCTTCATGTCACTTGCCTCTCTATTTTCTTGGTTAGATTCGACCCTTCCCTCTTTTTAGTCCCTGCCTCTAGCCAGGGACTATAGCTTTCGTGCAGCGTTCAACAACCTATTAACCTGTGCATTTTGCAACATTATTTGGTGGATTTTGTATCTTTTTAACAAGTTTTCCCTATGTTGTGGAATATTTTTTACTTATTCCTTTTTTGAAAAATTAAAAATCCTTTAATAATTTTCAAAACCTATATTCCCATTTTTTAATTGGCCCTCACGATATTGACGGGACTAAATACCCCTAGTGGAGGGAAAAATTATTTTCTTAATTGTTAAAGTATAAAATTGATTTAAAAAATAAATAAAATTGATTCGTCAATGGTTCTAAGCTTTTGCAAGTATCTCTGACAGTTTTTGTTGCTACATTCTATGTATTGTTGTTGCTATAGTTGATGCCATCCCATGGAGATTTGCAAGCAATTCTTCCAAAACGTTATCGCCCTCAACCACCTTCACCACCTCGCCACTGCTCATGTCGCCTATATGCATTATGCACCATGCCGCCGAGATGGATTCTCCTCCCGATGGGAGATTCTTACCCTCCAGATTCAAAAATTTGTTTGTTGCATGCGAATAAAGACTACAAGCTCTAAGGACAACAAGAAAAAATGAATGCACAGATTCAATTTCTCAAAGAAGCAACCAAAAATGAATATACTGATTCAATTACAAGAAATGAATTTATGGAACAAGAAAATGTTAAAGTATTTCCAAAATTCCCGAGTCAGAGGAAGGAAAGTGCTTGAATGGATGTTACTGAAAGAAACGAGACAGATGCAGGAAATCCTGTTTAGCGTTTCCATATTTTTGGGGACGACTTCATCTGTGGAGTTGTTCAAATATGCAAGTGATTTAGAATTTGGTATAGTTGTTAGAGACTATAAAAAACATGATTAAGTAGTGAGTCTTCTTTCCATGATATAATTTATATTTAGATTAATTTTATTCTTTAAGGCGATGTAATGAAATACCGAGAATTTCACCGATATAACTATTTACGATTCGATGTTGGAAACAATCTTGCAACAGAGATATGTTACATACCTGGAGAACTTTGGGAGACCTCACATTACAAGTATCATACTTCATCAACTTTGGTTTGTCTCCTTCATGGAATTTATCCTCACTTACCTTACTCGCAGTGCTACGCTCTGTGGTCTCTCTTGGAGCCAACCAAACCCAAGTGGTATCCTTCGCTTCAAAATATTTTTTTTTCAATCACCTCTTTCTTACCCACAATGCCTCCTCCTTCGCTTTGAAATCCTGTGTAAGTTTTTTTAACAAATTTAAGTGGTTTTTTTATTGGCAGTCAATGCTAATGGTTTCAAATCTCGTGCATTCATTCAATTTTTTTTCGAGAGGATTTTCTCCAAGAAAACCAAGGGTGGTAATGACATTTCCTATTCCTGTAAGAAATTGATTCATCTCATTCCTCATTGGAGTTCCTACTACCCATCTTCAAATTCCCCGAGAAAAAAAAAAGACCATTGCTCTAACTCGGCCTCAGCTTCTCTGAAGCCACCGATTTAACAATGCTTTCTTTACATTCATCCATTCTCAAATTGTGTTTCTGAGATTGTTTTTCATAAAAGGGCTTGATTATATTGAAATGTTTTTGAAAACCCTCCTTTGCGCTTTGGTTGTAATTCCCATCTGCATTTTCTCTATCCTTGTCCATGGATGAAAACCTATCTAAAAACGATAGAGAATGGTAAGTTTTATTCTAAAATTTATTGATGTCATTTCCCCTCGATGAATTACTACTTAGTACCAACATTGAGGGAGGTTGATTCGACATCTTACATATTTGGGGCCCTTCATTGATCTACTTTTCATCTGTGCCCACCTTTGAAAAAAAATTCAGATTCAATAGAGAGCCCTTCAATCTGGCAGTCGATTTACTCCGCGAAGGAAATTAGGTCTTATCCTTTTCATTTATCAAGCCACAAGGATCACAACATTCTAAATCCTACAAACTCCGAGTGGAATCTTTGGAGATACCATTGTTACTAGTATTGCAACTACTATTGTATTTAGTGGAATCCTTTCTCTAGAAGCTCTCTGAATTCACATAATATGAAATGGAACTAGACTCAAATCCTATGAGGGGCACTAGATTTTGCACCATATAAATACGCGAAGAAAGATGCAAGGGAAGCAGTTGTCCCTTGTAGAACAATTCATCTACAGGAATAATTAGATCAATCATGTTCGAAATGTTGGGAGCCCTTGAAACGAAGATCTTGAACTCGAACACTTTAGGGAATCCAAGATCCATGTTGAAGTAGGGGACATTTGGTAGAACACCAGAACACACTATGGTTATCGATGAAATACATTTCTCCCTCTACGTATCTAAATTATGAGTGGTGGAAATATGGGTGATGTGATGGTTATGAGTGGTGTAAATCTGGGTGATTGAAATTTATGTATTACTTTATAACTTTATAGTCTATTATTTTATTATGATCTTTCCATTTTAGTGATTAAGGAACGAGAGAATATGAAGTAAAAATTCACTATGATCCTACCATGTGACGCAGGCGTACCAACCACGGGCGTCCGTTCACAGGATCTTCTTCTTCTTGACCCGAAGAACTCCAAGGTTCTTCTATTTCCCTATCGGGAAATCTACTCCCACAGTTCTCTCGTGCGATCCCCCTTCCTTGATTTATCGGGGAATCGGAACTCGTGACTTCGCGAGTTCAAAGGTTGAACACTGGGTTCTCGGATCCCCGAGACCCGATGGTCAGTCAACTCGCTGACTTTTCCCTGAGGGATTTCGCTACTCGCGACCTCGTAGGTTGGACTGCCGAACTTTCACCCTCCTATTCCACGAATCCCCGAGATGTGAGAACTCAACGGAATGTTGAATTCTGTCTCCAGGCAACACTTGTACAACCATCGATCACGTGGGTCCCACCTTATGCTCTACGACGTGACCACACGAACCTCGTCTCTTGGCACTTCGCGACTCGCGAATCCTAATGAAAACACTTCGAGACTTCTCGCAGTGAGATCCCGAGGTTTTAGTGCCACCTGTATTCCACTCACGCTTCGCTATGGCCCACACTGCCTCCAGCTATCAGGATATCGCCTCTCACAATCTCGCAATCTCTGCGCCCAAATTCTCGGGCCTTTTCTTGTGAGACTCCGATACACGATCCCATGTGCGGATCCAACGGTCCTCCTATATCCCAGATCTAACGGTCCTCCTGTATCCCGGATCTAACGGTTATCCCCTTCTCGCTACTCGCATCTTCGCGACTTGGGATACCCAATGTTTGGGTTCTCACCCTCCGAATTTTTGAGTTCGCGAGATCCTTAGATCTCTGCCACTTGTCCTCTTCAGATGGATGGCTCAAAGCCTCTCACCACTTCGCTGCTTCGTGACCTCGCGTCTCGCGACTTTTAACCCCAAATACTTGGGCGTTCACCCTGCGAACTCCCAAGTTCGCGAGATCTCTCGATCTTTGACACCTGTCCTCTTCAGATGGACGGCTCACAGCCTCTCGCCACTTCGTCGCTTCGTGACTTAGAGCACTCAACACTTGGGCTCTCAACCTGTGAACTCCCGAGTTTGCGAGATCACCAATCTCTGCCACCTGTCCTCCTCAGATGGACGACTCCTGTCCTTTCGCCACTTCGCCACTCGCGACTTGGAGTACCCAATACTCGGGCTTTCACTCGGCGAACTCCCAAGTTTGTGAGATCACCGATCTCTGCCACCTGTCCTCCTCAGATGGACGACTCCTGTCCTCTCACCACTTCGCCACTCGCGAAGCTGAAGGACTTCCCCTTCTGTCCTCCAATGTCCGAGCCTGCGAGATGAGAGAATCTCCTTACACGCGTCCTCCACAACGAACGGCTCTGATATTGTCGAGATATCGCGTCTCGCGATATCGCGGTTCTTGCTGCACAACTTTTGGGGCTTCAACTCACAAGTCCCCGATACACGATACCATGTGTAGATATGACGACTCCCATGACTCTGAATCGACGGCTCTGCCTCTCTTGAGCTTCAAACTCTTCAGAATCTTCTCGTCGTAACCTCTTTGCACCTCTGCAAGATCTGACGATCCTCGGAACTTCGCGAAATCTCCTCAGATGATTTCGACCGTCTGTTCTTCCTTGTATAACCCACGAAATGAGAAAAGTGTATCTCTCCACGAGATTCCTTTTCCACTTTGCCAACCTGTGACGCTTCTCTCTGGATTCTGACACACTTATATACGCTGATATTCAGTGACTCAGAGGCCTATCCTTCCTAACCTTTACTAAACTTCTTCACCTCAACGAGGTTCCTTGCACGCACTCCTTGCGGCAAACCTACGAACACTTCAACTGTTCGAGCTTCCTTTGACTCTGCGTATGTCGTAGCAGTAGTCCTCCAAAGCTTCTGCTCAGTTTGACAACTGAGACTCTCCTTCCTTAGCCTGTGCACTCCTTGCACGGCTCCAGCAACCCACTTTCACTTCTGAGTGCTTTGAGAACAAGAGTTTACTCTCTGAGCCTTCTGTCAACGCACTCCTTGCGGACGACTTCAACTGCACTCCTTGCAGGAATCCTCGCTCAAAAGAGAAACAATTGTAACTCACCTCACTTCCTCTCATATTTTAATCTTAACACATGAAATCATACGCACAACATAACAACAATGCATAACAGGAAGTAATTCTCATAAGTAGAGCATTCAACACACATACACAGAGAATAACACAACAACCATGAATCTGAATCAACTTCTTCTATTAATTCAAGATCTATACATGGGTGTTCTTCTACAGCTCTCTTCTATTCTCCTATGCTCTCTAGATTCTTCTTACTCCTGTTACTAATGTTACAATGATACAAATGAGGGTGTCTATATCCCAGTTTTCCCTCTTTCTTCTAGAATTGTCTAATCTAAGAATTCAATTCTATCTACCTGCAACTACTACTATAAATGCCTCTGTCTATCTCAGACGAGAGCGTATGGCTCAAGGTCTGATTACATTTTTACCAAGGCTCCAAATTAAATGATCTCATTTATGTTCGCGCATCAACTTCAAGGGAAAATTTAAAAATTCAAAAACTTGCGCTAGACGTCTTCCAGCTGTCTTCTGCTTCCACGTTGGCTTTGCTTGTCGTGAGGGATGCTCCTGCATCATACTCCCTCGCTTGAAAATTTTCATGGGATCCTGTCCATGAGCTCCTGCACGGTATGTCCATGCTTCTGAATCTCTGCTTCTGTCTCCCAGCTGGCATCTTCAACTGGATGAGCCTTCCATTTGACCAAATATTCAAAGTACTCTTTCCTTCTGGTCTTCTTCCCCACTCATTTATTCAGTTTCTGCTCCATCTGTGGCTTCTCTGCAACTGGCATCTGCTTCTTCCACTGGACTTCTGATTGATCATCACTTTCTGCTCTTGCTTCATCATCTTTATATGGATATAAATCCGAAACATTAAATATCAGAGATATTCCGATCCGATCCGGTAACTCAATTTCATAAGCATTCTTTCCGATTTTCTTCAAGACCTTGCATGGCCCAATTTTCTTCATCTTCAACTTGTTGTATGTTCCTCTCGGGAACCTTTCCTTCCTCAAATGCGCTAGAACCAGATTACCAACTTCAAACTGAAGTTGTCTCCGATGCTTATCTGCTCTGCGTTTGTACTCCTGACTTGACTTCAATAGTCACTCCTTCACCTGGATGTGAAGTTCCTTCATCGCTTCAGCGAATTCTCCTGCACTAGCACTGCTAGTATCAGTCTGTTCTGAATCCCTCAATTCAGAAACTCCTCTCGGATGCATTCCATATACAATCTGAAATGGACTTTTTCCTGTGCTCCTGTTCACTGAATCATTGTATGTGAATTCTGTCTGCGGTAATATGCTATCCCAGCTGCTATGGTGCTCTGTCACCAAGCTCCTCAACAAATCTCCCAGACTTCTATTGACCACTTCTGTTTTTCCGTCTGTCTGTGGATGGTAAGAAGAACTAAACATCATATTAGTCCCCAGCTTCTTCCACAATGTTTTCCAAAAATGCCCTATGAATTTTGTGTCTCTGTCCGAAACTATGCTTTTCGGCAATCCATGAAGTCGAACAATCTCTTTGAAAAACAAATTTGCGATGTGGGTCGCATCACTGGTCTTCTGGCATGGAATGAAGTGTGCCATCTTAGAAAACCTGTCAACTACCACAAATATGGAATCAACCCCTCTTTGGGTCCTTGGCAATCCCAATACAAAATCCATGCTAATTTCATCCCACGGCTTGTCTGGTATGGGCAATGGCTGATAAAATCCTGCATTCTGCTTTCTCCCCTTCGAATGATGGCAAATCCTGCATCTTTCCACAAACTTCTTGACTTCTAACCGCATCCCTGGCCAAAAGCATGACTCGCTCAACTTTGCAAATGTCTTATCATGGCCAAAATGTTCTGCCAATCCTCCACTGTTCTTTTCCTTCAACAAGTTCTCCCTCATGGAGCAATTCGGAATACACAGTTGATTGCCTTTGAACAACAATCCATCCTGGATCACGTACTCTATCCACTGACTTCTGTCTCTGAGAACTAGATTCTCAGCTGCTTCATAAGCTTCCTTAAAGTCTGAATCATCTGCATACATGTCCTTTAGATCATCAAAGCCTAACGTCCTGACTTTGAATTCCTGCAATAGCAAACACTTCCTGCTCAAAGCATCAACAACTTTGTTAGCAGTACCAGAAATATGTTTTATCACAAAATTGAAATTCTTCATGTATTCTACCCATTTAACATGCCTCTGATTCAACTTTTCGTGTTGAGTCACAAATTGTAATGCATGGTTATCACTATATAAAACAAATTCCTTTGGAATCAGATAGTGCCTCCATTTCTTCAATGCCTGTATGATAGCATAAAATTCTTTATCATACGTGGAGTACTTTTCTTTTGCCTCATTCATCTTCTCGCTGAAATATGCAATCGGCCTATCTTCCTGACTCAAGACCGCTCCTATGGCAAACCCGCTTGCATCACATTTTACCTGAAATGTCTTCTGAAAATCTGGCAACACCAACACCGGTTGCTCTGTAATCTTTCGTTTCAATAAATTGAGACTCTTCTCAGCCTCTTCTGTCCAGTGAAAAGATTTATATCCTTTCTTCACTGTATCCATCATTGCTGCACTAATCCCACTGAAATTTCTAATGAATTTTCGGTAGAAACTAGCCAATCCATGAAAACTCCTTACCTCAAATACGTTCCTCGGTGATGGCCAATTCTTGATCACCTCCACCTTATCTGGATCCATCTTCAACTCATTTGCTGAAATAACAAAACCCAAGTAAATGAGCTATGTCTTCATGAATGAGGACTTCTTCATGTTTATCAGCAGCTTCTCCTGCTGTAATTTCTTCATCACAATAGCCAAATGCTTCAGATGTTCATCCTTTGTCTTGCTGAAAACCAATATGTCATCCAGATACATGATGACAAATCTCCCGATGAACTCCTTCAGGACTTCATTCATCAACCTCATAAAGGTACTTTGTGCATTCGTCAAGCCAAACGACATGACAAGCCATTCATACAAACCTTCGTTTGTCTTGAATGTTGTTTTCCATTCGTCACCTTCTCTCATATGAATCTGATGATATCCACTCTTCAAATCTATCTTTGAAAAAAAAATTGCTCCACTTAAGCAATCCATCAAAGCATCCATCCTTGGCAATGGGAATCTATACCTGATAGTTATCTTGTTTATCTACCTTGAATCAGTGCACATCCTCCAGCCTCCATCTTTCTTTGGACTGAGTACTGTCGGAAAAACACATGGACTCAAGATTTCCCTGACCAAGCCTTTGTCCAACAACTCCTGGACCTGTCGTTTAACTTCCTCATTCTCCTGTGGTGTCAACCTGTACACGGCTTTGTTTAGAAAACTAACTCCTGGTATGAGATCAATGTGATGGCTCACACTTCTCATTGGTGGAAACGAACGAGGTAATTCGTCCACTACAATATCAGTGAACTCTTCCAGCAGTTCCTAAACTTACCCTGGAAAATCATCCACTCTTGTGTTAGTCAGAACAATTCTCGGTTTTCTAACCACAAAGAATTGTGGATCCTCCTTCTTCTTAACTTCTGTAAGAAGTTCCTTCCGACTCATGAGAAGTATTGTGTTGTTTGCCTCTGGCTTCACCTCCTTATCTTCAATTGGACACAAAATATGAGTTCTCCCATTCCTCTCCAGGGTATATGTATTTATCCTCCCATCATGAGTTACATTTCTATCATATTGCCATGGTCTTCCCAGCAATAAATGACAGACATCCATAGGAATAACATCGCATAAAATCTTATCATTATATCCTCCTATCTTAATGTCAACTAAGCACTGTTTAGTGACATTTACCTGGTGTCCCTTCTGTAGCCATGAAACTTTGTATGGACTTGGATGATCAGTTGTCTCCAGCTCCAACTTTTCTACCATCTCGGTTGAAACGAAATTATCGGTGCTTCCACTGTCCATGATAACCTTGCACACTCTATCCTTGGTCTTGCAAGCAGTCCTAAAAAGACTGTTCCTCTACACTGAATTCTCCATCCCTTTCTCTGGCGTCAAAAGGACTTTCTTCATTACCAACGATCTTCCGCCTTCAGTGTACTCTGCCTCAACATCTCGCCTCTGTGCCTCGGCGATGTGAGTCTCTCCAGTTTCTTTCTTTTTCTCTGGACACTCGAATGAATTGTGCCCATTTTTCCCACATGTGAAGCATGTGATTACTCCACCTCTTCCTCTTCCTCTACCTCTGGTACGAGGAAACCTATTATTATCAGCATACCCTCCTCTTTGCTCAGTATGCTATTCTTTTTGCTCAGCATATCGCCCTCACTGCGAACTTCCACCTCTCTCTGTCTGAGTCTGAGGTTTCTTCCAGTCATCCTTGGGCTTCTGGTATTTATCTTGGGCAACCGATTTTCCTTTGGGCTGACTTCTACCTCTGCCCCTCTGACTTTGTTTATGGCTCAGCTTCTCCTCAGCTTTCAGAGCCAATTGGTAAGAATCCTCCACCATTTGGATGGTTTCCATATTTAGTTCATCGTGAATTTCATACCTCAGGCCATTCATATACCTGGCCACCTTTTCGTCATTTCTTTCGCGATGACCTGCCCTGATATTCAACCGGTAAAATTCTTCAGTATACTCTTTCACTGTCATCAACTTCTATCTCAGGTTCTGCATCCTCCTGAACAAAGAAATTTGATAATCCCTGGGAATGAATTTTGCCTTCATCTTTGCAATCATCCTGTCCCAGCTCTTAATTTTCTGCTTGCCTTGGCAA
>JZKD02S0100138.1:84883-97042 GCA_000966675.3 Picea glauca
TTAACTCAGCTAGGTGGCAGTTCACTCCCGTAGACAAAAGTATTCATATAGGGGAGAGTTGGGGTTCCTTAGGCGCACAAAGTGCCAAGGGATGACTCCACCCAAGGTGCTTGTGACACAAGTCAAATTTTGAACGATTTAATGAAGGGTTGAGGGAAAGACTTGGGTGCTCCACCAATGAAGGAAAATCGACTAAGGCATGGGAGTTGTTATCACATAAAGTTGTCATGGGGCACATGTAGTTGTTCTTAAGACCTAAGTCTACACCTCTGCCTTGTCTCTCTCTTTTCTGCATACCTTCTTATAATTTTTTCCTCTTCTGGTTGATAAAGTCGGTTTCCCTTTTGTTCAATGGCCTATTTTTCCTGGTTGATTGATTCTTTTCACAGAGTTTTCTGTCTTTCTTGAAGGATAAACACATATCATGATTTGGTTTGGATTACTGGTCATCTTTTTTTCCTTTAATTGAGCTTACAACAGGATGACCAAGTCCTTTGTTTGCACAGGAAACAACCATGAGCACAAAACGCAACATTTAGAGCAGTCCATTTCGGGCTTGAAATACAAGCAAGAAGACAATTTCAAATTTCAACGGAGGAGATCCCATGTACAGTTTATATTAGCGGCTCTCGTGCAATCGAAGTTTCAAAGTCACGCAAGGATTAATGACCAAACGAAATCCTCAAAGTATTGAAGTTTCGAAGTAATGAGAGGTTGCCACGTCAATCGAGAGAAATTCACTTCATGATATATTCATGCCCGTGTTCAAAATCTCCAAAAGCCCAAAGCGTCGAAGTAACGAGAGGCTGCCACATCAATCGGGAGAAAGATGCTTCGGGATATTTCCATCCAAACATCTCGAAGTGCCGAAGTCCTGAAGTAACAAGAGACTTCCACATCAACTGGGAGAAATTTATTTTGGGATATTTCCATCCAAACATTCCGAAGTCCCGAAGAGTCGAAGTCCTAAAGTGACATCAGACTGACACGTCGCTTCAATCCCTACCACTCCATGGATGTTTTTTCAATTCAACACATGGAACTTATCCGCCAAGGATGGATAATAGGCATTTCAGGCTACCATGTCACTCTAAGCCTGTACCACTACAAGAGTTTTTCATGCTTCACAATCCAAAACTCCCAAAGCCCAAAGTGTCGAAGTGCTGAAGACACATGGCGCTCATCCATCAGTAGTTGTGACAACACTATGACGTGAGGCCACCACATCAAATTCTGGAGATTGTCCTCTGGGATATATCCTTGCTCAACATTCAAAGTGTTGAAATATTGTAACTGCAAAGAGTATTCTATTCATTATTGATTTATCATTCATTAGCTCAATCCCCTTTTGTGGATTGATCATGTCAGGCATTGTAATTGACCAAATCCCCTTTTGCAGATTGGTCAAACCATAAAGATATTATGCAAATTAAGAAGTTGGCCCCCATGGAAATTAAAGTGGTTTTAACCACTCAGAAAGACAAGTTGCCCCTGCCCAGCAAAGAGACACCTTTTTAGCACCTGCCAGTTTGTATAAATAAAGGAAGCCAACAACTCATATTCTCACTCACTCAACTCACTCATCTAATGCACGAGTATTGAAGGAAGATGCAGTTACCAGTTGTCGGAAGAAGGAAGAGAGAGAGGCGCATTGTTTAGTAGAGGATATTCTCTAGTGTTTGGTTTATTGTCTTGGCATTGTATTGGCTATCTATATTAAGGAAGTTTTTTCTAGATTTTATTCCCCATGAGGGTTTCCCACGATAAATGTTGTGTATCTTGTGATTATGTTTCTCTCAGTGATCCTATCTATGTTATGGTTATCTAGTAAATTGAAAATAAACATAATAATAGCTTAAACCTTAACATGGTTTCAGAGCTAATATGAAGAGAGCATCTTTCACTAGATAAATAAAAATGTCACTATTGTCGTACAAGAAAATTAGGTCTTTTTATTGAAGATGAATTTCAACCCAAAAGTCATCTAGAAAAGTGCACCCTAGCCCAAGGAACTCTTTGGCACCTTCAGCGCACCTTTTCAGTGGATAGAACTCCTGGAAAGTGAAACCCTAGTTTTCACCAGTATCAGAAGTACCAGAAAACCAGAAGCACTAGTCCAAAAATCCGTTGGTCAAGTTTGAAGGGGAAAAATTTGGATTTTCTGGAATCTAACTACACCATGCTACTCGCCTTAGCCAAGCGCACCTCCTGGTAAGTTCAAAATTCAATTTTGAGCATTTTCAATTTTTGGTCATTTTCCTAGCTCCAGGTAAAGATGTCTGCAAGAACTAAGCTTGTTGACAAGATATAAGGTGTGGAAAAATTATGTGGCTAGAAGTATAGGATTGCACTCATTCTTGAAGAGAATGACCTAGAAAGATTCATTAAATAAGATGTACCAGAACCTGTCGATGTTGCAACTAAACAAAAACACCAAAAGGACACAGTTAGGGCCAAAATAATCATTGCAGATTCTATTAAAGATCACTTGATTCCTCAAGTGGCTTCAAAGAAGACTCAAAAATAAATGTTTGATGCCCTAACCAAATTATATGAAAGAAGGAATATCAATCTAAAGATGAATCTAAGAACTCAACTCAAAAGTACAAGGATGCAGAAAGGAGAAACAATTTAGGAATATTTCTCCAGAATATCACAATTCAAAAAATAGCTAGAAGAAATTGAATATACTATAGATGAAGACAAAATTATAATGACAACGCTTAATGGTCTCATCAGACCTTGGAATGCATTCATCCAAACTATTTTTTCTAGAAAGGAGAAAATACACTTTGACAGTCTTTGGGAAGAATGTGTTCAAGAAGAAGCAAGAGTAGCTAATCAAGAAGCATTGCTATCAAGAGATGGAGATCAAGCCCTAGCTACTCATACTAAAGGAGGCAGAAAGAGTTCTTACTTCCAGAAAGAAACTCATAAGGAATATCAACCCCCAAAAAAATTCATACATAAAGAATCTCACCCTCCAAGGGGATTCCAGAAGTTTTTGAAAGGTCAAAGAAGAGAAAAATATTTCTCATCCTACCAATTTTACAATTGTAACAAGATGGGATATATTGCTAAGAATTTTCCAGCTAGATAAGAATAATAAAATAAGATAAACAAGAGGCACCATGCCCATGCATTTGAAGATGAAGATCCACCCACAAAGATGATAAAATAACATATTGAAGACTATGTCTTAATTTCTACCCTCTCAGGATCAGTGTCACCTAGTGAGGACACTTGGCTCATAGAAAATGGTTCTTCCAAGCACATGAATGGTGAAAGAGACATTCTCTCTTGCCTTTCAGAAAATAAATTTCCCCTGAAAATTACACTTGGAGATGATTATCAATACCCCATCAAAGGAATAAGAGAATCAAATTACAAAATTGATTCAGGGACCCCAATGAAGATGAAGGATGTACTATATGTACTAGGTTTGACAAAGAACTTAATTTCTATCTCATCCTTAGAGAAGAAAGGCTTCAGATTTGCCTTCATAGATGGAGAAGTTCTTATGTGGTCCAAAGGAAAAACCATGGAAGAAGAATTTGTTATTGGAAAAGAAGAAGGTGGCTTGTATAAGCTAAAGGGTCACTCAGAAGCAGCGATGACCCATTCCATTGAGAATCCATGCGAACTTTGGCATAGAAGAATATCCCACATCAACTACAAGGCATTACCATATGCAAGCAAGTAGTCACAGGTCTACCAGAATTCAAGGTTGACCATGCAGGTGTGTGAAATGGATGTGTAGAAGGAAAGAACATCAAGAACCCTTTCCCAAAGAGAGACAGTAAAGCAGAAGGAGTCCTAAATCTCAGTCACTCAGATGTGTGTAGCCCAATGCCATCAACCTCCATCAGGGGGTATGTATACTATGTATATTTTATTGATGACTATTCTCATAAAACAAAGGTGTACTTTTTGAAATCAAAAGATGAAGTGCTCAGTAAATTCAATGAATTCAAAGCCTTGATAGAGAATCTTTCTGAAAGAAAGATCAATATACTCGGGTCAGATAATGGAGGATAATAAACCTCAATATATTTTGCAAACTTTTGCAAATATGTTGAGATCAAGAGGGAGCTCACCACTCCAATCCTCAACAAAATGGTGTAGCAGAAAGAAAGAATAGAACTATAATGGAAGCAGTGAAGACCATGATCCATGATCAAGATCTTCCAATGCACTTATGGGTAGAAGCAACAAAAACAACAGTATATGTACAAAACAAATTTTCCCATAGTGAACTTGGGTTCAAGATGCCTGAAGAGATGTTCTCCGGAAAGAAGCCAGAAGTAAGCCATCTCAAAATATTTGGATACCCAGTATTTGTACACATTCCAAAAGAGAAGAGAACCAAGTTGGACCCTTCAAGAAAGAAGGGAATATTCGTTGGATACTGTGATATCTCCAAGGCCTTCAGAGTTTATATACTAGGTTACCATCATATTTAGATTAGCAGGGATGTAACCTTTGATGAATATGAAACACTCAAGAAATCAAGAAGATTCCAGCTTGAAAAGGTATATAAAGAAGAACTTGTGGCTCCTAGAGTTGCAGAACCAGTGAGGGAAGTCATAACTTCCCCTTATGAGGATATTCTAGAAGATCATGACATAATAGAATCTCAAGAACCTCCCTAGCTGACAATCTCCCACAAGAGTAAGCTAGCCTGGGCAAAGGAAATTATCCAATATGGAGAGAATTATGGTGCCCCCGAAATAACCATGAGACAAGTGAAGAAACCCAAGCCATTCTCCAGTTATATGGCTTTGATGTGTGATCTCTAAGATAAGGAGCATACTTTCTTTGAAAAATCCATTCAGAAGAAAGAATGGGCAGATTCCATGACAGAAGAATACCAATCCATGATAAAGAATGATGTATGGGAAATAGTTCTCAGACCGAAGAGAAAGGATGTGGTATCTTCCAAATGGATTTTCAAAATAAAACATGTTGTTGATGGAAGTATTAAGAAATATAAAGAAAGGTTTGTTGCTCATGGTTTTTCTCAAAAGGAAGGCATTGATTATGAAGAGACGTTTTCTCCTGTAGCTAGATACACTTCAATCAGAACCATCATAGCCCTTACAACTAAGTTGACGTGGAAGTTACACCAGATGGAACTGAAAACAACTTTCTTGAATGGTGTCATTGAAGAATATGTGTATATAGAGAAACCTCAAGGGTTTGAAATTGAAGAAAGGAAGACTCATGTTTGCAAGTTGAAGAAGGCTCTGTACAGATTGAATCAAGCTCCTAGAGCTTGGTATGGAAGGATTGACAGTTTCCTGACGAGCTTGGGCTTTACCAAGAGTAAAGTTGACTCTAACCTTTACTTCAAGGTTATGAATGATGAGCCTATTATATTTTTGTTGTATGTGGATGACTTATTCTTAACTGGAGAAGAAAATCTCATCACTGATTGTAATAAGAAGCTCGCTGCAGAATTCGAGATGAAAGACCTTGGCTTAATGCACTATTTCTTAGGTCTTGAGGTCTGGTAGAGCCCAAAGAAGATATTCCTTAACCAAGGGAAGTATGCATTTGAAATACTGAAGAGATTTGATATGTTGGAGTGCAAATCCATGAATACACCTGTGGAAACAAAATTGAAGCTCTTGGTTGACACTTCGTTAGAATTGAATGATGTGACATTGTATAGACAGGTAATTGGGTTGTTGATGTATCTGATGAACACAAGGCCATATGTATTTTTTGTTGTGAACACCTTGAGTCATTTTCTTGTAGATCCCAGACGTGTTCACCTAGTAGCACCCAAACATGTGATGAGGTACCTTAAGGGTACATTAGATTGTCCTCTCAGTTATGATAGATATCATGACTTCAGACTGAGTGGTTATACCGATTCAGATTGGGATGGAAGTGTCTCTGATAGAAAGAGCACTTCATGATGTTGTTTTAGTCTGGGGTTAGCCATGATCTCATCACAGAGTAGGAAGAAATCAAGCATTGCTCTCAGCATGGCAGAAGCAGAATACATTGTTGCATGTTCTGCCAATTGTGAATCCATATGGCTTCAGAAGTTGTTGATAGGTCTATTCGATCTGGAGATGGAAGAAACTGTGATCCTATGTGACAACTAGAGTTGCATAAAGATGACAGAGAATCATGTGTTCCTTGACAAGTCAAAACACATAGATATTCGATATCATTACATCCGTGATATGGTGCAGAGAGGAACCATAAAGATTCAATATGTTAGCACAAATGAACAGATTGTTGATGTGTTGACCAAGCCTCTATCTCGTGTAAAGTTTGATAACTTTTGATAAAATCTTTGTGTAGTCCGAAAGGACCTCCCTTGAAAAGGGGAGTAATGTTGTGATGTCATCCTCATGTTGTGATGCCATCCTAGTGCTGAAAATTTCCAACTTCATGTTGATGTTGTTTCCAACTTCTTGTTGTGATGCCATCCTAGTGCTGAATATTTCCAGCTTCGTGTTGATGTTGTTTCCCGCCTTGTGTTGTAATGTTAGCCTAGTGCTGAAGATTTCCAACTTCGTTTTGATGTTGTTGTGATGCCAGCCTCGCGTTGTGATGCCAACCTAGTGCTGAATATTTCCAGCTTCGTGTTGATGTTGTTGTGATGTCAGCCTCGTGTTGTGATGCCATCCTAGTGATGAATATTTCCAACCTCGTGTTGATGTTGTTGAGATGCCAACTTCATGCTGAATATTTCCATCCTTGTGTTGATGTTGTTGAGATGCCAACTTCGTGCTAAATATTTATAGCCTAGTGTTGATGTTGATGATGCTCCAACCTTGATGTTGTGATGTTGTTGTTGTTGATGATGCTCTAGCCTTTCTGTTGTGATATTGTTGTTGTTGGCATTGTATCATCCTTGTGTTGTTATTGATGATGATGTATTAGTGTTATACTAATCCATGTTGATGTAGATGATGATGATGTCATTCCAAATCCCTATTTTGAATGATGATATTGATGATCAGAAAAAAATTCCGATGATTTATAGATATGCCAGTCAATGTTCTAGATGTTGTTGATGTTGCTTCCCTCTCTCTCTCTCCTGATGATGTTTTAGAATACCCTTCTTGTTAAGGGGAAGTGTTGAAATATTGTAACTTCAAAGAGTATTCTATTCATTATTTATTTATTATTCATTAGATCAATCCCCTTTTGTGGCTTGATCATGTCGGGTCTTGTAGTTGACCAATTCCCCTTTTGAGGATTGGTCAAACCTTAAAGATATTATGAAAATTAACAAGTCGTCCCCCAGGGAAATTAAAGTGGTTTTAACCATTCAGAAAGACAAGTCGGCCCTGCCCAGGGAAGAGACGCCTTTTCAGCACCTACCATTTTGTATAAATAAAGGAAGCCGGAGACTCATTTTCTCTCTCACTCAACTCACTCATCTAATGTGCAAGTATTGAAGGAAGCTGCAATTACCAGTTGTCGGAAGAAGGAAGAGAGAGAGGCACATTTCGTAGTAGAAGATATTCTCTAGTGTTTGGTTAATTGTCTTGGCATTGTATTGGCTATCTATATTAAGGAATTTTTTGTTGGGTTTTCTTCTCGATGAGGGTTTCCTAGGATAAATTTTGTGTATCTTGTGATTGTGTTTCTCTCAGTGATCCTATCTATGCTATGTTTATCTAGTAAATTGAAAAGAAACCTAAAAATAGCTTAAATCTTAACACAAATCTCTTGAGCGCCAACATTGGCTCCATCTCTAAACATGGCTAAAAGGATTTTGGAGTTGGCAGATGGATAAATTTTAGTGAGGGCACTAAAATAACTGGGTTACCCAGATCACAGAATGAAACAGATCAACGACCACACTTCATTGTGGGGACATAACATGTTCGAATGTTAAAATACTAGAGAGGTCCCGCAATCGAAACCATGGTATAGTGGAAGAGGTATGTGGTAGTTGTTGGTGGATTGCAGTGGTCGAAGTGGTGTGGACCCAAACAACCCTTGAAAAATTCAGAAATCATGTGCTTATATAGGGTTCAATCTGAGAGCAGCGTGTGGAAGCATAAACTAGTCGTTAAGCCAAATCATCAAAGGAGCGTCATGAGGAGAAGTAGAACGTTAACTTACTACGACTAGTCTATCACTAGAGGAAAGAGAAAAATCAACTCCCCCCTTAAATGGAAGCATGGAGAGTCTAGCTGAGGAGACAAAATATTGTCAGACCGAATTAGTTAATGAAAGAAGGACTGGTGGTTGAACAATTGACTACCCCCTTAAATGGAAGCATGGAGGGTCTGGATGAGGTGACAGATAACTGTCATCCTGAATAAGTTAATTAAAGAAGGACTGGTGGTTGAATAGTCGACTACCCCCTTAAATGGAAGCATGGAGGGTCTGGTCGAGGAGACATAAAACTATGAGCCCGAAGTACCACAGAGGGAAGTTTTCCTACAGGCCCAGACTGACCCAAGTTTCCTTCTGACAGAAGGAAGAAGACAGGTGGAGAATCATAGGATAGGAAGGCCAACTTTCACTCCTATCCGTTGTCTATTGTTTTCATTATAAATAAATCAGATGAATGATATGAGAGGGTCGGATGGTTGAGTAGAGCTCCCCTTTGGTAATATTTTGACTAAGTAAAGTTGTTCTCTGGTTATGTATGAGACTTGAGACATTTTCATTAATAGAAGTAAGTTTCCATTCATCTTCTTGTTTCCTCCTACTCTGAAATGATAGGAACACATAGAATTCTAATAATAGAGGTAATTTTAGAAGACTAAATAATGCCCCTTAGGTCCTCCAAAGAGATCAAGGAAATAGGGATAGGATGATAAAAAAATACAAGCTCCTCTCCAAAACAACCTTGTTGTTGATGAAGAAGGAGAGGATGAAAAAATCAATCCTGAAATCCATTGTCTTGGTGACACCTCTTTATCTCCTCATTTAACCCAATCTTTATATGAAGAGTCTCTCATGGATAGTCATTTAAATGAATTGAGTAAAGGGGAAAAAACAAATTGAAATCCAAGTAAATACAACCTAAGGTCAAAAAAGAAAGATGGGAAGACTGACACTTATGATCAGCCCACCAAAACAGAAAATTATGATAAAGTTGTGGCAGCTAGCAGCAAAGAAAAAGATGCACAAAACCCCCAGGCATTGGCTAAGAGCCCTACCCCAAAAGTTAAGGAGATTCTAAAATCTCCATCGTCTTTTAGCTTTGAGAGTGAGATTCAAAAAATTAAAATCCATGTACCTTTGTTGGAGTTGATTAAGAATGAAGAATTCAAAATACATCTTTCTAAAATGTTGCAGCCCGAACCCTCCTTTAATTCCATAGATTCAGTCAACCTTCAAGATGAAAAGCCAGCTATCATCCTGGGACCTTTGGTAGAGGATAGAGATGACTCTTCCCCCCATTTCTACACATCATTAAACATTCATGATAAAGTGTTGCACAACTTCTTGATGGACTCAGGGGCATCTAATAACTTCATGCCTAAAACTGTCATGGATGAGCTTGGGTTGGAAATTACAAAAGGCTAAGGACTTACAGAAATGAAGTTTGGGATCTCATTGATAGTTTCTTCTCAGATTTTAATATCTCATTTGTTCCAAGAGAGGAGAACACTATGAGAGACTCCTTTGTTGTTTTAGCAAGTAATTTCAGAGTTCCTTTTCCCCCTAAACTCAAATATGATGTGGAAGTCAAGTACAGACGCTCTATACTTGACAATGTCAAACATTGGAAGGTTTTTGAGAATAATCTTGAGATAAAGAGATTTCTTGAGACTGTGGATGAGTTTTTTGCCTTACATATTGATCAATATCATGATACTGAAAAAATCCCTCTTGCTGATATTTTTCTGAATAAAATTGTTGACCATCATATTGTTCATTTTCCCAGTAACCATATTCCAAAAGGACTAGTCCCTTTGGAGAGATTGTTTGATATAAATGATGTTGTTGTAAAGGTTAAAGGTTCAACTGAAAATGTCGAGGTGACTAAATGAAATTTAGGTATAGAGGAGGATTCAAAGTATCTTAAGTTGTCTAGCAACTTGTTAAAGGAACAAAGGGCTGAGTATGTTAAGATTTTAAAGGAGTTTGTTGATGTGTTTTCCTGGAAATATGAATATTTCAGAACATATGAAACAAACATCATTGAACATAACATCCCTTTGAAAGAGGATACCGAGCCTTTTAGGCAGAAACTCAGACAGATAAATCCCATGATGTTGCCTATTATGGAAAAAGAAGTGAATAAGTTGTTAGATGCCAAAATTATCATTCCTTTGAGATACTCTGAGTGGGTGGCTAACTTGGTCTCTATGAGGAAGAAAAATGGGGAAATTAGACTATGTGTTGATTTTAGGAATTTGAATAGAAGCTCCAAGAAACATAATTACCCCTTGCCAAAGATGGAGCACGTTTTGGAGAGAGTCACTAGTTCATCTAGGATGTCTATGATTAATAGTTTTTTTGGCTACAATAAGTTCTTTGTCTTGCCTGAATATAGCAAGAAGACAACCTTTACTACTCCTTAGGGCACATTCATGTATGCTAAAATTCCCTTTGGATTGATGAATGCAAGAATGACCTTTCAATGAGCAATGGACATTGACTTCATTGGGGAGAAGGGCAAGTTTATATTCATATATCTAGATGACATTATAGTGTTCTCAAAATATGATAAAGAGCATTATCATCATTTGAAAAAGGTCTTCCTCAAGTGAAAAAACTTTGGTATCTATCTCAATCCTAAGAATTCTATGTTTTCTATGAAGGAAGGTAAGTTATTGGGGCACATTGTATCATAAGAAGGGGTAAGAATTGATCTAAGAAGGGTAGAGGCCATCCAGACCTTATCTCTTCCTAGATACAAGAAATAAGTTCAGTCTTTCTTGGGAAAAATTAATTTTCTAAGAAGGTTTGTCTCTAACTTTGTTGAATTAGTGAAGTACATTACAACCATCCTTAGGAAAGAGAATGAGGTGAAATGGACTATTGAAGCTCGAGAGTCTTTTGATCAGATCAAAATGGCCTTGATTGAATCACCTGTTCTCATCAGACCAGACTATTCCAAGGAGTTTCTGATATTTTTCTTTGACTCATTTGACACATTGGCTGTTGTTTTTCTATAGAAAAATACAGAGGGGTAAGATCATCCTATTTCCTTTTTCAACGGAGCATTGAGGGATGCATAAATGAGATATGATATCTTGGAAAATCATGCTTATGATTTGGTCAAAGCCCTCAAGGATTTCAAAGTATATGTTCTTCATTCATAGATTGTTGCATATGTCCATTCACCCTTAGTGAAAGAGATACTTATCCGGCCTAACATAGATGGGAAAAGGAGAAAATGGATTTCTAAAATTATGGAATTTGACCTTGAAATGAAGCCCACTAAACTAGTGAAAGGCCAAGTTTTATCCAGTTTTTGGTTGAATCAAATTGCAAAGATTTAGGGGTTAATTTCATGAACATAAACTCAAAAAATAAGCAAGCTGAGTTTGCTGATAAAATCTCTCATGCCAGCCCAAATTTGGCAGAATGCACTTGGTATAAATACATCATATATTTTTTGCAGAAGTTCCATCCTCCTGATGGTTTGGAAAAGAACAAGGTGAGATCTTTGAAGCTTAAAGCAATTAGATATTGTCTCATTAATCATATATTGTATTGGAAATATGCTCTAGGAGTTATGTTGAGATGTTTATATCCATAGGAAGCTCAAAGGGTGATCTGTAAATGATAAAGACTTGTATTCTTGAAAATATTTGCAAGTTTTAATTCAATTGTTCTTATGCAAATGGATCAATTTTTCAAACACAACTTTTATAGAAAATACAAATTCAAGATGCATATAAACAACAACAAATAACAGTGAACAGAAAACACATAACACAACAAATGATAAAGGAGTTTACCCCTCTCTTGGGCTACATCTCCTGGTCCAGCTTCCAATGGATCTTTTGTATTATTTGCTAAAAGTGATAAAATATGTTCTTTACAATGCTCAAAATGCCAAATAGATGGCTCCAATGGATTTAGAACGTCCAAAAAACCCCAGCTGGGCTTTTTCGACACCTCGTTTGGCCAAAAATTGAAGAAGATAGGCTTCCTGGAAGTTCCCCTTCAAACTTGTTGTCTCTGGATCGCCAAAATGCACCTCTGTTTCCTCAA
>JZKD02S0100138.1:97052-112475 GCA_000966675.3 Picea glauca
GAAAACAAAACACTTGCAAATAATCAAGTCTTCAAAAACCTAAGCTCTGATACCAACTTGATCTGAAAATGATAAAGACTTGTATTCTTGAAAATATTTGCAAGTTTTAATTCAATTGTTCTTATGCAAATGGATCAATTTTGCAAACACAACTTTTATAGAAAATACACATTCAAGATGCATATAAAAAACAAATAAGAGTGAACATAAAACACATAACACAACAAATGATAATGGAGTTCACCCCTCTCTTGGGCTACATCTCCTGGTCCAGCTTCCAATGGATCTTTTGTATTATTTTCTCAAAGTGGTAAAATATGTACTTTACAATACTCAAAATTCCAAATAGATGGCTCCAATGGCTTTAGAACGTCCAAAAACCCCTAGTTGGGCTTTTTCGGCACCTCTTTTGGCCAAAAATTGAAGAAGATAGACTTCCTGGAAGTTCCCCTTCAAACTTGCTATCTCTGGATCGCCAAAATGCACCTATGTCTCCTCAACCTAGCCCCGACGCACATATTTATGTTAAAACCTAGCACCGGGCGCAACCGCAAAACGGTGCGAACTGTAGGACGATTAGGGTGCGCCCAGCCCCTAACCACCAAAACCGTGGACATATGGGTCCATGTGACCGCGCGCATAAACAAAAAGTGGCCACATTTTAAAACATATGGTAAAAGGATTGGAATGCGTGCGCACTGGTGGTTCCATGGCACATATATATATGACCGGGGGTCGGGGCTTAGCCCCGACCTGGACCGCGCCCCCATATCAAAACATTGCAATTCAAATAATTTTTAAAACTATATATGGTAAGAACCATAGGTGGGCACACCGATTGGGCGACCCTTCCCAAAGATCTTCCCCTTTCCTGGAGGTCACGGGGTCGAATCCTGTCGACTACATAAGTTTTAAACCACTGTCCAGGTGACACGTGGCAACCATTGATTGGGCCACGTGTCGCCATTTCATTCGCCACAAACAAGCCACGTGTCAAGAAACGATTCATCGTCCAACTACCAACAAAGACCTGCCACCTGTCGTATGGCCCTGCCAACTCATCCCTACCACGTCAGCATCCGTATGGACTGTACAGACTGTACAATTAGCACATTGTTTTTTCCTGTTTGACGATTTGAACAGAACGTGATATCTCTCTCATCCGACGTCCGTTTGAACCCAAACGAGTTGTGTTGGGTTCGTGACGTCAAGGCCTATGCACCCGTTTGATTTGAAGTGATTCCAAAAACTTTGAATTTTGAGCAAAATTTGATCCCCTAGATCAAAGGGTCATCACTAACTTTCATGACAGCTTATGTGGGGGCCATCAATTTTGGAGAACCAAAGCCTATAAAATCCTCAGAGATGGTTATTTTTGTCCTAGCCTTTTTACTGATGTTTGTGAAAAGATTAGATCTTGTGTCAAATGCCAAAAGTTTTCTCGAAAGCAGCAGCTCAAATCTTTGCCTTTGAGGCCTGTGGTGGTTTCTGGACCTTTTCAATAGTGGGGTCTTGACTTCATTGGGGAAATCCATCCAAATTCAAGTGGTAAGTATAGGTGGATTTTGACTACTATTGATTACTTTACCAAGTGGATAGAATCCATTCCTACAAGGAATGCCTCCCACGAGGTAATAATTAGTTTTCTTGAGGATATCATGTCAAGATTTGGTTGTCCAGGAAGGATTGTTACTAAAAATGTTTCCTCCTTCAACGTTGAACCATTGATCACGTTTTGTGAAGAATATGGGATTACATTAGTCCATTCTACTCCTTACTACCCCCAAGGAAATGGTTTAGAAAATTCCTCTAACAAGAGCCTCATAAATATCATCAAGAAATTGTTAGAAGACAATAAGAAAGCATGGGACTCAAAGCTAAAATTTGTCTTATGGGCTGATAGAGTTACAACAAAGAGGTCACTTCGTGTTTCCCCTTTTCAGCTTGTATATGGGGTTGAGGCTATATTTCCTACACAGCTTGCCTTTCCTGTGGAAAAATTCCTCAAGGACTACCAAGGAGAACCTGATGATATGGTCAGAAGGATACAACAGCTGGTAGAAGTAAAACAGGCTAGGGAGAAACTACTTGGAAAAGCACATGACCATGAGCAGAAGATCAAGCAAGGCTTTGACAAGAAGGTAAGCAAAGAATATTTTCAGTTGGGAGATCTTGTACTCAACTGGGATGCACCTAAGCAAGACAAAAAAAAACATGGTAAATTTGAAGCCTTGTCGATTGGTCCATTCAATATTTCTGAGGTATTTTAAAATAACACTTATAAATTGCATAACTTGGAGGATTCTAAATTTTTTGGTGGCCCTGTCAATGGGCACCTTCTGAAAAAATATTTTTCTTAAGCCATGATTATCTTTCCATTCATTTTAAATATCACTTTTTCTTTTTCTTTTTGTTTAAATAAGTGACACCATAGCCCTAGGATAAGACACTAAAGCTGCTTGTTCTTGGAAGCTCACAGGGAGTATGCCATCCCATGGGCAGCCAAAAATGTTATCACATAAAGTTGTCATGGGTCATATGAAGTTATTGTTAAGACCTAAGTCTACACCCCTGGCTTGTATCTCTCTTTTTTGCATACCTTCCTATAAGTTCTTCCTCTTCTCGTTGATAAAGTCAGTTTCTCTTTTGTTCAATGACTTGTTTTTCCTGCTTGACTGATTCTTTGCACGTGTTTTTCTATTTTTCTTGAAGGATAAACACATATCGTGATTTGGTTCGGATTACTGGTCATCTTGTTTTCCTTTAATTGATTTTACATTAAGCCGATCAAGTCCTTTGTTTTCACACGAAACAACCATGAACACAAAACACAACATTCAGAGCAGTCCATTTCGAGCTTGAATACAAGCAAGAAGACAGGTTCAATTTTCCATGGTGGAGATCCCATGTACATTCCATATTAGCGACTCTCGTGAAATCGGATTTTCAAAGTCATACAAGGATTAACTCCCAAACGAAAGCCCCGAAGTCCCGAAGTTCCAAAGTAGCGAGAGACTGCCACATCAACTAGGTGAAATTCAGTTCAAGATATATTCATGGTTGTGTTCAAAATCTCTCGAAGCCCGAAGCATCGAAGTAACCAGGAGAAATTTACTTCAGGGATTTCCATCCAAACATCCAGAAGTGTTGAAGTGCCAAAGTCCCGAAGTCCCGAAGTAATGAGAGGCTTCCACGTCAACCATGAGAAATTTACTTCGGGAGATTTCCATCCAAACATCTCAAAGTCCCAAAGAGTCGAAGTCCTGAAATGACATCAGGATGACACATTGCTTCAGGCCCTACCAATCCACGGTTGTTTTTTCAATTCAACACATGGAACTTATTCGTTGATGATGCATAGCATTTATTTTAGGCTACCACATCACTCTAGGCCCATACCACTCTCAGAGTTTTTCATGCTTCACAATCCAAAACTCCCGAAACCCGAAGTGTCAAAGTGCCAAAGACACATGGCGCTCATCCATTAGTACTTATGACAACACAATGACGTCATGCCACCATGTCATATTCAGGAGATCGTCCTCCGGGTGATATCCTTGCTCAGCATTCAAATCTCTTGAACACCAAAATTGGCTCCATCTTTAAACATGGTAAAAAGGATTCTGGAGTTGGAAGACGAATAAATTTTAATGGGGGTGCTAAAATAGCAGGGTTACCCAGATCGAAGAATGCAACAGATCGACGACCACACTTCATTGTGGGGACGAAACATGCTCAAATGTTAAAATTCTAGAGTGGTCTCATAATCGAAACCATGGTATAGAGGAAGAGGTATGTGGCAGTTGGTAGTGGATTGTGGGGGTTGAAGAAGTGTGGACCCAAACCACCCTTGACAACTTCTGCAATCACATGTTTATATAGGGTCGAATCCGAGAGCAGCACGTGGCAACATAAACGGGGTGTTAATCCAAATCATCAAAGGAGTGTCACGAGGAGAAGTAGAATGTTAACAGACTACGACAAATCTATCACTATAGGAAAGAGAAAAATTGAATCCCCCCTTAAATGGAAGCATGGAGGGTCTGGCTGAGGAGACAGAAAATTGTCAGCCCGAATCAGTTAATGAAAGAAGGACTGGTGATTGAGCAATCGACTACCCCCTTAAATGGAAGCATAGAGTATCTGGTCGAGGAGACAGATAATTTTCAGCCCGAATTAGTTAATGAAAGAAGGAATGGTGGTTGAAAAATCGACTAGCCCCTTAAGTGGAAGCATGGAGGGTCTAGCCAAGGAGACAAAAAATTGTCAGCCCGAAGTACCATAGAGGGGAGTTTTCCTGTAGGCCTGAACTGACCCGAGTTTCCTTCTGACAGAAGGAACAATACAGATGGAGAATCATAGGATATGAAGGCCAACTCACACTCCTAGATGTTGTCTATTATTTTCATTATAAATACATT
Organism: Picea glauca; assembly: GCA_000966675.3. Lineage (NCBI taxonomy): Eukaryota > Viridiplantae > Streptophyta > Pinopsida > Pinales > Pinaceae > Picea > Picea glauca. The sequence goes on from JZKD02S0100138.1 coordinate 101,474, forward strand.
AGATGAATGATATGAGAGGGTCAGATGGTTGAGAAGAGATCCCCTTTGGTAATATTTTGACTAAGTAGAGTTGTTCTCTGGATATGTATGAGACTTGATACATTTTCATTAATAGAATTCAGTTTCCTTTCATCAACTTGTTTCCTCTTACTCTGAAATGCTCATGATTGGATGATCCATATGAGATGTTGTGGTGGTGTTATAATGGAGGTTTGATTATAATGTTGCTATGAATGTTTTTCATTGTTTTAAACTTTAATTTCAAGAAGTTCTTGTGACTAAGTTTTTCTTCTCCTAGCTACTTGAAGGACTGATGATTATAGAAGACCTATCCACCTCCCTCACTTATTCTTCCTTCTATTCACCTTTATCCTTAAACCACTGAATAAAGTTAGTCAAAACCTCACTTACTTATGCATGCTAGCCCAGATTTATGTGTTAAGACATTCTTATGCTGAGTTTTGTCCATTTCACCTTTAATCATTAATTTACGTTCACAAACCTTTTTGATGGATACCAGTCTTATCCTGTTTCAATATGAGGGTGATTTTTAGTTCTAACATGAGACACACTTAGGAGAGTCAGCTAGAATCACCTAAGGGGCTCACACACCCAATAGGACAAGTCAGTTAAACGGATCAGTGGGTCGACCAAACGATGGAACAAAGCATTCAGTGGGTCGGCAGGGCAAGTCATCTGAACACACCCACATGAGAAGTTGGACAAACCTTGCAAAGGTGCACGACTTGGTGAACCAATGAGTTAGCTCACCCATGGGAGAAGAAATGAGACACATGGGTTCCTATAAAAGCAAGAGGGCACACAACCAAGAAGGAATCTTGGTAGATATTGGAAGAAAAGAAGAGGAAGAAGAGCTCTATGGCTCAAAGGAAAATGAAGAGGGATAACTCCCTCAAGGAGCCAAGGCACTCCACTTGGGAGGACTTGTGTTTCCTTGAGGAGGATTCCATGGATAGAGTTTGTAAATCTTCTTTTAGGATGATTTTGGGGAAGTTTGAAAATGCAGGTCTATTAGAGACATGTGTGAAACAGAACCAAAATTTGTGAAGTATGCAAAAATGAAGAGACAACAAGTCTGCTATTGAGGGAACGTCTAAGGTGCATCACGAGAGGTTGTGGAGGTGGTTGCGACAAAGAGTCTTAGTGTGAAGAATATGTTCATGAGTATCTTGGTGACGTGAGGTGAGTCGTTTGACTCTTCCGAGGTGTAGATCGAGTCGGTAATGCTCATGTTGTAACTGTTCTGCAATAACAAATACTTAGTTGGGTGTTAGACATGGTTTTTGTTTCCCACAATATATCTATATTTCTCATGTTTGTTTCGTTGTTGTTCTCTTCGCTTCTCATGTTCATGGATGTATGCTTAAAAATTACTAAGTGTTAAAGTTGTTAACAAATGTCTAAGTATACAAGAGTTTTAGTAGATTATAAGTGTGACTCGTCGTAAAACCGTGTATGGGTATGCTCTAAGAGAAGAGGTGCAGTCTGAATGAACTATTCTTGGTGTTTCCAAGTAATCAAGTGAGAAATGTCACGGTGTCGCATGCCCTCAAGAGGTGAACGATCGCAAGACACACTGTGGGGACCTAACATATGGTATCAGAGTAGTTAGGTTCTCTTCACCAATATTGTAGTCAGAATAGTTGTGGTGTGATGCACTTGTTGAGAAGGTTGTTTGTTACAAAGTCGGTTTGGTGGGAATGTTCACAGACTTAGTGAACGGTTCGGTGCAACAAACTTGTTCATTGCATACTTTGCATTAGACTTACGAAATAGGTTCGATTGACAGTGTGATGGGAAGGTTGGTATAGGCACACACATTGTATGAACCAAGCATAGAGTATGTGGTGAGATGAAGCACTTGGACAGGGTGGGTGATCACAAAAGTGATCGTGAAGGGGAGCAGTTCTAGGCTTCAACAAGGTGAAGCACTTGGGTGTGTTGGATAACCTGGGGTGACCTAGAGAAACTTCGTAGTAGGCAGTTGGTTGGGAACATTTCCATTATGATGTCTTTGTGTCATGCATCACTAAGAACAAAAATTGAGTAGAGTTGGGTTGTTGGATGATGGAGGTAGTTCTTCATAGAGTTACAAAATTAACCTGAACATTCTACTTCCGTTGAAATCTAAGTCTAAATCTCATTGTCTAAACATTGACTAAAACACATTCAATAAGTCTAAATCGCATTGTCTAAACATTAACTAAAACATCGAAATCCCACAATTACTTAAGGAGATAGAATTGCATTTTTTATGATTCAGATGTGTCCATCTGTAATTTTTTCGGATTCCAATGGATGCGCCCATCTGTAATTTCTTTGGAATCGACTCTTAGATTTTTTTTTTTTATCATCCAGAAGAGTAGATAAATAAGACCTTTTAATTAAATAAGACTTTTATATTTGTTCAATTATACGTTCTTTCATTTCACATTAACCTATGATTTGGATGGATTGATCGACTGTCTAAGACGACATCCATGATTATTACTCTATTTTCCATAAAAATTCTCCAATCATAAATATTTTATTCTACATAGATGTCGTTAATAAAAGTCCCTTCTAGTGTGATCCAGTGTATTAGGTTAATGATCCAAATTCAAATTGAGCACAAAACCCCAAATTATAAGTATGGTAGAGCCAAGTTTGACGCTTGCATATAAGTGTTAATTTTTTTTTTTGAAAAACACATCGAAACAAGGAAATAAAGAATTCGTATTCAACATTAAAAAACAATTATCATGTGTAGAAATTATACAATAAGGAATTCCCAATGAATATGGGGTCCATCCACTCCGTGAATCCTATAAAAGAATATGAAAGATAAAAATAATATCTTATCTAATATCACTCAACCATAACTACCAGCCATTGTAGTTGCAAATGAAATCAATGAATCCCATCACCATACATGTGACAAATCCACCACGCCTCATTTCCTCCTTGAAGAAAATTGAATGAATGCTTCACATCCTTACTTATAATTATGAGGATGGCGATGATCATGCATGGAGGTAGCTTGAAGAAGAAAGGAGGCCCCTGGAAGAAATGTGGCTCAAAAGATGGCCATCTTCTCCAAAATCATGGTAGAGACAACCTCTCTACTAGAGCTCGGTGGAAAAGTGGTGGTCGGGCCTGGAACCGAGGGGCTAGATGCTAGAGTTAGAGTTGTGGGAGAGGAAGTTGAGCTTGGTAGGGTGGCCAGTTTATAAGGAGCAGAGGTGGGAGAAGAAACATATGGGGGAGTCGCAGGAGGAGGAGAATTTGGTGATGGCGCTACTTGGGATTGAACCAGGGATGCCTTGGGTGTTGCTGCAGTGGGGGACAATGTCGGTGTCGGTGCAGGAGAGGCTGAGCTTATCAATCCCAGGACCAAAAAAAAGTAGAGAAGTGCAATGAATCCAACCATGTTGTATGAAAGTAGTTTTTTTCAAAGGATACTAGTGCAATTTGTGACACATAAACTGTATGGAGTCGATCTCTTCCCTTCCTCAAAATTGAATTTAGGAGGTATGACCAAGAAGATAAAGAAGAAAACGCAGATAGAGCGTGCTTATGAAGAAAGAGGAAGGGCATGGTATTATATATATAGGTAGTTCCACAAGGTCGGATTCCAGGAATGAGGGGTTTGTTTTTCTTATTCAAACACACTATTTCATGTCATGAGACATGGGCCACTTCAAACCTCTTCATTTCGTTGAAGCAACGTGGGTAGTCCAATCTTTGGTTGTAGTTTTCTGATTTCGAGTTGTACATGTCCTACTCAACAACCTCTTGTTGTTGGCACCGATAGTGTGTAAATTATGACATTATTCATGCATCTAGGTCTTATGAGCAGGGATGCATCCATCGTGTTAGATTCTTTCTATTTTTAAGTGGAAAATCTTACTTTTTTAAAATCCCTTTTAATAAAAAAAATTGCTGGAAGTTATAGTGAAAATTATTTGTTGATGGGAATAATTACATAAAAAAATTTATTTTGATTATTTTAAAACAATTATTTTTTATAAAAATTTGAGTTAATTCACTTTATTAACGAATTTAATTAATTAAAAATAAAGTTTATTTTAATTTTGGATTTATCATGTTTAGAGTGGGATCAAATCCTTAAAAATGCAATTTTTTTCTTAAGTTTTTAAAATCATGTTTATGATATAATAGGTACGAGTTAAAATGGATATATGTGTGTGTCACATGTCAACTCCATGTTAAGCACAAAACAAATTACACATCTATGAAAACACATTTTAGTGCAATAAAAAATGTTTTATGATAATATAGAGACATTTGCATCTATAAAATGGAAGCATAAATCTACGACCCACACGCAAATTTCTATATTATATGTTTTAAAGAATGAAGCTAAAATAGATTTAACCTAATTTATTTTATCAATATTTATTGTTATTAAATAATTTTTCCAATTTGATTTTTACTTTATGTTACACCTCTCATTTATAGTGTGTAGACTACCAAAAAAACATCTCAACATTTGATTTTTACTTTATGTTACACCTCTCATTTATAGTGTGTAGACTACAGAAAAAAAACATCTCAAAATTCTCTCTAGGAAATTAAATTTAGTAGAAGGAAACTAACAAGAGACATAATATTCATGATTAACATGTAAATTTTATTAAACATTGTTATAAGCTTCTTGGAAAGGGTAAATGTCATAACATCTTGCTGCAAAGTTTAGGTCGAAGTTTCTACAAACACAAGGTCCACATATTAGAGAGGGAGACATTAATTCCAAATAGAACCTCTAGGTAGTGAACAATATCACCCTCCATCGCAAACTGCCATGGGTGACCCATCCAATCTAGTTTTTCTTTTATACCAATCAATTAGAAATGAAATTTACATCACTAACAATAGCCAGAATGATATTGCAAAAACCATCCAGACACTCAAGAGATCCATCTACCAAATCATATGCAAACTTGTTATGGAGGAGAGTATAATTGACAATGTGGTTATTTCACACAATTTTCTTCCACTTGGAAAAGAGATGCATGTGACCAAGCCTTGAGCTCTACAAACATCCATAATATAGTGGAAGGAATTAGTGGATGATACTTAAAGGTAAAGAGAAAGTGGATTGAACTATTCCAAATCCATAATGGAACTACAACAATAGATAATAATAAATTAAAATTTACAAAAACGAAAGAGAAAAAGTATTGGGAGCACCTACACACCCAAAGGCTTGGAATGTGCCTAGGATTTGTAGAAAATGGAGGAAGATATTTCCATGTACTTCATACTCAATTGAGTAAAGAATATTTCATTGTAGTGATAATATGATGAAGTGATTACCAAAGGGAGAGATGAATTTTAGTACAACTCTCATATTAACGCATGTGTAATAACATAATGGTGTGAACCATTAATGCATGTAACTAGCACATATCCACTAACCTATTGATGACTCATTGACATGAGTAATATCAACTAACTTAGTAATCGGGTATTGATGAGATTATAAATAAAATAACACATGCAAAAAATATGTTCTGTAAAGGTACACAACATGGATAACCTTGCATTCTAGATTTGTCCAAATAATTCTATTTTCTAGAGCACCACTGACATGAACAAAGGATAAAGTGTTAGAAAAGAGAGTGTTCACCGTGGACACAGAACGTGAGCCAAAAGCCCATTCAAAAAAACATATTTATGATGAAATACCAACCAACCTTGTCATAGAAAATATCAAAATCAATTCTTATCAAGGGAGCCTATTTTCAGGACTATTTTGGCCACTCAACACTCTACCAAGTCATCAATGTGGTGTAAAAAATGAGCTTGCATTGAAAAAAAATAAGCTTCTATGGTTGAACAATTTATGTTGCAACTCATTTAATCCTCAATGTTATGACATTGGTTAGAAATTTCCATGTCTATTTGAAGAATTCATAAGGAATACCATTCATTCTTGTTTTCCATTCTTCATCATGTTTAGCTATCCAAGAAGGCCCTTGTTAGTTATTTATGCCCTAATCATATCTCATTTAGTGCTCCACAACTTGGATGATACAACCTTGTTACACACATCCTAGGAAGCTACAACTTTTCTTGACAAGGATACTTAGAAAATATATTTTGGAAATGTATCAAGAATATCTTCCTAATCTCCATTCAGCCTTACACTAAAACATCCTTAGAATTTCTCGGTGCCTTGAATCCTTTGAAAGAATTATTGTTCTTAAGGTAGTCAAAAGAGAATTTCAATGGCTCGGTGTACATGATATTCCTCCAAGAACTGAAGTGCATGGTCATCCTTAGTTTCTTCTTACTTCTAAGATTCAACATAAACTTTGCATCAAGATGTTCTAAGATTTACACTTTTTCCAACAAGATTATAACAATCCTCGATAAATTCTATATGTTAACCATGAGTATTATGTCTCTTGTTGGTTCCCTTATACTAAATTTAATTTCATAGAGAGAATGTTGAGATACTATAGTCTAAAGTTTCCATGGGATGGTTCATCAACATTGTCATAGTCGCTTGTCACTTATCTCTCGATAACAGATTTCAAGTAATGTGCATGGATTCAAAATGACCATCATTTCCTTTCACATGTTGGAACTTATGTCTGTGATCTATTTTGAACTCAGAAGGAAGATTATCCTTATCATTTTAGTATTATGAGCTGGTTTGGGGAGTGCGCATACAAGGAAAAAAAATTGCAGGATGGCTCGACCAATTTTTCTAAGGCCCTCCTCAAGCTTCTGGTTTTACACTTGGATTTTCGGTTTCTTCAATATTCCTATTATTCTGGAGAAAGATGAAATATTTTGGTGGTGTGGCCTTTTTATCCTTAAGCAAGCTCTGGTAAATTTTTATTATGGGTCTTATGCTCTTTGGGTTTCGTTATCTCTTCAGGTCACTTGCCTCTCTATTTTCTTGGTTAGCTTTGACCCTTCCCTCTTTTTAGTCCCTGCCTCCAGCCAAGGACTATAGCTTTCATGCAACGTTCAACAACCTATTAACCTGTGCATTTTGCAACATTAATTGGTGGATTTTGTATCTTTTTAACAAGTTTTCCCTATGTTGTGGATTGATTTTTACTTATTCCTATTTTGAAAAATTAAAAATCCTTTAATAATTTTCAAAACCTATATTCCCATTTTTTAATTTTCAAAACCTATATTCCCTAATTTGCAAGTATCTCTGACAGTTTTTGTTGCTACAGTCTATGTATTTTTGTTGCTACAGTTGATGCCATCCCATGGAGATCTGCATGCAATTCTTCCAAAACGTTATCGCCCTCAACCACCTTCACTACCTTGCCATCGCTCATGTCGTCTATATGCATTATGCACCATGCAGTCGAGATGGATTCTCCTCCTGGTGGGAGATTCTTACCCTCCACATTCAAAAATTTGTTTGTTGCATGCGAATAAAGACTACAAGCTCTCGGGACAACAAGAAAAAATGAATGCATAGATTCAATTTATCAAAGAAGCAACCAAAAATGAATATACTGATTCAATTACACATGAGAAATGAATTTATGGAACAAGAAAATGTGAAAGTATTTCCAAAATTCCCGAGTCAGAGGAAGGAAAGTGCTCGAATGGATGTTACTGAAAGAAACGAGACAGATGCAGGAAATCATGTTTAGCGTTTCCATATTTTTGGGGACGACTTCATCTGTGGAGTTGTTCAAATATGCAAGTGATTTAGAATATGGTATAGTTGTTAGAGACTATAAAAACATGATTAAGTAGAGAGTCTTCTTTCCATGATATAATTTATATTTAGATTAATTTTATTCTTTAAGGCGATGTAATGAAATACCGAGAATTTCACCGATACAACTATTTATGATTCGATGTTGGAAACAATCTTGCAGTAGAGATATGTTACATACCTGGAGAACTTTGGGAGACCTCACATTACAAGTATCATACTTCATCAACTTTGGTTTGTCTCCTTCATGGAATTTATCCTCGCTTACCTTACTCGCAGTGGTAGAACACCAGAACACACTATGGCTATCGATGAAATACATTTCTCCCTCTACATATCTAAATTATGAGTGGTAAAAATATGGGTGATGTGATGGTTATGAGTGGTGTAAATCTGGGTGATTGACATTTATTTATTACTTTATAACTTTATAGTCTATTATTTTATTATGATCTTTCCATTTTAGTGATGAAGGAATCAGAGAATATGAAGTAAAAATTCACTATGATCCTGCCATGCATGCCAATATTTTCCTTTTAGCAACAACTAAATGATTTGATCAAATGTAGAAGCAATCGGTAATAAGACTGAAGGAATACCTTATGGGTAACATGATTATTTCCCATGGATATCACAATTATTTATCTTTTTTCTTATAAGGACATTTGTTAGCAAAATGACCAATACCATCACAATTAAAACAAATTAAAGGAATCTTACCTCTATACCTATCGTCGTTTTCCTTGTTCACTCTTTTGAAAAAGTTGGCCACTTCTTCATCCTCTTCCGAGACGTCACTACTGTTGCTATGTTCTTCTTTTTTCCTTCCCTTTTTCTTTGACTTTTTGGATGCTTTGAAGGCTTCTTCTTTTATATATGGATTTTCCTATTCAGTTCTCATTTCATATGTTGTGAAGATTCCATGTAATTTGTCCATGCTTATTGAGTTTAGATATTATCTTTCTTCTAGTGTTGATATCTTAGGGTCAAATCTCATAGGAATAGATCTTAGTAATTTTTGAACAATTACAGATTCTTTGATTTCTTCTCCCAATCCTATGATTGCATTTACTGTTTCATCAACTCATAAAAAGTAAGATGCAATATTGTCATCTTCCTTCATCTTAAGTTGTTTGAACTGACCTCTGTAAGTTTGAAGCTTTGCTTCTTTGACTTTTGAATCTCCTTCATAAATATTTTGAAGTTTGTCCCAAATATCTTTAGCGGATTTACAATGTGCAACTTTGGTGAATATCGTTTCACTAACACCATTCAGAAGTGCATTTTTGGATTTGAAATTATTCTGACCGATTTTCATTGCTTTGTCATTTGTTGGCAGAACTACTGGTGTTATGTATCCATCTACAATTGATTGCCATATTTCAAATCCCTGTGCTTGCATATACGTTTTCATCCTTATGCTCCAAAATGCACACTTATGTCCATTGAACTATTGTATTCCATTTTTATACAATTTGTTGCTCTCCGTGATCTACCTTTTAGTGGTTAAACTGATTTCTTAAAGAACCTTCTCTAATACCAATTTTTGGATTACTGAGAGGGGGGGTGAATCGGTAATAGAGAAATTTAATCCTTTTTAGCCATGTAATCCAAGTGCTATATAAATGTAGAATTATCATCCAATAAATGCAGAGTAAATAAGCAATGAACAAATGAACAATCATACACATACATAGTACACCAGTGTTTTACGTGGAAACCCAAAGAGGGAGAAAACCACAAAATGTTTTTTCTTATATGTCTTGAAGAATTACATTCATTGGAACCACCAAATTCCTTTGTTTTCCAACTGCAACTATAAGGAGGCTCCAAACCCCTTGTTTCTCAGGCTACAACCTGAGCGAAGCTCCAACTCCCCTATTCTCTGGCTACAACCATAAGGAGGCTACAACCCCCTATGTTCTCCGACTACAACTGGAAGGTGGCTACAACCACTTGTCCTTGCCCCGTCCAACCGCCATGAAGTAGAAGTAGAATGATGGAACCACTGTCACACTATCATTGTGAGATATAGAATTGTAAACCTAAACCATGCATAAACAATGCATCAACCTGTACCTAAACCTGTAATCAACCTGTACCATAAACAAGTGCATCAACCATGCACCAACCTATACCAAACAACCTGTAATTAACCTGTACCATAAACAAGTGCATCCAACCATGTACCAAGTATGTACCAATCATGCATCAACTACTCTTCAACTATGACTCATCAATATGTACCCACATCATAAACTATACACCTCATGTATGTGTCAACTCATCAACTACTTGTCTCAACCATGTACCCAACATGTACCTTAACAAAAATCCCTCATAAATTTCATCATCCAAATATGATTTGTAACTCTGTAATAGATCTGTTGTTATTATCACATACCTGCAAACCTTCTTTAACTTTCACAACAAGAGACTAGCATTTTCATCAAACTTTTATGTAGTCTCACTTGACTAGTTTGGGATTAGTCAACAACCCTAACTTGAAATAATCATAACTATGTACCTGTAATGAATAAATATCTGAAAATATTACACAATGTTCTTCAGTTTTTTCTATTCAATTCCTCCAGGTGTCACTACTTGGAAGCTCTCAGAAAACGAGTTATAGCAAAAATGGCATACCTTGTTGAATTTTGGCTTATTCTAGAGAGCAACCTTGTAGAGAGTTCCCCTCACGGAATATTTGTTGAATCGATCTAAAAATGTTACTCCGAATAATAAAGACTGTACTCTAACCAACACATTTGATCTTACTTAATTTGTACATGTTATGAATAATTTAAGATGTTTTTACCTGAAACACATGTTTTAGAATAGTTTGAGGACTAGCCACAAAACCTATTTTCCACGGTGTTTAACTCCAAAATTACAACGACCCACAAGATGAAATGTTTACCACATATACTTGGATATGTTTCCTCAATGGCCTATCAGTTTTACGGTCTGAATCATTCTAGAAAAAAAGCTATTGCGAAAATGGTGAGATGACTTGTAAATAACATACCTTAGAAAGCATCATCAAAAGAATTTATCCTCCCTTGAATTCTGACCTTTTCTTCACCTTCCCTTTGAAATTTGGCTTAGATATCCTTTCGTTACCTTATTCACCTATAGATATTCAATATTCTAAAGTGTGATATAAAATGAGAGAGCCTTGCCTCTTATTTATACTCTCCAAGTAGCTTCCCTAGAAGCATCTTCTAGGTCACTTTGCCCACTTTCCTTATTTTAGGGTTAACCCACTTCTAATTTCTC
>JZKD02S0100138.1:113198-126171 GCA_000966675.3 Picea glauca
CATCTAAAAGAAGATCTTACTAAAGGAAAACACCAATAACGAGGTGAGATATGGTGTTTGAAATCTAAGTACATAATTCATATAACCCGAGAAATATGATATTATTATCCAAGGATTGACTCAAATATTTTTTCCCCTAGAAGATTTAAAGAGTTCAACAGTACACGATGCATTCTTGTATAATTTGACAATAGTACATGATGCATTCTTGTATAATTTGACAACAGTACATGATGGCTATATGTAACACTTAATGTTGAGGCAACCAAAACTGATAATGTGTGGAACAAGTACAATTTCCATAATTTGACGATAGTACACGATGCATTCTTCTATAATTTCATAGCAGTACGTGATGGCTATATGTAACACTTAATGTTGACGCAACCAAAACTGATAATTCATTTTTTTCAATGAAATGTTGACGCAACCAAAACTGATAATTAAAATTTTTCAACGAGGAAGGGACTAGCTTCTTCACAACTATTTCCCTTGTTTGTTTATATGTGTTTTATAGATTAAATAATTTGGGTGCTCTCTCTATTGTTTGCTTCACTCCATAGACATTCATGGTATATTCTATGTCTTAGGCTTGCAACTAATCTAGGTAACTCTTGGGTTAGTTATTTTCTCTGGTTTATATGTTTGAGAGTAGGGTTCCTCTCTCATGAGTTTTGGGTAAACCCTTGGTTGGTGACCCTCAAGTTTAGACTCCTTCTTTGGTTTGTCATTATCAATTGCACAGAGGTCCAAGAATTTAGAATAATGTTGAGAAATCATGAATAACTAATTCAATGCAACATGGAATCAATATTTTATGTGACCTACAAGGTCCATGAGAATGAGCATTAATGCACATCTCAAACTGGCACAATAATGAATGCCCTCATTCAGCAGAAGAAAAAAGTAGATGAATGGGAGGTTGAGTGTAGAATGTTGAAGAATTTGGTCATAAATATTAGAAAAGACTCACAATCGACAACCTTAAATAAGATAATGTCAATAAATTATGAGTGCGATGATCTCAGAGAAGAGGATATTGTGTACCAAATACTAGACGACATGGACTTGGAGAAGCAAGACCCTCTTCCACTCACTCGTAATGAGGAGGAAGCAATCAATCTTCATGATTTTTAGTAGTTTTTAAATGCTTACTAAATAGATTAGGCTATTAGAATTTTTATTTAAGGTATACACATGCAAGCTACTTATCATAAATAAAATATAATTTTTTTAATATAAAGTTTTTTGAGTTCTCATTAAAAAAAATCAAATTAAAAAAAAACTCCATAATAATAATGTAATGTTAATAAAACATTCATCTCAATTGGGCACACCTATCAGTCATGGAAGAACTCTTAGGGTTTCCTTAAGCTCTTATTGATAATAAAAAAATTGATCACCTTGATTTTCTTCTCTTTGAAATAAAACCAAAATGATATCAGAAGGAGGATTTTGTGTATTCTCGTCAGCTCATGGTGTAGCTCTTAGTCTCAGCTTCATCCTGCATTTTATGGAATCAAAATCCGAGTCTGTATGATTGATATACTCATATTTTTTCCAACCACTCAACAAATAAATTGCAATAAGAGCTTTGAAGAATTGATGAGGAATTTATTCTAAGTGTTGTGCCCCTCTTCCCCTATTCTTCGATGTGAAACGCTTAGTCCTTTTTCATCTTACATTTTCCCATCTCTCCTCTCGATCTACTTCCCATCTCTCCTTCTGACCCCCTTCCCCATCACACCTCCCAATCCCCTTCCCCATCTCTCCTTCTGATCCCCTTCCCCATCAATCATCCTGATCCACTTCCCCATCACTCCTTCTGAAACATGGGCTTGACCATGTTGACCAATATCTTATCACGTTCATTCATAAAGGGGATTTTTTAATTGTGAAAAATAAAGTCAATATATTGTAGGTATTGGGGAGGGATTTGGGGTATCAAGGGGTTTATATGTATGTGGGGTTATAAAAAGGGGTATCTAGTAGAAATAGGGGTTTCTTTTATTGGAAATATGTATTGGGAGGGGGGTTCAACAAAAGGATTTTGGGAAATATTTAGTGAAATTAGGGATATTCTTTAATATCCCACGAACGAAGGTGTTATGTCATAGGTTCACTGAGTGGATACTGCGTGCCTTATGATCCCCTTCCCATCTCTCCTTCCACTTGCGACCTTCTCTTCTCCCTTTTCCTACTCTCCCATAATAATTTTATTTTCCCAAGTCTCATTCCTATTAAAGATTCAACTTATTACATTGAGACACATGGCATTGATTGTGCGATGATTGGGCGAACAAAAGATTACTAAGGTATGCATTTTTCTAAGTCATGAGAACTACACTAAGAATTCTGTAAGGTCCTCTATTTCACATATGAATGGTAAGGGAGGCGTATGCATTATAAACACCAAATTTTTCCCTTCCCAAATGAATGTGGGACTAATAAAGGAAGAATCAAATCAAGGAACAAGATTTACCCATGAACCAGATCAATGGCTCCTGAGCGACGAACTTCCTGAGCTCATATCTTGAGTTTCCGGTGTCAGTTTTGGGAAAAAATAACCTCGTTGGAAAGGTAATCTAAAAAGGAATAAAATGGGATATGTTTAAATGGCTAAATTTGGCCATGATATTTCCAGAAATCAAAATAAAATTCAAATCTCTTTTCATGACTTCTTGGGAAATCTATTTGGAACCTCGACTTCCCAAGGCTTTAAGTTGAGATACAAAACTCCAAATCTTGCTCAAGATGACTCGTTGCAAGGTTGGAATAATGAAAATTATTTTTAGAATGGTTTCCTTGGTTGAGAATTCACTTATCATGATCATAAAATTAAAAGACATTCAACGTTTTTCAAACGAACAACTTCAAATTTTGGAAATAAAAATTTATTAAATAATTTTTATAAAAGGGTGAATTGGGTCCCACTTGGATGCATAAATTTCAATGACGTAATTCATTAATAATTATTTAATCAATAATTTATTAAAAGTATCTACTCTTTATTCCAAAAATAAGAAGCATGTGGGAAACTTCTAGAATAACAGAAACCCTAATTGCTAGGGTAAAACATTTCAAAGAAGCACTGGGAGAAAATTTAAAAGGAGAGCACCATAAAATAAGGGGTTATATAATCATAATATCATTTTTCAACCTTCAATATGCAACCAAATTCCTCATCTGAAAATACAGATCTCCATTTTCCTACTTCTTCTTATACTACACAATTTCTCTCAAGCTTTGTGCTTATATGTTTGAGAGTGAGCATAAGGTCGAGTTTTTGAGTGTTTTTATTTTATTATTCTAGTATTCTATATAAAATATCAATAGGAGTATTTTTGAACCATATATATGAATGATGATGTAAGCCATGGTTGTCTAATTGATTCCTGGAGGTTTAGTTCTTGCGTTTGACATGCTTTATTTCTAAGCACTAGTCAATCAATTTATTGAAATGCTTTGTAATGTGAAATATATTTTGTGTATTGAACTCCCCAAAGAACTGTTTCGGGGCATAAATTTAATGATTTCTTAGAATTTGAGATTTTTGAGTATGATAAGTTTTGGAGTGTGGTCATCATATTATTTTTTAGTCTTAAATGTAATACTTAATTAAAGTTCTCTTAAGTGATCAACCCCATTTCACTCTTTTTCTTGTGAGAAAATATGGTTGCATATTATGCGTGTATGTGTTTCATAGGGATGTTATAATGAAGTTGAGCATATATTTATTTCATATTGAATCATTTCTTTATATTTTTACGGTTAAAAATTTGCTTGGTTCATTTCCAGGAAAATGTTGCACTCAAGGAGAAATCAAGTTATCAAGAACTATTTTATATAAAAAGTAAAGAAATAAAGGATTTTGGGTTTGTTTCATTTGACAGTCCAATTCAAGATCATCTACATCTTTCAGAAAAATAGAGAAGTACCACATCTTTAAAAATGAAAGGGGATTATATCCTCATGATGTTGACTCAAAGACCATAAAATAGTCTTTAAGATCAACATCTCTAAGTACAAAACCTAGAACTAATTGCATGGAAACAACTGTAGGGGGGAGAGAAGCTCCCTCCTACACTGAAGCATTGGTTGGACACCCCTCAACTAATCACACTCCAAACCACCCTGACAAATGAAAAGCAAAAGACAGAGAAGAAGGATGGGAAGGGGCATAAATTGTAACAATAAATGCATCCCAAATAAACAAGGAAGCACAAGATTTGTTGGACAAGAAACAACCTGGAACAGGATGATGCATCCCCAAAGCAACGAAGACACCAAGGTATGAAATCACCTCCAAAAATATTGGTCAATACATATAGGATATGAATTATCATGCCATAATTGGAAAATTCATGGGAATATGACCTACCAAGAAATCCATAGACTAGTGGATCCAAAATCGTTGGAAGCCAAAGGGCTAGGTAGATATCAAACTTGTATCCAAAGGATTCTTTACTGTAATCTTCACCAACCTGGAGAATAAGGACATAGTATTTGAAAATAACATGTATTTATTTAATTATGTATGGATTTACCTTTGGTTACGGTCATAAAAATTCATCCCCAAAGAATAACACTTCATTGTCACCCCAGTCTCGATTAAACTATACTCACTTTCGCACGAGTTTTGGTAAGAAGAGATTCTTGAAGGCATAGGGAATGCACTGGGATAATTTTTCAAAATATTTAAGGTAGCTAAGAAGGGGAGGTACACCTCTTATTCTAGAATCAATGTGTATTTGAATGTCTCAGGAGCCTTGCCATACTTAATTTCCTCCGCTACCAGGACACATAATGGCTTAAAACCATTGATTACAAGAACATACCCTTATGATGCAGGAAATTCCATGAACATGGGCACCTCTTCGAAGGCTCCCCCTTRGACCAAYTAYTGAACCCAAAAAATACTATTGCTACAAAATATGTCGAATAATTTGAAACAATTACCTCCAWACRAAKAAATGTTAGGAAGCCAACTRCACCTTYAKCTCACAAGRACATTAACACTAGTAAAAMATTTGAAACCCTCTYRCAAATGTCGAAGGAATTCAAGGATATCCCATCAACAAAGGGGGGAACACAAACCCCAATGGAATCCAATATAAATCATGTAGAAAACTAGGAAGAACAAGTAAAACATAGAAAACTAATGGATGAATCAACATAGACTGACACAGATATAGATATAGAAATGGTGCGGGATAACAAAGACAAAGGGGACCTGGAATATGCCAAGGAAATAGATCTTAATTCGCTGGACCCTAAATCACTAGCGATATCTTGGAGGAGCCAAGATCCAATCTCCATCCTCGAAAAATAAATTCAACTTCTCAAGGAAGCCCTAATATGAAGCAAGGATCGATGGAACACTCCAAAAAAAGGTAAGTCCTCATCCTACATATCTCTAGGAGTCAAAAAAAGTTCCTATAAGGATCCTTCCATATTATTCAAAGAGGGAAAAAAATAGGAAGAAGGAGAAACAATCATCTCCTTCAGGATCTCATAGAGATGTTGGTTAACTCTAGAAGCATGACCTTGATGACATATGCATTCCTCCCCAACCCCAATTGTTCCACATGAATATTCTCTCTTGAAATATTCATGGTCTCGATGGTAAAATAAAACATAGGATACCGAAGAGAAACATAGCTAGAGAACAACTCTCTGTGGTAATGATCCAAGAAACTAAATGTTCCCAATAGCGATCAATGCCCAAGGGGAATCAGGAATTCTAGCCATATTATTGAACCATACTTATATGAATTTAAATTCCCACTTCTCCACCCACATGACCCTCTCTTCCCACTTTCAACTCATAGGCTCAACTACTAATGGTGTTGTAACAAATTTATATGCCCCCCAAAATAACTCTCTTCCTTGGCTCGATTCAATCCCTCAAAACTATCATAGGAGACAAACACTAGATAATTGGGGTTGACTTCAATCTCATAACCTCATTAGTTGAAAAAAGAGGATGAATCCATCGCCTGGAACCAGAAACACAAGGATTCCAAGACTTGATCCACTCTCTTCATTTGATCGACCTGCCTCCTTTCAATGGCCTTCACACCTGGAACAATCAATGAGGTGGTGACCACCAAGTTGCCTCTAGATAGGACAAGTTCATTGCTTCTTAATCCATCTGTCTCTCTATCCTGAATCTAGATTCCTCAACCTTCCTTATAATACCTCCAACGACTAGCCCATTACCCTTGTTATCAACTTCACTTGAAGTCCCAAACTTTGACCCTTTTTCTTTGAGTCTTTTTGGCTAGACCTCCCCTCCTTCATGGAGACTATTCAACTTTGATGGAAGGAAAATGACAACATCCAAGGCATTCCAATGTACAGGTTTCAACAACAATTAAAGAAAATCAAACTTGAGCTCAAAAAGTGGAACAAAGAGATATTTGGGGACATATTTAAATAGAAAAAAGAGCTAGAAACACAAATGGAGCAGATTAAGCAGGTCATGATTCTCGGGGGAAATACAAAAGAGCTTATCCGTACCAAAAACCAACTCCAAATTCAACTGAATGATGGAGAAAAATAAGAAGAAGTCATATGGAAGAAAAAAATTAGAATACAATGGTTGAAGGAGGGTGACAAGAACTCCATGTTCTTCTATAAATCAACAATTCAATTATGTCATCACAACAAAATAATCACTATCATAGACAATCAAGGAAACCAACTAAGATACCATGCATCCATAGAGCAAGAAATGATTCAATATTTTCAAACTCTACTCACAGAACCACAACAAGACAAAAGTGAGGCTATCAATAAAACAACATGCAATATCCCCAAATTTGTCTCTCCTAAACATAATGATGCTCTCCTCAGGCCCACCACTCTCGAGGAAATTAAGAGAGAAATCATGGATATTCCCAAAGGAAAGTCCTTGAGACCTAATGGAATTACCACGGACTTTTTTCAAGCTTATTGGCCTATTATTAAGTAGGATGATTGGGAACATGTGGAAGATTCTAGATGTTATTCTGTTGTCCTCCCTTCTTTGAATGCCACCTTCCTTGCTCTCATTCCCAGCGAAGATAATGAAGAAGGCCCCAACAAGTTTAGACTTTTCTCTCTCTCTACAATGTGGCCTATAAAATAATTACCAAAGTAATTGCTAATCTACTCAAACCCATTCTACCCAAGCTTATCTCCAAGGAAAAAATGGGCTATGTGGAAGGATGCCAAATCCTAAATCGAATCATTCTAGCACACTAAATGATTCACTCTCTCAAGCCTACCAAAACTTCCATAATGCTAATTAAGCTAGACATGTCCAAATCTTTTGACAAATTGAGTTGGAAATACATACATCACACTCCCTTAGCCTTTGGCTTCTCAGACTCTTGGATAAGATGGTTTTTTTCTCTCACTTCCACTGCATTATTCTTGACTCTTATCGATGGATATCCTTTGGAAACATTCTTACCCTCTCGTGGAATTCAACAGGGCTATCCTATTTCCCCTTTCCTCTTCATCCTAATCGAAAAAGAAATGGGAAAATCTCTTAAAGTTGTGGTGGCTTCCAACAAACTTCGCAACCTCCGCCTCTTTGGAGAATAATTTCTGGTTATGCATCAATAATTTTTCAATGACACAATGCTCATGGGAAGCCCTACAATCATGGAAGCTCAATCCATCAATAAATTCCTCACTGAATTCATGCAAGCCTCTAGAACCTCCACCAATCATGGTAAGTTTATTATTTTTTTATTTAATACTAACATTGTTTTTCAAACTAGCATTGCCAGAATTATAAGATTTCAAAGATTTTCCCTACCCTCTAAATATATGGGAGCCCCACTAGTGTAGAATGCTATCAAAGTTTCCACTTGGGAAGACCTCAAGTTCAGACTTGAGCACAAAGTGGCCAACTAGACTTTTCGCTCCTTGAACCTTCCAAGCATACTAGTTCTCCTTAAATATGTGCTTCAAGCAATGTCATTGTACCTATTCTCAACATTTACTACTTTGAAATTTATCCTAAAAGAAGTACAAAACCTCCAATGATCCTTTCTTTGGGGAGGAGCCAAAAAGGAAAATAAGTGGGCCTTAGTAAGATGGGAGAAGGTATGCCAACCTGAATTAGTAGTTGGTCTAGGGCTTCAGGACTTGGCCACTCTCATCTCATTCTTAGGTGAAAAACTTGGTGGAGATGTATCCACAACAAAGAATAACTATGGGGGAAAATATGGAAGAGAAAATATAGTCTGAATATTGATAATCACAACTTAATCTGATTAGAAGGTGACATCAAAGGTTCACTTATTTCAAATGCAACATGGAGCATCAAGCACATCATACAAAAACATTTCTTTTGGGAAGTGAGAAATGGGAACCACACAATGTTTTAGGATGACGCTTGGCAACAACTCCTAGATTGGGAAAACAACGAGAACCTGCAACAGCTTAGAGAAATAATGCTAAATTGAGGCAAGAAATGGATAGCCTAGTATTGGACAAAAAATTTGGAGGACCAACAACGACGCTCTTGGATAACAAAAGACAAATGGCTCCCCCTTCCCACAGACTTATATTGGGATGTTTTATGGTAGGAACTAACAACAAGGAAGATTCAACTCCAAAATGATCCACACAAGCTTCGTTAGGGCTACACGTTAAACAAAAAATTCAACCTCAAAGAGGCCTACAACCTTATATCAGGAAATCAAAACCATCCTTAGAAGGAAATCTAGTCAAAGATATGGCAACATAAACTATGACCCAAAGTTTCCCTCTTTCTCTGGTTGTTTTTGAATGGTAGCATTCTCACTTGGGACAACCTCCTCAAGTGTGGCTTCATTGGAACTTCTTTCTATCCCTTAAGAAAATAAGCAATCGAAACAACTGATCATCTCCTCAACTCTTGCTCGATATCATTAGAGATATGGTATCAAGGTGCAACCCTCTTTCAAAAATCAGGCAATGACTACAATAACCCTTCAAAAACAATTGAAAAATGGCGCCTAGAGGCCTACTCTAATTTGATCCTAAACAAATCTTGGCAGCTCTTCACAGGCTTTCTCCTATGGGAAATATAGAAAGAGAGAAATAGATGAATATTAAAAAATGAAAGCCGAAATTTATGCCAACTCTGGACTGAGATACAACATGATATTAGGGAATCTTTCCTTGTTTAAGCATGGAATGACTAATACTGGCAAGGAAGAAAAAGAGAGATTAACATTCTCCAACGTCTAGATCTGCACCAACATTCAACTTATGTCTCCAAACTTAACACAAAACCAAAAGCCTCATCCCTAGAGAAATGGACCCCATGGAGGCACTTTGTCAAACTCAATTTTGATGGGGCTTCTAAAAGGAATCCTTACAAAGAAGGGCTAGGATGAGTCTTCAAAGACAATAAAGGAAACATCATTTGCCTTTATGTAAAGAATATGAACATATACACCAAAAATGTTATTGGTCTCCAAGCATTGGAAGAAGGTATTTGCATTGATTTCGATGAAGGATATGGAAAACGAATTGTAGAGGGAGACTCAATGATCATTATTCATATACTAGGAATATTGTTGCACGGTTCGAAAATCAACAAAATATCTACTGGATGGAGGAATGAAAGATTTATTGAAAATCTTCACCCTCTTATCCCACGCAGTGAAGTTATCATTCCCTCACATGTCCTACACTCATCCAATAGCCTCATGGAAAAACTAGAAAATGAAGGTATTATTAGGTCGCACAAAAACCTAGACACATGTTAGGACCCACAACATAGAGATCCTCTCGACGAGGCATATCTAGCCCTGGCATCAAAAGACAACGCAACTTCGAATGGGGTGTTAATGTGTCTACCCCCGCGATGACCAAAGCCACCACTTCACCTCATGGCTTGGGAGCACACCAATCGTTGACTAACATGACATATGGAGGTGGCTCATCCCACATGTGAAATGAAGGAGGTCTGGCTTATCGAGGGAGAATTAAATTCACATTCATTCACATCAGAGATTTAGTTATGGGAGGGCACACTAATTTTGGAGGGAAGACCAGAGACAATTTAATGGTCATTCCATCAGCCTCACGTCTGTATAGGCGTACCTACACCAACATTTTTTGGAAGTGAAAGGAGATTTATAGGTGTTATATGGTATGGTTCTTGCATGCAGAGACCATTGGGAGCTTGTATGAGGCAAGGGGTGGGGCATGAGCTATCATTCACGATGAACTTCCACGGAATATAGAATGTAGGGTTTGGAGGGAAATTGAGAAAATTTTCTCCGAGTAAGTTCTAGGACCCTCCTGCTACCTCCCTGGTCTCTTAGAGCATGCATCCACCCTGATAGCATCAATTTCTTCATTTTGTCGGACATTATGGCCAGAAGCAGTCTAGGCAGAAGGGGTCGTCATCGCGGCAACGAATCTCAATTCCTTACACCCAACAAGATGTTATCTGCAGAGGACTTTCATGCCCTCACGCCTCGTGAAACCAGAGTTGAATTGGAGTTGGTCGAGGTAGACATGAGATTGGAAAGATTTAAAAAATGTTGAGGATGTATATGCAAAATTCACCCACTAGATTTCAGAGACCAACACCTCTCGCTCTAGGGAAACTAAGAATCATCAAAATATCAATCTTTATTGGCATGTCAAGACCTTGCTGGGGAAGGTAATGACTAAGAGAAGCACAACCTACAATGAGATCCTGCCTGCTTCAGCTGGAATACCTATAACTACATATTAGAGTCGTCGACCATAAAATCTCCCTCCTAGCTAAGCACATGGTGGGAATGGACCTCAACGAAACCAGAGATGACCAACCTCAAGTTTCTGAAGCAACTGTGCTTTCTCCTCCTGTCTAATTTTGATGGTTAGACTTACAACTTTTTGTTTTTACATAATCTTCGCTAGGCTAAGAAAGCAAGCATATCATCTCCATACTTGGGAGCAATGGCCTCTACTTTTTTGTATCTTTGTAATTAAAGAGTGGTTATATCATGGTGAAATTCATAGTATAAAAAAGAAACCGTTATATTGTAGTTAGTTTGATGTACTATAATTTTTTGTTAATATAATTTTGATCCCAATAACTTAAAGATGTAATATTAATAAAATAAATTAGGATAAATCCATTTAGCTTAATTCTTTTCCATATCTATAAATTTATATATAGATCATATATATTTATGTTTCCATTTCTTTTTATTCCTTTAAATACTTAATAAATCATTTACCCAAATTTCTCTATATTATTATGACAAAATATTTTTTATCAATAATATTTTTTGGTTAATTGAATTAACCAATAAAATAAAATGAGTTAACAAATTGAGAAATTATTTTTTGTATGTGTTTCATAGGGATGTTATAATGAAGCTGAGCATATATTTATTTCATATTGAATCATTTCTTTATATTTTTACAGTTAAAAATTTGCTTGGTTCATTTCCAGGAAAATGTTGCACTCAAGGAGAAATCAAGTTATCAAGAACCATTTTATATAAAAAAACTAAAGAAATAAAGGATTTTGGGTTTGTTTCATTTGACAGTCCAATTCAAGAACATCACCTACATCTTTCAGAAAAATAGAGAAGTACCACATATTTAAAAATGAAAGGGGATTATATCCTCGTGATGTTGACTCAAAGACCATAAAATAGTCTTTAATATCAACATCTCTAAGTACAAAACCTGCATGGAAACGACTGTAGGGGGGAGAGAAGCTCCCTCCTACAGTGAAGCACTGGTTGGACACCCCTCAACTAATCACACTCCAAACCACCCTGACAAATGAAAAGAAAAAGACAGAGAAGAAGGATGGGAAGGGGCATAAATTGTAACAATAAATGCATCCCAAATAAACAAGGAAGCAAAAGATTTGTTGGACAAGAAACAACCTGGAACAAGATGATGCATCCCCAAAGCAATGAAGACACCAAGGTATGAAATCACCTCCAAAAATATTGGTCAATACATAGAGGATATGAATTATCATGCCATAATTGGAAAATTCATGGGAATATGACCTACCAAGAAATCCATAGACTAGTGGATCCAAAATCGTTGGAAGCCAAAGATCCAAGTAGATCTCAAACTTGTATCCAAAGGATTTTTTACTGTAATCTTCACCAACCTGGAGAATAAGGACATAGTATTTGAAAATAACATGTATTTATTTAATTATGTATGGATTTACCTTTGGTTACATTCGGAAAAATTCATCCCCAAAGAATAATACTTCACTGTCACCCCAGTGTCGATTAAACTATACTCACTTTCGCACGAGTTTTGGGAAGAAGAGATTCTTGAAGGCATAGGGAATGCACTGGGATAATTTTTCAAAATATTTAATGTAGCTAAGAAGGGGAGGTACACCTCTTATGCCAGAGTCAGTGTGTATTTGAATGACTCAGGAGCCTTGCCATAATTAATTTCCTCTACTACCAAGACACATAATGGCTTAAAACCATTGATTACAAGAACATACCCTTATGATACAGGAAATTCCATGAACATGGGCACGTCTTCGAAGGCTCCCCCTTGGACCAACTACTGAATCCAAAAAATACTATTGCTACAAAATATGTCGAATAATTTGAAACAATTACCTCCATACGAAGAAATGTTAGGAAGCTGACTGCACCTTCAGCTCACAAGGACATTAACACTAGTAAAACATTTGAAACCCTCTCGCAAATGTCGAAGGAATTCAAGGATATCCCATCAACAAAGGGGGGAACACAAACCCCAATGGAATCCAATATAAATCATGTAGAAAACTAGGAAGAACAAGTTGAACATAGAAAACTAATGGAGGAATCAACATAGACTGACATAGATATAGATATAGAAATGGTGCGGGATAATAAAGACAAAGGGAACCTGGAATATGCCAAGGAAATAGATCTTAATTCCATGGACCTTTAATCACTAGCGATATCTTGGAGGAGCCAGGATCCAATCTCCATCCTCGAAAAATAAA
>JZKD02S0100138.1:145035-159490 GCA_000966675.3 Picea glauca
TCCCTTAAAGTTCCTATGAATACATCAATCAAGTGCTCATCTGGAATATATGTTACCTTTATATTCAATCTTTGGAAGTTCTCAATGTGCTTTGTAACTGAACCCTTTTGCTTGATATTTATCAATTTGCTAAAGAAGGTATTGCTCCTTGTATCCTCATGGTGTGCTATCATTTCTTCTGTGAAAATTTTCCAAGCGATGAGTGATTTGCGAGAACAAAGTCATCTATAGCACACAAATTGATTGGGTTCTAAATATGAAGAAGCAATTCGTACCTTTTGTATATGTGCCACATTATGTAGATCAAAGAATTTCTCCATCTGAAGTATCCATGTGATTGAGTCCTTGACATCAAACTTCCTCATATCGATCTTAGGAAAGTGGTTGATTGTCAACCCAAGGTTAGAGTTTCTCCATTCTTGATTTATCTTCCTTGTGTCCTCATCATTAATTTCATGGGATACATTTTCACTTTTAGGTGTCCTCTCTATTAGGAAATTTTTCAATCCTTCCATGATCTCCCTTTGTAAACCATCCATCTTAGTATCCATTATTTACTCCAACTTAGCTTCATTTGAATCCATCATCCCTTGTAGTTCATCTTTTGTTACTTCCTTCTTTTGTAAATCATTTATGTCCCTACACATTTCTTCACCTTCATCAAGAGTCCAAGTAGGATTGTATGGAGTCTTATTTGGTGTAGAAGTTCCCTTTTTTGGTGGCATGTTGGCCAAGTATCACTTTCAACCTTGATTTTGAGGTGGTTCCACTAGACAATCTTTATTTTGTTGTATTTCCATAATTTCGGCCCTTCCGGGTATGAAAATTTCTTTTTTGTAGTTCTCTGATATTTCTTCTCTGCAATGCCACAGGTTTGATCAAAATTGGATGTGCCAAGTGGAATTTATGGTAGCTTCCCCACAACTTGTTGAGTTTTGGACTTTCCAGGAGATCTCACTTGTATAGAGTGCCCCACACAAAATAATTGATATACAATTCTGAAAATTGTACCAGAAATATTGCAGACTATCCACTATTCAATGCAACTTGTCTCACTCAATTTGGATTCTCTAGAAAGAATTTATGATTGTTTTACCCGGAACACCTTCTTGAGACTAGTCAATAGGACTAATCAGATACCATATATTCCACAGGGTGTATCTACAAATGTAATATGACCCAAAAGATGAAATTTTTATCACAGATACCTTTATAATTTATAAGAATATCCTCCATATTTCAGGGTCTGAAAAGTTACAAAAAAAAATTCATAGAGAAAATTCCGTGATGACTAAATTTAGGATGATTCCAAAACCCTATCTTACACAAGCTATATCTCCAAAAGAAAAAGGCCTAAGGTGATGAAATTTGGGTCTAAGGTGATGAAATTTGAACCCAACGTACCTTGATCCGTCGAATAAATATCCTCGAAGGGGTTCCTTCTGAACCATCGTAGAAAACAAATTATAGTGAAAATGACAAGGTCTCTCAGATGTACCAGCGAAACCCCAAGACCTTTAGCTCTGATACCAAATGTTAAGAATCAAATATAAAGATAGCATAGAAAAACCTCAGAATAAGTACTCAACACCTTGAAAAATATAGAATTTCAGATAATAAACCTCTTCGAGGGGGAAACCTCCTTATACACAACATAAATTTCCAAAATACAAGATGATTCCAAATGAAAAGGTCTCCTTGGTATATATAGGAGACTAGGAGGTACAATTACAAATAAAACACCTAAGCCAACATAAATAAAATAACATTACTAATGTAATATGCCCCAATTAAGGGGTAACATGTCACTATCTAGGGCTTATCACTTTGGGATACTAATGGAGTGTTTAGATGCATAAGACCTTCTTATTGAGTAAGGAGGTGAGTGGTTTATATGAGTTATTCTAGCACTTCTTGAATAACCAACTTTCGTGTGGTTATCTCTTCTTTCATGATACTTGACTTCTTCCTCTTGTTTTGAGCCATTCTTTGTTTGTCTTTACAACTGATTTAAGCTCTGCATCACTCGAGCATTTATCTGAATTTGTTCTCTCATCAATATCTCATTGTCTACTTTGTAGCTATGTACTTCTATTTTCAAGCTTCTTACAGTTTCTATAAATGTTTCTTTCTCCCCTTTTCCCTTGTGTCCATTGGATTCTGTCTCTGCATTACAAACTCTGATATTCTTACCCTTGGCCACTTTATCATGCCTGGAAGCTCCCTCTCCTTCTTCCATTTATTGAATACACATTCTGAACTGATGTGTTTAAACCCCTTGATTCTGCAAAATGTGCAAGTGAACATTTTGTTAGAGTTAAGCATATGATAAACAAGATTTGTCAATTAATGCTACAGGGCCTTTCAATTCATGAAGAATATATATACCAATATGCATCATATAACACTTCCATGCTATCCCTAGGTCGATATAGGATTTAATGCTTCCCAGGCGCTTCCTTCAAACTACTTCCGTAGGTGACCATGGCTTGAAATTGCGGCTTAATCCTTCCTCGGCGCTTTTCTTTCTTCAAAATAAAAACCAAAATCCGGCCACTATCCCCCTATAACTCTTTAAAACAATTTTCGGGCACTAACCCTTTTTTCCTTCAGCTCTCATTCACATGTTACCATGGGCTATGACCAAACACTTAGTTGATGTGCGCTTATCCGAAGCTTCGGGAGTTCGGGGATCCAGAACTTCAGGCTTCAGGAGTTTCTCCAACTCCACACATCATTCCTTTTGAACGTCGAACTGGAGAAATCCTAGAGTCTTTGTCAGTAACCACGCATGAGGGGGGTGCTATATGGAAGAAAAAAAGGAGCGGACATGTGGCCTTATCTGACGGGTGACACATGTCATATCCTAACTGGCATGAATAGTTTTTTAAAATCATGTAACATGATGACACATGGAAAGCATCAAGTTTTTCCATGTGACCCTAGGTGATGTCAGCAAATCATGTCACTTCGGTGCTTCTTAACTTCAGAACTTCAGGACTTCGAAACTTCGGGCTTCATAGGTTTATTCCACAACATCTTTTAAAACTCCTAAATGCCGAAATTTCGAACAGGTCCATGCCACTCTAGGTGACATCATGATGCCATGTCATTCCAACATTCCAGGACTTCGGAAATTCAAGCTTCGGAAGATTCTACACCCACTACTTTATAACTCTCTAATGCCAAACTTCTGAATAATTATTTCTTAGAGCTTTCGACCTTCAGGGCTCCGGGACTTCGGAACTTTCTACGCTATATCACGTCAAAAACACCCGAACTTCGAACTCACGAATTGGCTAAGATATGGACACGTGTCTCTGATTAAGGTATGGTATGAATTGGTTCTGGACTTCAGAACTTCAAGTTACTCTTCCTTTGGTTCTGGACTTCAGAACTTCAAGTTACTCTTCCTTTCGTGCAACCACAAACACATTTCCCCTCAGTGTCAAACTGTCGAACCACCCAGGGAATCCAAAGGTGTGCCTTCTCCCAAATGATCTACGGTGTAGAACCACTTCGAGACTTCGAAGCTTTGGGAATTTAGGGCTCTAGGAGACTTCTCCAAACTACACCACAAATATTTTGGATGTCGAATTATTGAATACTTGCTAATCTGTGGACACGTGTCCTCAAACACGAATGGTCCAGATTAGCTACAGACTTTGGGATTTTAGGGAAAATTTTCCAAGTGACACAAGGACTAAAAACTCCCAAATGTCGAATATTTGATAATATATAGCTACACCTCCTAGACCATGGATGGTTCGGATTTACTCTGGAGTTCGGGACTTCAGGAGATTTCTCTCCTGGCACCTTAAGGACTCGCTTCTCCCGAAGTGTTGAACCTTTGAACTGTCATGAGATCTACGACTCACTTCTCTTGCATGCAGACTGATGGTTATGGTATGATCTTCACCACTGCACCTCACCTCTTGATATGTGCTTGATCTAACAGCTCAGATCTGTCCTTGGCCAAATCCAACGCTCAAGTACTCCTCCCAGTGATCTACAACGTAGATCCACTTTGGAACTTCAAAGCTTCGAGGCTTTTACCCCCTTTTCATCCAAGAATTAAATTTTTCTGAAGAAAAGAAGTTCGAAGGAATTTAGGGCTAAAAAATTGCACTACTTCTCTAGATCCGATGGCTGTGAGGGAACTGTCTTATCTCGAAAAAATCCAACAGACCAAATTTAAACTTTGTGGTCCAAAAAAATTGTTGTTGTGGTTTCCTTGATCTGTTGGTTTTCTCAAATCGTTAAACCTCCTGATCTTCTGAACATATTCAAGGTGTTTCCTCATGGCCTTCTTAGCACTCATGGAATTTCTGACACTCCATTTTTTTCCATTTCGACAATGATTCTCTGTGAACATTTTGCTTCAATTTCCACTTATACGACCCATCTAGGCTAAGTGTTGAAAACTAGAGCTTTGATACCAATATGTAACGTACCCAACCACCCAGGGCTTGGGCACGCTAACTACAAGTCCCCTTCTGGACTAATTCGACACATGATATAACTTTAATTAACAAGGATGCATGAAGTATTCACATGCATTAGTCAGGATTCATGCTAAACATAAAATAAATGAACCATATGACATGCACAATAATAACAATCAAGCATGCATATTATAGATGCGGGATTCATAGATAAGTAAATACACAATGAAAATAAATATACCCAGGTAAATAACCATAATAGAGAGCACTTATCTTTTCTAAAACAAGACACCAACTAGATGCATACCAAGGACATTCCACCCAACCGTAGACATTGTTGTTCCAAGTCTCAACAACAATGTCACCCTGAGCCAGGGCTATGAATCCACAAGGACGGTTCCAGAGTGTCATTCGACTTCCAAAACCATTCAACACTCAAGCTCTCACATGATTCCCAACATCCACATCAATCCAAGTACACCAGCTCTCTTCTACCCAGCTTGCAAAAACCAAGAGAATGGACCCCCTTCTCTGCCACACAATCCCTTAGGCTATCCATATCCTTCCAGGGCTCCATTGCAGCTGGTCTAGAATCTCCATGCTGGGACTCTCAGGACTCACACTTGTGGAAAAAAGTGAGGACATAACAAAGCGTATCAAACATGTAGGTCTTGATTCATGGTGGGAATACACGAGCAATCTCTACAACCAACAATACCCTGGCTTCACTTCGATAGTTCGTTTTCCTTTCCCAAGCCAAGACACGAATGAGAAAAGAGGAGGAGGTGGTGGAATGGACCAAAACTAAGAGTGAACTAAATTCCTGAATGAAATGGTAAGGCAATGTCTTGAACAATGTGCGAGTGAGTGAATCGGAGGAGAAAAACAACCAACAGAAGAACCATAACCGGAATGAGAGCTAGAACCCCCCAAATAGACCCAGGACGAGGTTATCTAATTATTGAAATTAAGGAACCACTTGGCCTCCCCCCCCAAGAATCTCATGTAACTTTTATTCTCCATTAAAACAATAATGGATAATTAAAATACAAAAAATAAGTACCTATCCCCTCAAGCCCCCTCTCTTGTGGAATCATAGCCCATATAAATTTTGTCCTTGTCGATCTAGCATCCAATCATGTATTTTATATTACTAATTATGAAAACATTAAATTTCCTAGGCACACTGGCCTCATATTAATTGTTTAGGAACTTTGTCCTTACATAACTTAAAAAAATACAATATTTAATATGGGGCTCAAAACCCAGGGTGTTACAAGTCCCTAACATACCCTCCCTCTTAAAATCATCCTTTTCCTCAAGGCTGGAGATGAGGAAATTGCTACAGAATGGTAGTTGGCTCCTAGGTGGCATTTGCTGGAGTTGTGTATTTCCACTGGAATAACACTTCCTTGATGGTGCGCTGATGAAGACGACACTCACACTGGTCCAAAACGGCTTGTGGCTACAACGAGATGGATCCTTCTTCATCCAACTCGGGAAGGTTGGTTTGAGTTTGGCACTTAGTTCCAATCACCTTCTTTAAGAAGGAGACATGAAAAACAAGATGGAGCTTAGAAGGACTGGGCAAAGCTAACTGATAGGCCATCTATCTCACATGCTTGAGAACTGTATAAGGACCATACAAGTTGGGTTCTAATTTATGACAATGTTCGTCCTTAAGTGAAGTTTTCTTATATGGTTGCAGTCTAAGAAATACCTGGTTTCCTTCAACAAATTGACGTTATGAGCAACCTTGATCTGCTTGTTGCTTCATGTGATTCTAAGCCATGACCAAATTCTCTTTGACGGTATGGAGGATAACCTCTCGAACTGTAAGTGTTTGGTCAACCACCTGGACCTTTGAGGCACCTGACATGTAGGAGATAATGGAATGTGGCTTTTGTCCATATACTGCTTCAAAAGGATTCATGCGAGTAGTTGTATCGTAATAAGTGTTGTACCACCATTCAGCTAATGGTAACCATTGAGCCCATTGATTTTTCCTTTTAGAGGAAAAACACCTCAAATATGTCTCCAAATATGCTTCGATTTATTTTGGTAAATCATAAATAAATATGTTAATGGAATAACTATGAAGAATTTGGGTCTGTGTGATAATATCAACTATTCTCATAGATAATATTCTCCGATCTCCATTAAAATTTGATTTGCAACTTTGAATACATTATATATACACAGGGACAGGACTTTTAGTATGCTTATTGAATAATTATTATGAATGTGGGTTCCCTGCAAGAATTTATAAAGGTATTTAAAGATTTTTTCAAAACATTTTTTAAAAATATTTATGATTTGCAACTTTGAATACATTATATATACACAGGGACAGGACTTTTAGTATGCTTATTGAATAATTATTAAGAATGTGGGTTCCCTGCAAGAATTTATAAAGTTATTTAAAGATTTTTTCAAAACATTTTTTTAAAATATTTATGATTGCATTCATAAAATATTTATGAGTTCATAAATTGATAAATTAATTTTTTTCTTTCGGAAAAAGAATATAACATTTGCTTTTGGAAAAAGTCTATAGCTACTTTAATTAAAGACGTAGTGGCACGGATCACGTAGTAATTTACACGCTTTGGTAAGCCGTCATGACCAATTGACGGTGCCAATATACAGCTGTATGGTCAGATGAAATGGTCGGCGCCAACTCCAAGAGTCTGTTCAGAGTAAGGAGTCGGGACGCGGAGAGCTCGAAATCGTAAAACTGCAACCAAAGACTAGGCTGCCCATGTTTGAAGTGGCCCACGTCTCATCACATGAAATAGCGTGTTTGAATCAGAAAAACGAATCCCTCATTCCTGGAAGCCGACCTCGTGGCACTACCTATATATATTATTCCATGCCCTCTCCCTTTCTTCACAACAACTGTCTGTCTGAGTTTCTTTTCTTTAAATTCTTGGGCATACTTTTCATTTCATTTCTGATGAAGGGAAGAGGTCGACTCCATACAGTTTCCGTGAGACGAAATTTGTACTAGCAATCCTTTGACAACAACTACTTTCAAACAATATGGCTGGATTCAATGCACTTTTCTGCTTCGTTTTCGTCCTGGTATTAATGAGCTCAGCCTCTCCCGCACGGGCACCGGCCCCATCCCCCATTGCAGCAGCACCCAAGGCGTCACCGGTTCAATCCCCAACAGCGCCATCACCAGCCTCTCCTCCTCCTGCTACTGTCCCCACTGTTTCTTCTCCCGCCTCTGCTCCTTCTAAACTGGCCACCCCACCAAACTCAGCCACCTCTCCCACAGCTCAAACTCTAGCATCTAGCCCCTCGGCTCAAGGCCCGACCACCGCTTTGCCACCGAGCACCAGCAGCGGGGCTGTCTCTACCGCCAGTTTGGAGAAGATGGCTATCTTTGGAGCCACCTTGCTTGGAGGGGCTGCCTTTCTTGTTTAAGTTACCTCCATGCATTATAAGTAAGGATCTGAAGCAGCTGTTCAATGAGGAAATGAAGCGTGGTGGATTCGTGACAGATGTATGATGATGGGATTCATTGAATTGATTTCAAGCTACAGCTGGTGCTGGTTATTGTTTGTGTGAGTTTAGATAATATATTCTTTTACTCTTTCATCATATTCTTTTTTAGGATTGAGAGACTTGATGGACTCCATATTAGAATGAAGGACTAATTCTCATCAACTCCGTTGTGAAACAGGGCGCTGGAAAAGACCAAAAGAAAGGTGGGAAGAAAAATTATGCAGGTATTCTGGCAGCTAGTTCTTGGGATAATCTATTCAGCAAAGAGTTTGTTGAGAAGATGGGAGCGATTATTGTAAAACTTCACAGGAAAAGGGCCGAATACAAAAGCCAGATGAAAAAACAATCTGTCCCATAGGCTATTTTTAGCCTCATAGACGTTAAAAATTCTTTCTTTCTTAACGTCAAACTAGGCTCCTCTCAATTAAACGATTTTCTATTAACTATATTTATTTAGACTAAAATCTTTATGATTTGAGAATTTTGATGTAAAATAGAGTAGTAATCCTGGATGTGTGCTTAGACAGTTGATCAATCCAACCAAATCATTGGTTAATGTGAAATGAAAGAACGTATAATTGGTTAATTAAAACGTCTTATCTATTGACGCATTGGGATGATAAAAAATGCAAATCTAACGCTCGATGCAAAAGAAAGTTTTTTAGTAAATATTGATTAAATTATCTAATTTAATAAACTTATCTAATTTAATAAAAAAAGTTTTTTTTTAAAGTAAATATTGATTAAATTATCCATTCCTCTTAAACATTACAGTTTTTAAGAGACAATGAAATTATATTCATATTTTAATATAAATGATGTTCCATTCTTATTAACTATTAATTTATCTTTATTTGTGTTTACTACATCTACCTTAGGAATGACCCTCTTAAGAACATATCCTTTTTAGATAATACTCAATAAAGTTATCCCACCTTAACAAAATACATTGAGAGGTGCCTCTCTTTTATATTATGTGGATAATTTGATTTTGTGTGAAATTTAAGAAAGAGAAGATTTAATAATGATAGTCATATGAAGAGGAAATTGCAATAAAGTGGTTCATTGGTTCTCTAAGGCGTGCGGGTGCATGCACTTCCACCAAGTCATCACTCAATCTCTCACAATATTCCCAACACCACAACAATCCAAGTACACCAGCTCTCTTCTACCCAACCTGCAAAACCCAAGAGAATGGACCCCCTTCTCTTCCACGCAGTCCCTTAGGTTGTCCATCTCCTTCTAGGGCTCTAGTGCAACTAGTCTAGAATCTCCATGTTGGGACTCTCAGGACTTGCAGCTGTGGACAAAAGTGAGAACATACCAAAGCATCTCAGGCATGCAGGTATTGATTCATGGAAGGAATACACCAACATTATCTACAACCAACAATACTCTAGTTTCCCTTCGATAGTTCATTTTCCTTTCCCAAGCCAAGACACAAATGAGGAAAGAGGAGGAGGTGGTGGAATGAACCAAAACTGAGAGTGAGTGAAATTCTTGAATGAAATGGTAAGGAGATGTCATGAACAATGTGTGAGTGAGTGAATGGGAGGAGAAAAACAACAAACAAAAGAACCATAATGAGAACAGGAGCCAAAACCCCCCAAACAGACCCAGGACAGGTTTATGTAATTCTTGAAATTAAGGAACCACTTGGCCTCCCCCCCCCCCCAAGAAGCTCATGTAACTATTATTCTCCATTAAAATAGTAACGAGTAATTAAAATATAAAAAATAAGTACCTAGCCCCTCAAGATTCCTCTCTTGTGGAGTCATAGTCCCATATAACTCTTGTACTTGTCCGTATAGCAACCATCGATGTGTTTTGTATTAATAATGATCATAAAATTACATTTCCTAGGCACACTGGCCTCATAATAATTGTTTAGGAACTATGGCCTTTCATAACTTAACAAAATACAATATTTAATACAAGGCTCAAAACCCAGGGTGTTACATCCCCTCCCCCTTTATTTTGGAACTGTCCTCAGTGCTTATACAAAACATAGATCAAAATCTAAAAAATTATTCAAAATGTTGTGGGTACTCTGCCCGCATGGCATCTTCGTGCTCCTAGGTAGATTCTTCAGGACCGTAGCAGGTCCACTGGACTTTTACCAGCTCTATAACTCGATTCCAGATCATTTTGACGTTTTTGTCCAATATTCGTGTTGGTTGGACTAGAAAGTCTCTATCTGTCTCTACATGAATCAGATGCCAATCAATAACATGGTTAGGATCATGTACATATTTTTTTAGCAAAGAGACATGAAATACATTATGCACATTCATGAAAGCAGACAATGCAAGCATGTATGCAACTAGCCCTATTCTGTCCAATTTCTCAAATGGACCACAAAATATGGCTGCTAACTTTGTACAACTACCCAAATTCAAAGAGCTCTTCTTGGGATTCACTTTTAAAATCACAGTTTCCCCCACTTTAAATTATCTAGACGTCTTGTTCTTATCTGCAAAAACTTTCTGTCTATCATGAGCTACCTTTAACTTCTTCTTAATCCTAACCATTTGGTCTTCCATATCCTTGAGCAATTCTGGCCCAAGTACCACTCTGTCTGCTGGGTTGTTCCAATTCACTGGAGTACTACATTTCCTACCATACAAAGCTTCAAATGGGCTCATTTTCAATGAATCTCGATACCCATTATTATAGGGAAACTCAACCAAGTGTAAGTAATCTTCCCACTTAGATGGCTTATCCATCACATACATTTTCAACATGTCTTCAATTACTCGGATGATTAGACTCTCTGTCTGCCCATCTGACTGTAGATGGTATGTTGTGATAAAGTTCATATTTGTACCAAATCCTTTAAATAATCCCCTCCATAAATTTGAAGTAAACTTTGTGTCTCTGTCTGAGATAATTGTCCCAGGTATCCCATGCAACATAACAATCTCTTTCATGTAAATTTCCGCAATATTAGCTACTATATGAGTTGTTTTTACAGGAACAAAATGAGCAGCCTTTTTCAATTTATCAACTAGTACCATGATCGAATCATGTTGTCTCGTTGTCCTGAGAAATTTTGTTATAAAGTCAATGGTTACCACTTCCCATTTCTTCTCTAGAATTGGTAAGGGATGTAGACTCGGTGCCTATGCTCAACCTTCACTCTCTAACATTCCATACATCTGGAGATGTAATAAAAAACATCCTTTTTCTTTCCTGGACAAAATAATTGGCTTTTCACTACTGCAATTGTTTTCTGGTAACCAGGATGTCCAGAAGATGGAACATTATGCATTTCTTTTAATACCAAATTCCTGAGTTCTCCAAGACTAGGAACATAAACTCTATTTTTATGCATAAGTAATCCATCTTCCTTCATCTCATACTCTTTCATTTTCTGTTGTACATATTATTGTTGTAATATTTCCTTTACCTGTAAGTAATGCTGATATGCAACAACAACATCTAAAATTCTTCTCTTCAAGTATGACTGATGCACACTGACATATGTAGCATGCATGAGATGTAGTCTTCTACTAAGTTCATCGACAACTTTATTTTCTTTTCCTTTGACATGCTTGATGTCAAAGTCGTATTCACTTAAAAATTCCAACCATCTTGTATGCCTATCATTCAAAGTTGGTTGTTCAAAAAGATACTTCAGACCACTGTGGTATTTTCTTAATTCAAATATCTTTCCCATGAGATAATGCCTCCACATCTTCAATGCATGAACAATGGAAGCAAGCTCCAAGTCACGTGTGACATAGTTCCTCTCATGTTCTTTAAGCTTTCTGGACTCATAACCAATGCCATGTCCATTTTGAGTGAGGACTCCACCAAGTCCTTACTTGCATGCATCTGTACATACAACAAAACTTTCATTTGGGTCAACAATATTTAAAATAGGCACACTAGTAAGTAATTCCTTCAACAAATTAAAATTATCTTCACACTCAGATGTCCATTCAAATTTAATTCCCTTCTTTTGCATAGAAGTTATGGGATGATCAATCTTAAAGAACCCTACTATAAATCTTCTGTAATACCCAGCTAATCCCATAAAATATTTGATCTGAAAATAGAAGGCTGACTTGTTATGCTATGCAAGCACCCCTACTTCATTAAAATAAACTTTACAGGACCTTGCTTCATGTATTAAAATATGCAATATAAACTTATGTGTTAAGTTCATGTATCTTCTTGTAAATACTTATGTGTGAGGAAATGTTCTTTAAATGGTTAATTAAGTGCTTTAAATAAAAACACAACAACATAACTTGCAACAAATAAACCATCAAACTCACAACAAGAACAAGCTGATAAAGGAGTTCACCCCCCTACGGGCTACATCTCCTTGAGCCTCCATAATGGAGTTGGCTCTCTGAGATTAATTAGTCAAAAGTTATTTTACAAGATTCTTCTCAACTCCAATGGAAAAACAAACTGTACCATTGAGATCAGAACACATAAAAACCCCAAAAATGACTAATAGAACTCTGAAAACGGATCATGGCTCATCCGGGCATGACCTCTTCTACATGTGGCCATAAGCTTCCTTGAGCTTCTCTTTGGAAAAAACACCTATAAAAGTCCTCAAAAGCATCTGAAACCTGTCCCAATGTGTTCAGAGCATAACAATTAGCCAAAAATGATTATTCATTCACATAAAACAAATATAGCCTCACCGAACCATGTCCTCCATCAAAGAGGGCTTCAAGCTCCCTCGAGCTTGCTGAAACTTCAATGGTGAAAAACTTGCTAAAGAAGTCTTCAAATGGCCTTGAAAACAACACCAATGGATCCGGCACGTCCAAAAACCCCTGGCTGGGCTTTTACAGCACCTCAATCGGTCACAAGATGAAGAAGTTAGGCCTCCTCCATTTTCCTCCTTCAAGCTTTCTGAAACTGATTCGCCAAAACGCACCTCTGTGTGCATGAACCCAGAACACGCTCCAAAACGCGCGTTTAAACCCAACACCGAGCGATTCTGAATAATCGTGCAAACTGTAGGACGGTTAGGGCGCCCCCAGCCCCCGACCGCCTAGCTCTCGGGCATATGCAACCATAGGACCAAAGACTAAAATAGAAAGGGCCAAACGGTTTTAAAACCGTGCCAACTTCTGCTCGCACACACAAAAGTTATGTGTTAAAACCGGGTTTAAATGTTTTACAACCCGCGCGCAATTCGTTAACACCGCCCAAACAATATATGGTCAAATGGTATACAATGGAACCACGGGTATAAGTCTTAACCCCGCGCATAAACATTTGAATATGGTGAAATAAACTTTGGGTTATGTTTAATAAACCCGCACCATATGTTTTAATAAACGGTTATGTGGTATAACGGAACCACAAATATAAACCTCCACGCGCATTGTTTAATATAACATGGTTATATGTTGTTTCAATAGAACCATGGGTCGGGGCTATGCCCCGGCCCGCCCCTTTTTCAAAACATTACAACCTTCAAACATAAATATAAACGCGCCAACCCTTATAACAAGGAACATGTGCGGGAATGTTGGCTAGTGGAGTGTTACAAAGGCTTTGTTGTTGGGGGAGGTCTGGGGGTCGAATCTTGCGGTCTCCATATCATTTTACATATATACAACCATATAAACCAATCGCATAGTGACACGTGGCGCCAATGGGTTGGGCCACGTGTCCGCACCTTATTGGCTACAAATGACACGTGCCATCACCCGATTGGACAACCACCAACCAATAAAAATATGCCACATCATCAAACTACCATGTCATCATGATGGTACGGCCCTGCCACGTGTCCGTACGGACTGTACGGACAGGTACAGTCAGCATCCCAAATTTTTGCTTGTTTGGCTTGGCGGACAGATCGCGATATCTCCTCCATACAGACTCCGTTTGAGAAAGTAAATATACCACCGGAATCAGGAAGATGAGACGGACTCAATGGCACCATTTTCATCGCATTCCGAGCACTTTGAAAATTGAGCAAAATTTTGCCCCCTGGTCCAGATTTTGATCACACCTTCCCACTGAAAGGCTTTTGGACCCACAAAAGCTTATCTACCTGATTTCAAGTCATATCAAAATCTTTTCGACAATCACCTGAATACGCTGACATGCCGTGCTCTGCAACTGGCTATGTCCTTCAACCACTGCTCTCTAGCTGCTGCTGACCCACTGCTCTCTCTGTGCTTGGAAGAATGCCAACCTTCCCACTGAGAATCAAGTTCCTCTTCGAACTCTTTGGCATCAAAAAAATCAGCTCTCCAATGGCTGCAAAAACCTTCCTGCGACATCTTGTCACAAGCCAAGAAAACATCAATCTTGAAAACAAATCATACAAGATTGAAAATGATGCCAACAAAATCTTTTGTTCTTCAAACAAACAACTGTCGCATCTCGTACTTTACCAAAACACATGGAGTTTTCAAAATCAACTTTCAAGTCAATAAACACCATCGACTAAACACAAGTCGAACAACACGATCGACACAACATAGTCGTCAGAAAATCATCAACACCAGTCG
>JZKD02S0100138.1:167981-180094 GCA_000966675.3 Picea glauca
CCATGTAGTTCATCTAACAATTCATCAATGACAGGAATGGGAAACTTATCTTTAATAGTGATCTTGTTGAGCTCTCTATAATCTGGACACATACACCATGAGCCATATTTCTTGAGTACCGTTACCACCGGTGCAGATTAACAACTTTGGATAGGTCTAATAATTCCAACCTCTAATATTTGTTCAACCATACGCTTAATTTCACTCTTCTGGGCATAAGGGTGTCTATATGGCCTGCTGTTAGGAGGAACACTCCCAGGAATTAGGTGAATATCATGATCATGATTTCGAGTGGGTGGAGGACCCTTGGGAATATATTCAAATACTTTGGAATGCTTATCAATTATCCCTTGGAGATCTAGGGGAATATATGGCTTAGATGTTTGAACATCTCGTGAACATAGTTTTTCAATTACACCTCGATGCCCCTTTTTCAATAAATTTTTCATGCAATTAGAGCTTATCACCTTACTGGGTTTCCCTGTGATACCTCTTAACTCAAATTCTTTTCCTTCCAATGAAAATTTCATGAAAAGTTATTGAAAATTAAAATCCACTGTTCCTAATGATTGTAACCATTGGATTCCTAGTACGACATCAACACCACCCATGGGTATAGAAATCATTGGATTATTCATTACATATTCCCCCACAGTAAGATTGATCTTATTGCATTTTCTTGAGCAATTGATAGTTCCTCCATCTGCAATCATTACATGAAATTTTGGTGCTGGATATACAAAGCAATTGAGAGCTTTGGCTAATTTATAGTGAATTAAATTATGAGTACTACTAGAATCAGTTAGGACTATTACCTTTTTATTTTTGATATATCCTTTGATCTTGAGGGTTTGAGGAGTGCTATTCCAACCAATGCATTACAAGATATTGTGGGAGTCAACTCTTCAGAAGAAATCACTTCTACATTTTCGTCTCAAGATGGTTCTTGTTCCTTTTCTTCTTCCTCTTCACAATCTATGTAGAATAATTTCTTCTCACCACACTTATGTCCCTTACTGTACTTGCTGTCACAATTAAATCAGAAAACTTTTGATTTTCTTTCCTCCAATTGTTGAGGTGTCAACCTTGTAGGTTGAGGTGTTTTAGAAGAAGGAATATTATTCTTTTGATAGATGTTAGGAGTGGTCCTTCTAGTAGCCATAGCCATATTTTTACTTTCAACATTTCTTTCCACCCTACATGCATTCTCCAATGATTTGCGTTCCCAAAGGAGAACCTCATGTTGAATATTGTCCCTTAAAGTTACTATGAATACATCAATCAAGTGCTCATCTGGAATATATGTTACCTTTATATTCAATCTTTGGAAGTTCTCAATGTGCTCTGTAACTGAACCCTTTTGCTTGATATTTATCAATTGGCTAAAGAAGGTATTTCTCCTTGTATCCTCATAGTGTGCTATCATTTCTTCTATGAAAAATTTCCAAGTGATGAGTGATTTGCGAGAACAAAGTCATCGATACCCCAAAAATTGATTGGGTTCTAAATATAAAGAAGCAATTTGTACCTTTTGTATATGTGGCACATTATGTAGATCAAAGAATTGCTTCATCTGAAGTATCCATGTGATTGGATCCTTGACATCAAACTTCCTCATATCGATCTTAAGAAAGTGGTTGATCGTCAACCCAAGGTTAGAGTTTCTCCATTCTCGATTCATCTTCCTTGTGTCCTCATCATGAATTTCATGGGATACATTTTCACTTTTAGGTGTCCTCTCTATTAGGGAATTTTTCAATCCTTCCATGATCTTCCTTTGTAAACCATCCATCTTAGTATCCATTATTTACTCCAACTTAGTTTCATTTGAATTCATCATCCCTTCTAGTTCATATTTTTTTACTGTCTTCTTTTGTAAATCATTTATGTCCCTACACATTTCTTCACCTTCATCAAGAGTCCAAGTAGGATTGTATGGAGTCTTATTTGGTGTAGAAGTTCTCATTTTTGGTGGCATGTTGGCCAAGTATCACTTTCAACCTTGATTTTGAGGTGGTTCCGCTAGACAATCTTTATTTTGTGGTATTTCCATAATTTCGGCCCTTCCAGGTATGATTTTTTTTTTTTGTAGTTCTCTGATATTTCTTCTCTGCAATGCCACAGGTCTGATCAAAATTGGATGTGCCAAGTGGAATTTATGGTAGCTTCCCCACAACTTGCCGAGTTTTGGACTTTCCAGGAGATCTCACTTGTATAGAGTGCCCCACACAAAATAATTGATATACAATTCTGAAAATTGTACCATAGATACTACAGATTCTCCACTATCCAATGCAACTTGTCTCACTCAATTTGGATGCTCTAGGAATAATTTAGGATTGTTTTACCCGAAACACCTTATTGAGACTAGTCAATAGGACTAGTCAGATACCCTATATTCCATAGGGTGTATCTACAAATGTAATATGACCCAAAAGATGAAATTTTTATCACAGATACCTTTATAATTTATATGATTATACTCCATATTTTGGGGTCTGAAAAGTTACAGAAAAAAATTCATAGAGAGAATTCCGCGATGACTAAATTTAGGATGATTCGAAAGCCCTATCTTACACAGGCTATATCTCTGAAAGAAAAATGCCTAAGTTGATGAAATTTGAACCCAACGTACCTTGATCCATTGAATAAATATCCTCCAAGGGTTTCCTTTTGAACCATTGTAGAAAACAAATTATAGTGAAAATGCCAAGGTGTCTCATATGTACCAGCAAAACCCCAAGACCCTGAGCTCTGATACCAAATGTTAAGAATCAAATATAAAGATAGCATATAAAACCTTAGAATAAGTACTCAATGCCTTGAAAAATATAGAATTTCAGATAATAAACCTCTTCGAGGGGGAAACCTCCTTATACACCACATAAATTTCCAAAATACAAGATGATTCCAAATGAAAAGGTCTCCTTGGTATATATAGGATACTAGGAGGTACAATTAAAAATAAAACACCCAAGCCAACATAAATAGAATAATATTACTAATGTAATATGCCCCAATTAAGGGGTAACATGTCACTATCTAGGGCTTATCACTCTGGGATACTAA
Source organism: Picea glauca (assembly GCA_000966675.3). Lineage (NCBI taxonomy): Eukaryota > Viridiplantae > Streptophyta > Pinopsida > Pinales > Pinaceae > Picea > Picea glauca. The sequence goes on from JZKD02S0100138.1 coordinate 171,051, forward strand.
TGGAGTGTTCATATGCATAAGACCTTCTTATTGAGTAAGAAGGTGAGTGGTTTCTATGAGTTGTTCTATCACTTCTTGAATAACCAACTTTCCTATGGTTATCTCTTCTTTCATGATACTTGACTTCTTCCTCTTGTTTTGAGCCATTATTTGTTTGTCTTTGCAACTGATTTAAGATCTGCATCACTCGAGCATTTATCTGACTTTGTTCTCTCATCAATATCTCATTGTCTACTTTGTAGCTATGCACTTCTATTTTCAGGCTTCTTGCGGTTTCTATAAATGTTTCTTTCTCCCCTTTTCCCTTGTGTCCGTTGGATTCTGTCTCTGCATTACAAACTCTGATATTCTTGCCTTTGGCCTCTTTATCATGGATGGAAGCTCCTTCTCCTTCTTCCATTTCTTGAATACACACTCTAAACTGATGTGTTTAAACCCCTTAATTCTGCAAAATGTGCAAGTGAACATTTTGTTAGAGTTAAGCATATGATAAACAAGATTTGTCAATTAATGCTACAGGTCCTTTCAATTCATGAATAATATATATACCAATCTGCATCATATAACACTTCCATGCTATCCCTGGGTTGATATAGGATTTAATTCTTCCCAGGCGCTTCCTTCAAACTACTTCCCCAGGTGACCATGGCTTGAAATTGCGGCTTAATCCTTCCTCAACGCTTTTCTTTCTTCAAAATAAAAAACAAATTTCGGCCACTAGCCCCCTATAACTCTTTGAAACAATTTTTGGGCACTAACCCTTTTTTCCTTCAGCTCCCAATCACATGTGACCATGGGCTATGACCAAGCACTTAGCTGATGTGCGCTTATCCGAAGCTTTGGAAGTTCATGGCTCCAAAACTTCAGGCTTTAGGAGTTTCTCCAACTCCACACATTGTTCCTTCTGAACATCGAACTGGAGAAATCCTGGAGTCTTTGTTAGCAACCACACATGAGGGGGGTGCTATGCGGAAGAAAAAAAGGAGCAGACATGTGGCCCTATCTGACGGGTGACACATGTCATATCCTAACTGGCATGAATAGTTTTTGAAAATAATGTAACATGATGACACATGGAAAGCATCAAGTTTTTCCACATCACCCTAGGTGATGTCAACAAATCACGTCACTCTAGTGCTTCTTGACTTCAGAACTTCAGGACTTCAAGACTTCAGGCTTCATAGGTTTATTCCATAACATCTTTTAAAATTGTCGAACGACGAAATTCCGAACAGGTCCATGCCACTCTAGGTGACATCATGATGCCATGTCATTCCAACATTCCAGGACTTCGAAAATTCAAGATTTGAAAGATTCTACACCCACTACTTTATAACTCCCTAATGCCAAACTTATGAATAATTGTTTCCAGGAGCTTTGGACCTTCAAGGCTCCGGGACTTCGAAACTTTCTATGCTAGATCACGTCAAAAACACCTGAACTTCGAACTCTCGAATTGGCTAAGCTGTGGACGTGTGTCTCTGATTAAGGTATGGTCCGAATTGATTCTAGACTTCAGAACTTCAAGTTACTCTTCCTTCCACGCAACCACAAACACATTTCCCCGCAGTGTTGAACTGTCGAACCACCCGGGGAATCCAAAGGTGTGCCTTCTCCCAAACGATCTACGGTGTAGAACCACTTCGGGACTTTGAAGCTTTGGGAATTTAGGGCTCCAGGGGACTTATCCAAACTACACCACAAATATCTCGGATGTTGAATTATTGAATACTTGCTAATCTGTAGACACGTGTCCTCAAACACGAATGGTCTAGATTAGCTACAGACTTCGGGATTTTAGGGAAAAATTTCCAAGTGACACAAGGACTAAAAAATCCCAAATTCCAAATATTTGATAATATGTGGCTACGCCTCCTAGACCATGGATGGTCGGGATTTACTCCGGAGTTTAGGAATTCAAGAGATTTCTCTCCTGGCAGCTTAAGGACTCGCTTCTCCCGGAGTGTCGAACCTTCGAAATGTCATGAGATCTACGACTCACTTCTCTTGCATGTAGATATGATGGTTGGGGTCTAATATTCACCACTGCACCTCACCTCTTGATATGTGCTTGATCTAACAGCTCAAATATGTCCTTGGCCAAATCCAACGCTTAAGTACTCCTCCCAGTGATCTACGACGTAGATCCACTTTGGAACTTCAAAGCTTCGAGGATTTTTCCCCCTTTTCATCCAAGAATTAAAATTTTCTGAAGAAAATAAGTTTGAAGGAATTTAGGGCTAAAAAACCGCACTACTTCTCTAGATCCGATGGTTGTGAGCAAACTGTCTTATCCCGAAAAAATCCAACGAACCAAATTTAAACTTTTTGGTCCAAAAAAATGGTTTTTGTGGTTTCCTTCATCTGCTGGTTTTCTCGAATCATTAAACCTCCCGAGCTTCTGAACATATTCAAGGTGTTCCCTCATGGCCCTCTTAGCACTCATGGAAGTTCTGAAACTCCAATTTTTTCCATTTCGACAATGATTCTCTGTGAACATTTTTCTTCAATTTCCACTTATACAGCCCATCTAGGCTAAGTGTTGAAAACGCGAGCTCTGATACCAATATGTAACGTACCCAACCATCCACTGGTTGGGCACACTAACTACAAGTCCCCTTCTGGACTAATTTGACACATGATATAACTTTAATTAACAAGGATGCATGAAGTATTCACATGCATTGGTCAAGATTCATGCTAAACATAAAATAAATGAACCATATGACATGCACAATAATAACCATCAAGCATGCATATTATAGATGCAGGATTCATAGATAAGTAAATACACAATGGAAATAAAGATACACAGGTAAATAACCATAATAGAGAGCACTTATCTTTTCTACAACAATACACCAACTAGATGCATACCAAGGATGTTCCACCCAACCGTAGACATTGTTGTTCCAAGTCTCAACAACAATGTCACCACGAGCCAGGGCTATGAATCCACAAGGATGGTTCTAGAGTGTCATTTGACTTCCAAAACCATTCAACACTCAAGCTCTCACATGATTCCCAACATCCACATCAATCCAAGTACACTAGCTCTCTTTTACCCAGACTACAAAAACCAAGAGAATGGACCCCCTTATCTTCCACGCAGTCCCTCAGGCTATCCATATCCTTCCAGGGCTCCATTGCAGCTGGTCCAGAATCTCCATGCTGGGACTCTCAGGACTCGCACCTGTGGAAAAAAGTGAGGACATAAAAAAACATATCAAACATGCAGGTCTTGATTCATGGTGGGAATACACGAGAAATCTCTACAACCAAAAATACCCTGGCTTCACTTCGACAATTTGTTTTCCTTTCCCAAGCCAAGACACGAATGAGAAAAGAGGAGGAGGTGGTGGAATGGACCAAAACTAAGAGTGAACTAAATTCCTAAATGAAATGGTAAGGCGATGTCTTGAACAATGTGTGAGTGAGTGAATCGGAGGAGAAAAACAACCAACAGAAGAACCATAACCGAAATGAGAGCCAGAACCCCCCAAATAGACCCAAGACGAGGTTATCTAATTCTTGAAATTAAGGAACCACTTGGCCTCCCTCCCCAAGAATCTCATGTAACTTTTATTCTCCATTAAAACAATAATGGGTAATTAAAATACAAAAAATAAGTACCTATCCCCTCAAGCCCCCTCTCTTGTGGAATCATAGCCCATATAACTCTTTTCCTTGTCCATCTAGCATCCAATCATCTATTTTATATTACTAGTGACTAGAACATTAAATTTCCTAGGCACACTCGCCTCATATTAATTGTTTAGGAACTTTGTCCTTACATAACTTATAAAAATACAATATTTAATACGGGGCTCAAAACCCGGGGTGTTACAAGTCCCTAACATGCCCTCCCTCTTAAAATCGTCCTTTTTCTCAAGGTTGGAGATGAGGAAATTGCTACAGAATGGTAGTTGGCTCCCAGGTGGCATCTGTTGGAGTTGTGTATTTCCACTGGAATAACACTTCCTTGATGGTGCGCTGACGAAGACGACACTCACACTAGTCCAAAATGGATTGTGGCTACAACGAGATGGATCCTTCTTCATCCAACTCGAGAAGGTTGGTTTGAGTTTGGCACTTAGTTCCAATCACCTTCTTTAAGAAGGAGACATGAAAAACAATATGGATATTAGAAGTACTGGGCAAATCTAACTGATAGGCCATCTGTCCCACGCACTTGAGAACTGTATAAGGACCATAAAATTTGGGTGGTAATTTCTTACAATGTTCGACCTTAAGTGAAGTTTTCTTATATGGTTGCAGTCTAAGAAATACCTGGTCTCCTTCAACAAATTGACGTTATGAGCAACCTTGATCTGCTTGTTGCTTCATGTTATTCTGAGCCATGACCAAATTCTCTTTGAGGGTATGGAGAATAACCTCTCGAACTGTAAGCGTTTGGTCAACCACCTGGACCTTTGAGGCACCTGACATGTAGGAGATAACGAAAGGTGGCTTTTGTCCTTATACTGCTTCAAAAGGGGTCATGCGAGTAGTTGTATGGTAATAAGTGTTGTACCACCATTCAACTACTGGTAATCATTGAGCCCATTGATTTTTCCTTTCAGAAACAAAAAACCTCAAATATGTCTCCAAATATGCTTCGATTTATTTTGGTAAATCATAAATAAATACGTTAATGGAATAACTATGAATAATTTGGGTCTGTGTGATAATATCAACTATTATCATAGAAAATATTCTCCGATCTCCATTAAAATTTGATTTGCAACTTTGAATACATTATATATACACATGGGAAGGACTTTTAGTATGCTTATTAAATAATTATTAAGAATGTGGGTTCCCTGCAAGAATTTATAAAGGTACTTAAAGACTTTTTTAAAATATTTTTTATTTTTTTATTTTTTATTTCTTCATAGAGGAAGGGAGGTTAAGTAACAAGTATATTTACATCTCAACTAATCAATCATTATGTTAATACGAATCATTACTTAACACTATGTCCTTGTGGTTGTCCCTCTTGACATAATGATCATGTTATATTAAAGCTTTAATAAGAAGCATTACTCAACAATTTCCTTGTGGTTGTCCCTCTTGAAGTAATAATCATGTTATATTAAAGATTATATGTTGTGGGCATAGTTTTCATCTTTCAATCAAGGTAGAATTTTTCTTAATAAAAAAAATATTTATGTCATAAAAATAATTTCAAAATACATGAATTTTAAACCTGTCTAATTTAATAAAAAACATTTTTTAGTGAATATTGATTTTGTGTAGAATTAAAGAAAGAGAAGATTCAATAATGATAACCATATGAAGAGGAAACTACAATCTGTGAAGTCTTCGGAAATAAAGAGACAACACGTCTACAGTTAAGGGCACGTTTGAGGTGCATCGCAGGAGGTTGTGGAGGTGGTTGTGACAAAGAGTCTCGGTGTGATAGATTTGTTCATGAGTGTATTGGTGAGGTGAGGCGAGTCGTTTGACACTTCCAAGTTGTAAATAAAGTCGTTAGTGCTCATTTTGTAACTGTTTTGTAATAACAAAGACTTTGTTGGGTGCTAGGCATGTTTTGTTTCTCCCGTACTATCTCTATGTTTCTCTTTTTTGTTTTGTTGTTGTTCTATTGGATTCTCATGTTCATGGATGTATACTTAAAAATGGTTAAGTGTTAAAGTTGTTAAAAAATGTCTAAGTCTACAAGAGTTGCACTAGAGTATGAGTGTGACTCGTTGGTAGCCTAAAACAGAGTATCGGTATGCTCTAGGTTAAGAAGTGTAGTTCGGACGAAGTATCCTTGGTGTTTCCAAGCAATCAAGTGAGAAACATTGTGGTGTCCCATGCCCTCAAGAGGTGCATGATCACAAGGCACATTGTGGGGACATGATAGATGGTATAGAAAAATTAGGTGCTCTTCACCACTCTTGCAGTTAGAACAATTGTGGTGGGGTGCACTTGTTTAGAAGGATGTTTGTTACAAAGTCAGTTCGGTGGGAACGTTCGTAGACTTCGTGAATAGTTATGTGCAACGAATTTTTTCATTGTGGACTTTTCATCAGACATATGACAGAGGTTTGGTTGATGATGATCTGGGAAAGTTGGTTTGGGTGCACACCTTGTATGGACCAAGAGCAGAGTTTGTGGTGAGATGAAGAACTTGGATAGGGTGTATGATCACATAACTCATCGTGGAGTTCATGGAAGAACTTGTCATAGAATTGATTGCAGAGACAAACTTAGTTGGTTGGTTTGTGTGACATAATTCAGTTCCAGACCTGTTGTGCACACCTTGCAAAGAACAGGTGCAAAGTTCATTGGAGAACAGAGCACTTGGGAAAGGAAAATGAATGCAGGATTTTTTACACGACTTGTCACGGAGATAACTACAAAAGTGATCGTAGAAGAGAATGTAGAGGATGATTGCATAAGTGATCGTGAAGGTGATAAGTTATAGGTTGCATCAAGGTGAAGCACTTGGGTGTGTTGGACAACCTAGGGTGACATAAAGAAGCTTTGTAGTAGGAATTTGGCTAGGAATGTTTCCATTATGATGCCTTCATGTCATGCATCACTGAGAACAATAATTGAGTAGAGATGGGTTGTTGGATGATGGGTAGACTGCAACCTTCAAATGAGGCATCTCTTCACAGAGTTACAATAGTTGGTTAGTAGCAATATGACTTGGCAGTCGAGATTTGGGTGCATGGTTCCTTGAAGAAGAAGCATTCAAGGTGCAGAGATGGCAGACATTGAACACATTGGATACAAGTTCAATCTGTTGCATGCAAAGTTTGGGACTTAGATGATTTTTTTAAGTGGATGAATGGACTCAACCTTTTATTATAGCAAAGGTATTGCAGGATTTTGAAGCTACAGAAAATGGTTGAGATGAGTTCATGCGGTGAGTCGGTTTCTTGGGAAAGAGAAGGTCCAAGACAACAGGCTTAGAACATGGTTGCAATGATGGATGTTGTTGAGAAAGGTATGGTTGGATTGAGTTCTTTCATTTCCTAAGTGTTGCAATGATATCTTTGAAGGGAAGTCAGATGACTTGGTGGTTCAAGTGCAATCCATTTCCATGGTGAGAATTGACATACTTGAGGGTGACTTAAGAGGTGAATATTTGAATAATTTTTGTAGTAGTTTGGGACGCCTTGGTTGGGATAATGTTCATAGAAATTGGGGTGACCTACTTGGAGAAGTCACATGTTGTACTTAGGAATATTTGGATGCACCCATGGAGGTGGCTTGAGAAAGATTCCTAACCCTTTCCCGAGGCACATTAAAGAGGTCGTTGTGTTGAAGTGGGTAGCAAAGTCTGTATGTGTTGAATTGAGAGGATGGGTGAGGAATCTTGGTGGTTGGTGCCTTAGAAAAAATTGTTGAAACATGCAATGGATTGACAGTGATAATGATAGTGACATAGTTTGAATACTTGCAATAGGTTCAAGCGAGTTTCGTTCTAAGAGATGGACGGAGTCATTAAATAAGTCTACCAATAATTGTTCGTAGTCAACTTGAATGGGAAGAACACAAACCAAGTGACTTGGGTGTTGTTTTATTTCCTTTGGTATGGGACATTGTATGAGGTAGAGCACACCTTGGTGACTTGTGAACAATTGTACAATGACTCAAAGACTCGACGAGGGTCATTGGTTGAAGTTGGACGAATATTGGTGTGAACGTGCATAAGGCATGGAATTTCTTTGAGGTGACTCATTCTACTTGGAGTGCTTTGGAAATTTCATTGGGATGCTTGAAAAGTGTAGGCATCTTAGCCACGCTCATCATAGATGTTGACTTGCAGAGAGGTGACTTGATGAAAGGGAGGTAAGTTGAGGACTTGCCTTTGTTTGGAGGATTGTGTGGACAAACATATTGCAACATGAAGAGATTACTTGGGCATGGGCGTTTCTCTTTCTTTGAGTAGTATGGTTAAGGGTGAGTCCTAACCATTCCAAGGCATAGAGAGGTAGAAGCAACAACATGGACATGTGATGAAGTAATGAGGTAAAGGTAGTATAGACGTATGGTTATTGGTACAACGATTGGATAATTGTTCCATGGGGTGGATAGTGGAGCCAATTTTTTGCAGAAGACTTTGTTTTGGGGTGACTTAATAGTGAAAAAAGGTGAGGGGTGACCTTACCTTGGTACAAGAATTGTGTGGATGAACCGAATTTCAAAAGGAAGTGACTAGTTTATGCATGAGGGTGTGTAGTCTGAAGGAGTGTGATGGTTGGATTGGTCATTCAGCTAGTTCACAAGTTGGATGAGAATAGTAGCATGACAAGAGGGCTAAGAGTATATATGCACCAATAGGTTTGAAGTGAAATGGTTAGACATTGTGGAAAATCTCCTTGATGAATATCAGATGATGGAAGCATTAGTGAGGCAAGGATGGACACTTTCCTTAGTCTTTGGAGTTGGACAAAGTGACAAATATGAGACAAAAAAAACTAAGTTAGAGCATGAGGATGTGCATACTCATATATTGGGTGTGATGATTGGATTAGCTAACCAACCAGTTAGAGACATGGTGGTTGACAGTGCGCATAGGCATGGACTTGAGTTGAATTATAGGTGCATATGCAAGATCACATGAGTTCAACACTTAGGTGAAATTTTGAAGTGAAGTGGGAAACAATGAGTTGTAGTAGGCAACGATAGCAACAACATAATTGAACAACAACAAGGAAAAAATATCGCATCAAGATTGTTACCCATGATTTTGGTCAATCTTGATGGTGTATTGATGATGGTGTACTCAGGCTCCTCATAAGAACTTTCTCCTGAGAAAAGTGACATTCACCTCTTCCCAAAAAACTTACTTTTGAAGAGAGTTCATAGGTTGCTAATATCCTAGGGTGCAAGAATGACCCATTCTCGCAGGCTGCCTTCAACTAGGGTGCGAACTTCTCACACTGTGCTACATAGCTAGGGTGCGAAATTGTTCTAAAGCTTGGAAAAAGATGAAGTCTCGATGGTTCTAGAAGGGAATCTTCTAGAAGAATGGGTTGGCATTCGAATGGTTATCCTTTTACTGGTTTCCCTGATATTGT